>CM060990.1:373430197-374030197 GCA_030765065.1 Deroplatys truncata | reverse complement strand
AATACAGTGAAAATCGTCGGAGAAGCTGCTGCTTTTATATAATTTCCTCCGATAAAAGCTGAAGGGGGTGAGAGGTGTGATGGTATATAATACAACGATTTTGATTGGCTACTCCAAACCTTCGAGTAGAAGGAGAGGGAAATGCTAGCCTCGCACAGGGACATTTCGTAAGCAAGCCTAAACCTGTTATGTGGAAATCCATCACACCGTCTCTCCTTAAGGGAATGCTTCTGCATATGACGCTAGGAAATAAAAATATATTTTATTTTTTACATGTACCGCTAAAATTCATTGTATATTATTATTACATTACCAAAATAATCACAGAGTGAAAATAATGTATTGTTTCTGTTGATATAATTTTCCTTGTAAGGCAACACTCGCGCTTATAAAAAATCGTTAATGGTTCTAAATTCGGCACCGGGAATCGAACCGAATAACATTTATAATATTTAACTATAATGTTAACCGTATTTATTTATTTTTTAATAACATATGTAATATTCACCGATCAATGAGACGCTTATTTATTTTTAATAGCGTATGTAATATTTCTTAAGTTGAATTCCTTCCACCATCTGAATTCTGAATACTTTTATTCTTCATATCACTCTCGCCAAATCATATTTCTTTGTATAACATTCCGTAAAAAATCAGTTAAATTTTTGATATCATGCATGCAATTCTTGTATGTGAGTATTTAAATAATGACAACGTCTCACACTAGCTATTTACAACGTCCTTTTCAGTCGCTTTTTTAATTCGTCTAAGCAATGTAATTTTTTATAAGCCCTCCGCTCAAAATAAGAATTAAACAAATGTTATTAGTTGTAATAGTTATACATGCGTAATAATCAACTTAACACCTCCATATACGAGAACAACCAGGTGCGCGAGTCAATTCATCTACAATTAATTAATAAAAAAACTTAATTGTTTTCATCGATCGACGAGCCGCGTTTAATTTCAAATGCGATGTCATTAGTAGGTTAAAAATGGGTGAGATAGCTCTAGGAGCGCAAGTCAATTACATTAATCAATCAATAATACTTAATTGGTCGACGAGCAGCGTTTAATAACCTCACCCCTTTAGAGGCATGATGGACTGACATTAGCAGTATATAAACATTGATTTTTTCTTCAATGTCGCATTACATTATTGATTGACACAATTATCTCATCAAATCGTTAACCTGATTTACCGACGCCTACTGAATGGAGCCTGGCTAGTGTACACATCGAGGCTTCTTAGTGACGTCACGCACACAGTCGTGGAGTGGGGGTGAAACTGATTATTAACAGACCGAAGTCGGCTGCCGGGTTTTTCATTACATGTCGGACTTTTGCCGGAGAGAGGTTAAGACCGCGCAGTGCATTCGTTAAACTTTTAAAATGTCTACTTCCGGCATCTTCGTCGTTCAGCGGAAGAGGCAGCTTACCGCTCTCTCACCTAGGGGCACGCGGTCTGCAAGAGGCGCTCTGTACAACGATGGGAGGGGGAAGTGAATGCTAGTTTACCGCTGCTCTTGAACGACCGGTCACTCAAGTGAGACGTTCCATGGAGGAAGGGTTGCGCGCGGGTTTTCAGCGAAATTATCACGCGATAACGACTGTTACGGCAACTCTGTCCTTTCAGCTATGGATTCATCTAAGTGTTGTAATATTCTTATAAATCCAAAAAAATATTTTCCCTCAAAAGTAGAATTAAACAAATGTTATTAGTCGTAATAATTATACACATGCTAGCACACATATACGATGACGACCAGGTGCGCGAGCCAATTCATATACAATTAATCAATCAAAAATACTTAATTGTTTTCATCGACCGACTAGCCGCGTTTCATTAGAAGTGTAATGTGTGGACATTAGTAGATGTAAAATGGGGGAGATAGCTCCAGGTGCGCAAGTCAATTCATATACAATTGATCAATCAAAAATACTTAATTGTTTTCATCGATCGACGAGCAGCGTTTCATTAGAAGTGCAATGTGCGGACATTAGTAGTAATAAAATGCCGATTCTTTTTTTCCAATAATGTTTTATGCATGGACGAACATTACCTAATTGATTGACTCAATTATGTACTCAAACGACTTGCCGATGGGCGGCAGGCATCGAGAATCACATTCCCTACCACACACCTCACCAGTGCGGGATTTAGACAGGACGATATGAGAGCGGGGTGGCGTCGCCAGCGTATAGGAACAATACACACTCTCCCACATATCCGCAGGGGGAACCAATCACACGGCAGGGATTTAGACAAATCACAATGAGGGGGGAATGTAACCAGCGTATAGCAACAATAAACACTCTCCCACCTATACACAGGGAACCAATCAGACCACAAAGGGGTGGGAGGGTATGCATCCAGTGTATGGAAACAATACACACTCTCCCACCTATCCACAGGGAACCAATCAAACCACAAAGGGGAGGGAGGGGCCACCGGCACGCGACCAGGCACCATGGGGGAGGGGGCAGGACCTGACGACACAGACACAGTAGGCATTAGGTAAGCGCACAAAGGGAGGGGGCGGGGCTAGCGGCACGCGCGACCAGGGCTGCAAATAGTAGAGCACAAAGAGGGGGCGGGGCTTGTCGGCATAGAACAATGGATCTTATCAGTTGTCGGCATCTGTTTGTGCGCCAGAGTCGCTATTTTATATCTACTCACTTCCAACCCTGAAACAGACCAACGGATGAAAGATGAAGGGAAATTAGAATGGAGATGAAATGGAGGTCCGGAAATTCGGGGATGTAAGAATCCTTTCCAGCTCTCGCCTGGCGACCCGGGAAAACCCCCCAAAAAACCTATAGGTCAGGAAGGTCGGCCAGAGGAATCCAGCACACGACCTCCCGAATTTGAGCCACAGACGTGATAGCTTTGAAATTCTGTTCTCTTGGTATGAACACGAGAAAGAAAGAATGAAAGAAACGAAAGAAAAACAATAGCTATTTGCAGTGGAGGGAAGTATAAAGTATTTGAAGATTTAAGCTAATAACAAGGAAACTTTCAGAATAGGTAAAATATAAAAGTTATTTGACATAAAATAAAAATGTTATTTGATATAAATTTTGTGCTTTAACAAGATCTACAGTTGTTGTGCGGTGAGATTTTCTCTCTCTCTCTCTGTCTCTCTCTCTCTCTCTTACGATTTACTAATTATCAAAAGTCATTGACAATAAAGACTAATTTACAGACTATTCCTAGAAAATAAGAGATATACATTCTATTTATTATGAAAATAGCTTAAACATATACATTTTAATCAAAACCTTAGAGGCATTTTTGAAAGAATAAAAAATTTCGGAAAATGTCCAATGTAAAGGCTAGTTTGGAGTGGAGGATTTTCTTTAAAATCTCAGTGTCGCATTCTTGGAAGAAGTTGAACTTAAACACCAAGTTCGGGTTTTAACCAACCTTTTGCTTTTGAGTTACGCTATTTGTGGACACACACTTTCCTTAATGTCTAAAAACAAATTCATTGTATTCAGGGGGTCACAAAAGTGATTTCTGGTGAAATTACGTCATTGAATTTTTAGATGGAACACAGTAGTTTCTCTACTTACTGTAGCTACGTAGTAGAGAAAGTAAAAATGCTTACTTTGGATTCAGGGGTTTCAAAACATGAATTCCGTTGAGCTTCGTTATTGAATATTTGGGTGGAATGCAATACTTTCCTTACTTACTGTAACGACGTAGTAGAGAAAGTAAAAATGTTTTCTTTGGATCCAGGGAGTCTCAAAACGTGTTTATCCGGTGAATCTCGTTATTCAGTTTTTGGGTGGAATACAATACTTTCTCTACCTCCTGTAGCTACGTAGTAGAGCGGTTCAAGCGGGGTGCTTATCGATAGGTTATTCCAAGTATCTTAGCTCATACCCGCTCTACAAGGAAGGTTAAGAAATGTAACAGGCTAAACAAAATATCATTCCAACACATTTCCCTTAGACTTGGCTGTAAGAATGTAATAACTGTAAAAAGAAAACAGCAATAACATTACAACACAGCGATATAAGCAGTATACAAACTAATTTTTAGGAATTAAAGGCATCATATTATTGTATAACAAGCAATTGTTAAACAAAATGTTTTTTATTATATATTTACTGGTTTCTCTACCCATTTAACTAACACATGTTCTTTATTTTCACAATGTCCTTATGGAGTATGATTTTTCCGTGAATCGTGACAACAAGTTAGGCCAGAAATTATTTAAAGTTACAATCTAAGTTACACTTTTCGCTATTTGGTTGCATGCAAGATGTCGTAATGACACCAGCCGCTTATCTATTCCACAACTCATATTTTTACTGTCTCTACTATTTACCTATAATAAGTAGGGAAAGTGTTGTGTTCCACCCAAAAATTAAAAAACGAGATTCACCGGAAATACACTTTTTAAGACCCACTGAATCCAAAGAAAGCATTTTTACTTTTCCTACTACGCACTTACAGTAAGCAGAGGAAGCATTGTATTCCACCTAAATATTCAATAACAATATTCACCGGAAACACACGTTTTGAGCCCCATTGAATTTACTTTCCCTACTACGCACTTACAGTAAGTAGAGGAATTATTGCATTCCACCCAAAAATTTAATAACGGGATTAATACTCCGAACGGAAATACTCGTTTTCAGACTCCCTGAAACCAAACAAAGGTATTTACTTTCTCTACTACGTAGTTACAGTAAGTAGAGCAAGTATTGTATTCCACTCAAAAATTTAAAACGATATTAATACTCGGAACGGAAATACTCGTTTTCGGACTCCCTAACACCAAACAAAGGTTTTACTTTCTCTACTACGTAGTTACAGCAAGTAGAGCAAGTTTTGTGTTCCACCCAAAATTGAATGAGATTCACCGGATATACACGTTTTGAGACCCCCTGAATCTAAACAAAGCATTTTTACTTTCTCTACTACGTAGCTACAGGAGGTAGAGAAAGTATTGTATTCCACCCAAAAACTGAATAACGAGATTCACCAGATATACAAGTTTTGAGACTCCCTGGATCCAAAGAAAACATTTTTACTTTCTCTACTACGTAGTTACAGTAAGTACAGAAAGTATTGCATTTCACCCAAAAATTGAATAACGAGATTCAACGGAATTCACGTTTTGAAACCCCTGAATCCAAAGTAAGCATTTTTACTTTCTCTACTGCATACCTACAGTAAGTGGAGAAAGTATTGTATTCAACCCAAAAACTGAATAACGAGATTCACCGGATGTACACGTTTTGAGACTCCCTGGATCCAAAGAAAACATTTTTATTTTCTCTACTACCTAGTTACAGTAAGTAAGGTAAAGTATTGCATTCCACCCAAAAATTGAATAACGAGATTCAACGGAATTCACGTTTTGAAACCCCTGAATCCAAAGTAAGTATTTTTACTTTCTCTACTACGTAGCTACAATAAGTAGAGAAAGTATTGTGTTCCATCTGAAAATTCAATGTCGTAATTCCACCAGAAATCACGTTTCAGACCCCTGAATCCAATGAATTTATTTTTAGACAATGGTCCAAGTGTGTGTGTGTGTATGTGTGTGTGTGTGTGTGTGTGTGTGTGTGTCCACAAACAGCATAAAGCAAAAGGTTGGTTAAAACCCGAACTTGGTTTTTAAGTTCAACTTCTTCGATGAATGCGACACTGAGATTTTAAAGAAAATCCTCCACTCCAAACTAGCCTTTACATTGGACATTTTTCGAAATTTTTTATTCTTTTAAAAATGACTAAGGATTTCGATAAAAATACTTATGTTTAAGCTATTTTCATGATAAATAGCATGTATATCTTTTATTTTCTAGGCATAGTCTGTAAATTAGTCTTTATTGTCAATGACGTTTGATAATTAAATCGTAAGAGAGAGAGAGAGAGAGAGAGAGAGAGAGAGAGAGAGACAGAGAGAGGGACAAAATCTTACCGCACAACAACTGTAGATCTTTTTAAAGCACAAAATTTATATCAAATAACATTTTTATTTTATGTCAAATAACTTCTACATTTTACCCATTCTGAAAGTTTCATTGTTAATAGTTTAAATTTTCAAATACTTTATACTTCTCTCAACTGCAAATAGCTATTGTTTTTCTTTCTTTCTCGTGTTCATACAAAGAGAACAGAATTTCAAAGCTATCACGTCTGTGGCTCACATTCGGGAGGTCGTGAGTTGGATTCCTCTGGCCAACCTTCCTGACCCATAGGTTTTTTCGGGGGTTTTCCCGGGTCGCCAGGCGAGAGCTGGAAAGGATTCTTACATCCCCGAATTTCCGGACCTCCATTTCATCTCCATTCTAATTTCCCTTCATCTTTCATCCGTTGGTCTGTTTCAGGGTTGGAAGTGTCGGCGATGGTGTTTCGGGGCAATGTGGCAAGAGAAAAGACTGTTTTTGTGACTTTCTCCGACCCTCAGCTTTCGGCTGCCTGTCGGGAGTATCCTAACTTGCTTGAGAAGCGTTGGACACCCTCTGTGCTGGGTGGAGTCCCCGGTCTGCCTGTCCGTCTGACGGGGAGTCTCTATCTGAAAACGTAGGGACCCTGCCATTCCTGAGCCGTTTTTCCTGGTTCCGGACGCCCGGTGTCTTGTCTCGCCTCATCCTGCCACCCGGATACGCTCCCTTGTGGGGCGTAGGCACACTATGTGGATCAGTGCCGAGTCCCCTCCGTAGCCAACCAATCCAAAGCTTTGAGGGATTTGGCATTCGCTTTAGCTTAATATGTTCTGGTTATACCTACAACGAATTGTGAAAATAAGTGATGAAGATTTATGGGTATTAACATGACATAGTGCAAAATAAGCTTTGTAAGAAGAGTGAGTAGAGAAAATCACGCGAATGCAACACATCATATTTTAGGGCAAAACCTCCATATGCCTGCATCACTGTGAACCACATAAATCCAAAGCGAAAAGTCGGTTAACTACCAAATTTGATAATCAAGTTAAGCACCTTGCAAGGTTGTGACAAGGATTTTCAAGAAAATTTCCCCATCCTGAACAACCCTTAAAAATTTTCGAAATTTATTTTCTGAAGAATGGCTCTAATGCTTTTGATTAAAATACTTACTGTTTAAAATATTTTCATGACAAAAGAAATACATATTTTGAACTGACTGAGAAGAGCCTCTAAAGCCTTCTTCATTCTGAATAACTTTTGTATAATTGGTAACTCTAAAAGATTGCACAAAGTTTTGATACACAAGAAATGCAGACCCCGTTAAAGCACGCAGTTTGTTATATATATATATATATATATATATATATATATATATATTATGAGATGAACTAATTCCCAGATATTTTTTTGTTATTGGTTTGAATATTTTTTGTAACTGAGAAGTCGCTATTCGTTTTGTTTTTGTCGCGGTCATATAAACAGCATGGAATTTCAAAGCATCACGTAGTTTCATGCTTTTTGAAAATGTGACTATCGCTTTATCTACATATACTACACGAAACGTGTAAATGTGTACTTTTTCTTTTGGTATTTAATTAAAGTCTATTAATCGGGTAGGCCATTGCGGACGGTGAATGAACAAAATGGTTAAAATGATGCTCAAATGGGCCCGAGATCACTAGAAATTAGAATCAAACATTCATCTTCTCAGGATAAGGGGAAACCCTGGAAGAAACTTTACCTACGTATTTCACTTTAACCGAGATTCTAACTCGGGACCTCTTGAATGTGAGGCAGATCCCCACACCACATAGATGAGCTAAATGTGATTTGCAAGTTTATCTGGATTATAAGAAGTAGACAGAAAAATGAGATTTAGAAAAAAGAATTTGTAGAATGGTGAGAAGAGAAATATATGTGAATGCAACACGTTAGTTTGTTCAATTTAAAATAATAATTTAATCTATATTTAAATATAATTCTTCCTAATCATAATTCTCGTGGTAATGCAAAGAGCGTGGAGTTTCAAAGACACCACATAAAAACTGACTATCGTTTGAGCTACTGCATTCTTCTTATACTTACAACGAAGTTTGTAATTGCAGTTTCATCTCAATTAACAAGAAGGCTCTTTCACTCAAGCCGTGTGTAGAAAAAGTTGGAAATATAGAATCAGATTGAAAAATTCAATGTCATAGCCGAGATTTGAACTACGGATCTTCCAGTTTACGTCCAGGTGGCGCAGCGGTAACACGTGCGACTCGCATTCGAGAGATCCCTAGTTCGCTTCCCGGCTACCGCCCAAGCTGACCCACGGTTTTTTTTTCGAAAGTGTTCCCGGGTCGTCAGGCGAATGCTGATATGATTTCTCTCACCCGCCGAATATCGTTCCATTCTTCATTTCATTCATCCTTATCCCCGTTAGGTCTGTTTCAGGATTGGAAGTGTCGACGATGGTATTCTGGTGCGGCGTGGCACAGAAAAAGGATTCTCTCTGTGGAACTTTATCCGTCTCTCGGTCTTCCGCTGGTTGCGAGGTATAAGGACCGCTTCTTGGGGGGCGTTGGACCCTCTGTTTGGGGTGGGGTCCCCGGTTTGCATGCCCAACTGTCAGGGCGTCTCAATCTGGAAATTTTAGGAACTTTGTCATTGCTGTGCCGTCAATCCTGGTTCCGGCCGCTCGGAGTCTCTCACCTCGTCCCACCCTCCCTCCGGGAGCGCACCCTCGAGGGTCACAAGTGCAATATCCTCATTCACTGGATCGGGGTCGAGTCCCCTCCGTTACACATTCCATTCCATTCTAGATTCTAGACCCGAGAAGAGAATCATTTTAAGAATTCAGAACGTGAATCGGAATACAGGTTCTTTTTTTGGGGGGGGGGGGGCAATCTTGAGATTTGTAACTTGAAAGCAATTTAGTTTTCAGAATAGGGTGCTTTCAAATGAATCAATTGCAACAAAAGCATATCAACCTATCAGCATTAACACTTTGGGTCACTATTTTGAAAATTTAGCCTATATGTTTTCCTAAACGAATAAAACAGCTATATAGAAACGGCATATTTTGCGCTGAAGGTTGTTTCCTGGTATCTATTAACATTTTGCATACAATAACTAAATAGGTGTTTTTACTCTACGTCCACTATACGACTGGCACGGTTTTTCTTCTTTTCACTTGTGAGTGTGTGTTTATAAGGGTAATTATGCTTCAAATAAAACAATCTTTATTCGTTTTTCAGTTACAAACGCAAAATATATCTCATTTTGAAGAAATTTTAATGTTATGCTTAATTGTTTCCAAACTGCTTCAATAGTTTGACATTAATATTACTTTTGCTGCCATATTTTTAAAACATTACTTGAATATTGTCAGAACTGAATGTGCCAACTGTATGGAACTACACACTTAGCGCTAAACGTTGTGATCGATGTCTATGACAATTAAAAAGCAAAACGAACTTATATTCAAGGTAATAAATACCCTCGGAGCACGCGTAGAACGTTCTATTGGTGGTAATTATGAAACTATTATTATTAATATTATTATTTATTACTAGGAACAAACGTTAAAAACAAGATATACATTATGCGAACCTTGTTTCTCAAGAAAATTACTGAATCTTAAACTTGTGTAGCAAACGCATAAAACGTGCAATATTTGATTTTTAAACAACATATTATGCAAAGAATATGTTAATTTATTTCGCTTGAATAGTTCTAGTAAAGAGAAAAGTACTTGGTTTCGTCTTCTTTCTTCTTAGACTCAGGTCGCTGAATGCATACACAGAAGTAAATGTGACCTTTGAGACGATACCGGCACGCTGGCTATAACCCGGCATGACTAGTCGAGAAGAAATTTCTTCCCCCTCTTCCTCTACACCCCTTGGGCCGTCGGAAAACATTTTAAGTCCACTGTACGAAGGCGATTGGGTTGCGCCTGCATTGTAATACGGGTATTATTTATATTCGTATATGAAAACAATGGTAACATAATGAATCTACATGCAAAGGATAGAACATGCAAGAATATATCAATGTAAAGATGTGCGTTAAGAAAAGAGACATACCTGTGAAATATTAATACTTATTCTAATGAAAAAATGCCATGATTCTCTCATAGAGCATATTATTTCCCGAGCTTGTCCTTTAATTGCAATATCTTTACCAAATGCAGTTTTATTCAGTTACCGAGTACGCTCAGCTTTTCGTTTGGCTCACTGTCTTTGTCACTAATTTTTGGATATTGTTAAATATCCATTAAAAGTGTTAGCCAATTGCAAATGCTCACAACACACGTGAACACAAAGCAAATAATCGTGCAAATCGGATGATGCAAAATGACTTGTCAGTACACAGGCAGTCTCTAAGCTGATGCAAATGCAATGCAAGCTGTGGCTAAAGGAAGCATTGTTAATAACGGCAGCGACAATAGATAGACGTGCAGTTCATGTTACTGCAACGGTCGCTCGCCAGGCACGTCATGCTAATCACGTGTTACAAAATCGGCAACAAGGTTTTTGCGTCTATCGTTGCTATGGAAACGACTTAGTTCTAATTGGTCCTTCTAACCGTTGCTATGACGACCGCTATGACGTATCCCTCCCCTCCCATTCATTTAAAGCTTTCCGCCATGTGGTTAGTAACTGCCAATCCCTTTCTTGATTGACGCCGACTTTAGCAACCCGAATGTACCACATTCTAGCGACGATTTCCATAGTGGTAGGAAAATGTCAAAGTTGCACTTTAGCAATCTCTCGTATATTGTAACCTCTTTACAAACGACACGATATCCACGGTGTTCAGTGTTCACATAGAGATGTATTGTATTAAATTTCTTTAAAGAATACCACAGTGCACTCAAGCTACCTTTGAAACTCGGCAAATATAGCCCATTGTAGAGTAGGCCTCCATGACCACAACAAACGTTAGAGTGGATGGAAAGAGGTTCATCAACACTCCTCTCTTCCGACTGCGGTTTGGCATCATTAAAAGAGACAAGAACCACTCGCATGGTAGGCAAGCGATTGTTTGGAAGTAAAGTGCTTGTGAATAATGGTAAGTGCACAACTTAACTGTCAGAAGTAAAAGCTGCTGCATACCCCATATCAGAATTTTTATTGGGTAATGGCGGACTATGTAAATGCGCAATGCACATACCATCAGTTAAACGGAAAAAACGCTGCCGCCATAGTAAAAACGGAAACAATTTGATATTGTTCCGAAATGTTATACGCTGTTGTAATAGAAAAGCACGAAACAGTAAATAAATGCAATAAAGCTGAATAATAACGCGAAGCAGTAAACAAATGCAATAAAAACTGAATAATAACCGCGAAGCAGTAAACAAATGCAATAAAACTGGATAATAACCGCGAAGCAGTAAACAAATATAATACAACTAAATAAATGCCGGAAAGCCGTAAGCAAACGTATTGCAACTAAGTATTTACCGCGAAGAAATAAACAAATATAGTAGAACTAAAAAATTACCGCGAAGGAGTAAACAAATGTAATAAACTAAATAATGACCGCATATGAGCAAACCGATGTATTACAACTGAATAATTACCACAAGCAGTAAACAAATGTAATACAACTGAATAATCACCGCATAGCAGTAAACAAATGTAATACAAGTAAGTAATTTCCGCATAACAGTAAACAAATGTAATACAGCTGAATAATTACAGCGAAGCAGTAAACAAGTGTAATATAACTAAATAATTATTACCACGAAGAAGTAAGTAAATGTAATATAACTAAATCATAATAAATGCTACTTCACAGAGTGAGTTTTAACTCCACCGACAGTAGTTATACTCCCGGATTAGCCAATTGTATTAACGATAATCCTGCCGCTAGGGGCGCTAGTGTTGCTGTTAATCCGCGGATTAAGGTGGATTAAGAGCGACGGCGGTAAGTTTGAAAAGCGCCATGAGCGGAAGGATTATCGTTATCGCAATTGGCTAAGTCGGGACTGTTTTCTTTATTTATAATTTGAATACATTGGATAAACATGAATACATTGTAGTTTTCTTGAGTGGATAGAGAGATGCAGCGATATGAGACGCGGTGGCGAAAATGGGAACTAAACAAAATGGCGGAGACAAGAAGTCTAAGGACGAGAAGATTTCGAGGTTAGTGGTCAACATGGCGGACGCAAGATGTGGGGGCAAGAAGACGCGGTGGTGAGCATGAGAACTAAAACAAGATGTCGGAACTACGAGCTTAGAAGTGCAGATTTTGAGGTTAAAAATAGTGGGAACTAAAAATGGTGGAGGGTCGGCGACAAGGAGATGCGGTGGCCAACGTGAGAACTAAACAAGATGGCGGACGCAAGAGGAGGGTAAGGAGATTTGAGGTTAAGATTTTAGGTTAAGACAGGACGTAAGCATGGGAACGAAATCCAAGATGGCGAAGGCAATGGTGTGGACGAAGAGATATGAGGCGCGGTGGCGAAAATGGGAACTAAACAAGATGGCGGAGACAAGAAGTCTAAGGACGAGGAGATTTCGAGGTTAGTGGTCAACATGGCGTACGCAAGAGGTGGGGAAAGGAGATTTGAGGTTAAGATTGTTAGGTTAAACAGACGTAAGCATGGGAACTAAATCCAAGATGGCGAAGGTAATGGTGGGGACGAGGAGATGTGAGCCGCGGTGGTAAAAATGGGAATTAAACAACATGGCGGAGGCAGGAAGTCTAGGTTAAAAATATGAGGTAAACGTGGAGAACCAAAACCAAGATGGCGGAGGCGTAGTGGTGAAAATGGGAACTAAATAAGATGGCGGAGGCAAGAAGTCGAGGGACGAAGAGATTTGAGGTTAGGGTCAACATGCGAAAGATGCCGAACGCAACAGGTGGTGAAGAGGAGATTTGATGTTGTGAAAACTAAACAAGATGGCGGACGCTCGTGGTCAAGAAGATTTCACAAAAGAAAAAATAAATATCATACCTTGAACGAGAATGGAAGCAGTCAAGTAACTAACACGAAACTTAAAAACACAAAACAGCACAGAAATATAATGCTTGTGTAAAAAGGAAGGCAGGAAGTGACGTGGCATGTTATGATTGGAGAAAATAAGACGATTTGTGATTGCTGAAAATAAAACGTGATTGGATTGGACAAAGGAATAAATAAGGCGAAGTGAAGGTGATTTGCGACGGTATTGATGATAGCCGTGATCGTTAACGCATCTGTTGGGATTGAAACCCAGTACCAAAACCCAACACATTCAAAAATTACTCTTTGAACCTTCGTTTTGAATGTGACATCACAACTTCGAATTAAACGTGAACTTTAACGGTATTTTAAATAGGAATGTTGGTGGAATGTGGACTTCTTTTTTACTTTGGGACTCAAACCCGGTACCAACTACCGCAACGCTATTTTAAAATGTGGTGGAATGTGGAGTTTGTAGTTTGGGACTCACACCCAGTAACAAAACACCAAAGGATATATTCCTACGCCAAGCAGGCCCGAAAAATAATTATGCGTGTGGTTCTTACCTCTTACTGGTGTTGATGCGTCACCAAAAGCGCAGCAGCTTCACGCGACGCGAAAAAATAAAAGCAAACTGTTTTTGAAAATGCTTAACCAGCTTTAAGATCAACCAACATCACTACGCACTGATATACCTAGGTTTTTTAAAGCGGTACAGGCGCCCTTTGCACAGACGTAATTTAACTATACCAAAAACCTGGTACTGGACCATCGTAATGGTCGCTAGCGTACGTAGGACTAGGGTTCTCATTGCCGGTCGAAAGCGGTCAAAAAAGTGTACGACGCACGTGTTCACAGTAGCTACTGTCGAAGTCAACCGTCGAGGCGTGAATGAAAGAAATCTGTTCTTGCCGGCAATCTAGCTCGGAGATGTGAGGAGCGGTGGCAGAAATGGGAACTAAACAAGATGGCGGAGACAAGAAGTCAAGAACGAGGGGATTTGAGGTTAGTGGTCAACATGGCAGACGCAAGAGGTGGGGGTGCAAGGAGATTTGGGACGCGGCGGTGAAAATGGGATCTAAACAACATGGCGGAAGGAAGAGCTGAGATGAGCAGATTTGAAGTTAAAATAGGAGGTAAGCATGGAAACCAAAAAACCGACGGCGGAGGGTCGGCGACAAGGAGATGCGGTGGCCAACGTGAGAGTTAAACAAGCTGGCGGACGCAAGAGGAGGGTAAGGAGATTTGAGGTTAAGAGTTTTAGGTTAAAATAGGACGTAAGCATGGGAACTAAATCCAAAATTGCGGACGCAAGGTTGGGGACGAGGAGATGTGAGGGGCGGTGGCAAAAATGGTAACTAAACAAGATGGCGGAGGCAAGAGCTGAGATGAGCAGATTTTGAGGTTAAAAATGGGAGGTAAGTATGGGAACTAAAAACTAAGGTGGCGGTGAGTCGGCGACAAGGAGATGCGATGGCCAACGTGAGAACGTAAACAAGATGGCGGGACGCAAGAGGTGGGGTAAGGAGATTTTAGGTTACGATTTTTAGGTTAAAACAGGACGTAAGCATGGGAACTAAATCAAAGATAACGGAGGCAAGGAGTGGGGACGAGGAGATATGAGACGCGGTGGTGAAATGGGAACTAAACAAGATGGCAGACGCAGGAAATCCAGGTTTAAAATAGGAGGTAAATGTGGAGAACTAAAACCAAAATGGTGGAAGCGTGGTGGCGAAAATGGGAACTAAACAAGATGGCGGAGGCAAGAGGTCGTGGGACGAGGAGATTTCATGTTAGGGGTCAACATATGAAAGATGCTGAAAGCAACAGGTGGGAACGAGGAGATTTGAGGTTATGAAAACTAAACAAGATGGCGGACGCGCGTGGTCACGCAGGAAGGAGAACATCCGCTGGGAAGTTGATGACGCTGCACACAGGAAGTAGCACATCCGTGGGAAAGAAAAAGTCCGTTGGGTTTTACCACCAGACGTTGCTTGCTTGTTTGAATATGGAGTTGATAACGTCTTCATTTTGAACGATAACTCTGTGTTCGTTGACGCTGAACAGCCAATCACCGTGTATATGATCGGGAAGAATGTAGGGTGTGTCATTGCCCAAATTGACCGATAGGCATCTACCGAAGCACATGCGGTCATGGTTAATGATTTGCTGCATTTTAGCCGCGGAAATGTACTGTTGTTCGTAGAAGATGGCCTTGTCCCCTTGTCCCCTTGTGGCAACACATCGGAACCATTGCTGTTGTTCTTCATCACTGTCACGAGTTGTATGGGTGGGAGGAAAAGGTTGCGAATAAGTTGTATAGTAAGTAGGGTATGTTTTGTATTCCGCCCAAAAATTCGTTACCGACATTTCTCAGGAAATACGTGTGTCTGTGAACAGCATAACTCAGAAACCAACACTCGCATAACCTCCAAACTTGATTTTTAGGTTCAGTATCTTCCAGAGATGCGTCTCCAAGGTTTTAAAGAAAATCCCCATCACAGATTATCCTTTACATGAAACATTTTCCAAAAATTTTAATTTTCTCAAAAATGGCTCTAACGATTTTAATTAAAATGTCATATGTTTAAGATATTTTTATAACAAATCAAATGTATATCTCCAATTTCCTGGGTATGGCTCCAAAAGTATTCTTCATTATGAACGTCTTTTGCATAGCGGGTGAACCATAAGATATAGTCAAAATTGTTCTACACAAAAAGTGTACATCACGTTAAAATACACATTTTATGTCATATCCATTTTTTGTTGAGTGAACCATTTTCGAGATATTGTTTCTTATCCCTTAAATTTTCCAATACTTATATTTTTTCTCAAATTCTTTATTATTTTTTTTTGTGATGGTAATGCAAAGTGAATCCATTACTCCACGTATCAACAAGCTCTTACAAATATTTAACTATAGCTTAAAACCTACCAATTCCCTTGCATCTACAACATAATTAGCAATAAGTTTAACATCAGCGTATCCGTTTAACATTAAGTATATGTAGAATAAGCGTTTGTAAAATAGTTTGTATAACAGTAGTGAAAGTCATGTGAGTGAAACATCAGATTTTTTCGTGGTTTTCCCAGGTCAGTAGGCGTTATAATTTTCATAGAGCTTGTGTCCGTCTGTTGTATTTCCTAAGCTCTGTTTTGCAACGTGGCGTTCAACGTCTATAATCTGTCTCATCTCAGCATAAGTCATCTAAATATCGCTGTTGGTTTTAATGTGTTTTAAAAATAAATTCCCGAGTACTGCGTATTTCAAATCTCTTGTCGTTACATTACTTGCTATACTCACACTTCAAATAAACCTCTTGTGCATAAAGTTAATATAAATAGTAATATACCTATAAAAGTATCTTCTCTCCACAATATATCCTTATCACATCACCTTCTCTTAAGCAAGCTCGTTATCGCCCCGTTCTGTTTTGAAGCCGCTTATCACTACCACAGCTTCCGACTGTGCCCGCAATTAAATCACTAATTAAAACCTAACCCAGCGCTTTATCTCACTGCATCTTCCAAAGTTATTTTTCTTAAGATTTAAAATAAATCAAAAACTACGAAGTGGATGGCCACCCTCAAAAAATTCTCCTTATGCACTCCGTTTCGTCGATAACACCTACCACGGCAAACCCATCTCCATCAAAGTTCACAGCTGCGAGAGCAAAATTCATTTTGTGCTTTCCAACATCAACTTCAACGATATCCAGTTCGCATCCAATTCGCAACCTTTTCCTCCCACCCATACAACTCGTGACAGTGATGAAGAACAACAGCAATGGTTCCGATGTGTTGCCACAAGGGGACAAGGCCATCTTCTACGAACAACAGTACATTTCCGCGGCTAAAATGCAGCAAATCATTAACCAGGACCGCATGTGCTTCGGTAGATGCCTATCGGTCAATTTGGGCAATGACACACCCTACATTCTTCCCGATCATATACACGGTGATTGGCTGTTCAGCGTCAACGAACACAGAGTTATCGTTCAAAATGAAGACGTTATCAACTCCATATTCAAACAAGCAAGCAACGTCTGGTGGTAAAACCCAACGGACTTTTTCTTTCCCACGGATGTGCTACTTCCTGTGTGCAGCGTCATCAACTTCCCAGCGGATGTTCTCCTTCCTGCGTGACCACGCGCGTCCGCCATCTTGTTTAGTTTTCATAACCTCAAATCTCCTCGTTCCCACCTGTTGCTTTCAGCATCTTTCATATGTTGACCCCTAACATGAAATCTCCTCGTCCCACGACCTCTTGCCTCCGCCATCTTGTTTAGTTCCCATTTTCGCCACCACGCTTCCACCATTTTGGTTTTAGTTCTCCACATTTACCTCCTATTTTAAACCTGGATTTCCTGCGTCTGCCATCTTGTTTAGTTCCCATTTCACCACCGCGTCTCATATCTCCTCGTCCCCACTCCTTGCCTCCGTTATCTTTGATTTAGTTCCCATGCTTACGTCCTGTTTTAACCTAAAAATCGTAACCTAAAATCTCCTTACCCCACCTCTTGCGTCCCGCCATCTTGTTTACGTTCTCACGTTGGCCATCGCATCTCCTTGTCGCCGACTCACCGCCACCTTAGTTTTTAGTTCCCATACTTACCTCCTATTTTTAACCTCAAAATCTGCTCATCTCAGCTCTTGCCTCCGCCATCTTGTTTAGTTACCATTTTTGCCACCGCGCCTCACATCTCCTCGTCCCCAACCTTGCGTCCGCAATTTTGGATTTAGTTCCCATGCTTACGTCCTATTTTAACCTAAAACTCTTAACCTCAAATCTCCTTACCCTCCTCTTGCGTCCGCCAGCTTGTTTAACTCTCACGTTGGCCACCGCATCTCCTTGTCGCCGACCCTCCGCCGTTGGTTTTTTGGTTTCCATGCTTACCTCCTATTTTAACTTCAAAATCTGCTCATCTCAGCTCTTCCTTCCGCCATGTTGTTTAGATCCCATTTTCACCGCCGCGTCCCAAATCTCCTTGCACCCCCACCTCTTGCGTCTGCCATGTTGACCACTAACCTCAAATCCCCTCGTTCTTGACTTCTTGTCTCCGCCATCTTGTTTAGTTCCCATTTCTGCCACCGCTCCTCACATCTCCGAGCTAGATTGCCGGCAAGAACAGATTTCTTTCATTCACGCCTCGACGGTTGACTTCGACAGTAGCTACTGTGAACACGTGCGTCGTACACTTTTTTGACCGCTTTCGACCGGCAATGAGAACCCTAGTCCTACGTACGCTAGCGACCATTACGATGGTCCAGTACCAGGTTTTTGGTATAGTTAAATTACGTCTGTGCAAAGGGCCTGTACCGCTTTAAAAAACCTAGGTATATCAGTGCGTAGTGATGTTGGTTGATCTTAAAGCTGGTTAAGCATTTTCAAAAACAGTTTGCTTTTATTTTTTCGCGTCGCGTGAAGCTGCTGCGCTTTTGGTGACGCATCAACACCAGTAAGAGGTAAGAACCACACGCATAATTATTTTTCGGGCCTGCTTGGCGTAGGAATGTATCCTTTGGTGTTTTGGTACTGGGTTTGAGTCCCAAACTACAAACTCCACATTCCACCACATTTTAAAATAGCGTTGCGGTAGTTGGTACCGGGTTTGAGTCCCAAAGTAAAAAAGAAGATTATCGTTAATCCAATTGGCTAATCCGGGACTATAACTACTACCGACAAACTTCAGGGAATGATTCCTGACTGGAAATGGAGCACAAAAGTTCCTATCACCTTCTGTCCGTAATGCATAGTGTCCACGGTAGATGGCACCGACTACATTCTCTCATAACTTGCAGTGTGCGTTTTGTGTTTTTCAGATATTGTGATTTAAGCAACGTAGAAGCACAATGCTATGGTCCGGTATTCATTCCAGAAACAAGCCGAGATGGTGTTCGTGTATGGCCAAGCAGATGGAAAAGTCGAGAGGCAGCACGGATGTACCGAGCCACATACCCTGACAGATAACACCATCCACATCACGCAACATTTGGAGCCATTTTTTGGCGTTTGTGTGAATATGGGTCCTTTGAGACAGACGAACGTTCAGGGCGGCAGTGGACTATGCGAACGGCAGATGTGGAGGAACATGTTCTCCACTATGTTGAGGACAAACCTGGTACAAGCTCCAGGCAGTTTGCCCGCCAACATGGTGTAAGCCAAAGGACGGTTATCTATATTCTCCATGACAATCGCTATTATCCCTATCACCTCCAGCGTGGGCAGAGATTATCACCGGCGGATTTTCCTCCACGGGAAGGATTCTGTCGCTGGTTTCTGCAACAGGCCATCACCATTATGAGATTCCTGTCTTCGGTCATTTCACCTATGAAGTGACCTTTGGTAGAGATGGCATCATTAACCTGCATAATTGTTATCTGCGGGCTACAGAAAATCCTCACGGAATGGTTGAAGTGTCTCATAAACAGCGGTTCATCATCAATGTTTGGGCGGGATTATTTTCGACCGCCTACTTGAGCCGGTTCTTGTTCCACAACGCCTGAACTGAGAAACATATTTGGACTTCCTGCAGAACACTCTGCCTCCATTGCTGGAGAATGTGCCTTTGGCAATACTGCAGGCAATGCGGCTGCAGTACGATGGAGCGCCAGTCCACTTCCGCATTAACGTTCGCCGACACCTCAACATCTTCCCCAAACATTGGATAGGACGTGGAGACCCTGTTGCATGGCCTCCTCGATCACCGGACTTAACTCCCCTGGATTTTTACTTGTGGAGGCATCTGAAAAGCATTGTGTACGGTGAGCCTGTTCCTGATGTTCAGGTCCTTCAACAGCGTGTCCACGTAGCCTGTGACGATATTCGGACACAGCCCTGAACATTCGAACAAGTGAGGCAATCCATGGTGCGATGTGTGAACGCTTGCATTGCATCCCATGGAGGCCACTTTGAACGTCTGTTGTGACATGGATAGGATTCAGACTATGTACTGTGTGTAAGGGCTCTTTGTTTGATGTCGTTCCTCAGTGCCATTTACCGTGGAAACTATGCATTTCCGAAACAAGGTGATATGAACTTTTGTGTTCCATTTGCAGTCTGGAATCACCCCTTAAAGTTTGTCGGTGGACTTCAAACTCACAGTAATTATGCCCAAGGACACATCTGCTCTTTCGTGATGCAATTGTTAGCTTTAATAAAGGCTGATTTGCATCCAAGCATGTAAGCAAGACAGATGTAGATGTTCTGAGAGACAGATGTATAAGAAAAATGGCGTTCTAGAGGAGAGGATAGACATTGAAGAAATATGAAATTCTGGAAGAGAAGAGTGATAAAGAGGAAGTTCTGGGGGAGAAGATGGACCAGAGGAGAGCTGCGAAGACGTTACGCCGTAGGATAATATTCGGAGAGTGTCACAAGAAAATTCTCCGACAGCTGTTCCTGCACTTTAACTCGTGCAAGTATGAGTTGAAGAGCTCCTGAGAAGTGCCAAACTCCTCCTAAGCTTGGCCTTGGCTCTCATCCATATATTCTCTGCCCGCTGGGTATGCACATCTGGATTATGCAGGTTCACTAAGTTCTCATTGCGAAGAACAACGAGGTGCAGGCACACTCTGTTATTAATGTTCTCTAAATTTTTATATGCAGCCCAGCCATCGGAGGCGATGTGATCCAGATAGGATATTATATTCCTGGATGAGGGCTTCCAGCTTCTCTGCCCTTCTATCTGGAACCTCCACCAAGAAGCACTTTGCAGATCGTCTCTCCACTCCACCGAAGACCCAGTGTCCCCCCTCCATTGTCCACGATATTATTTACGGTCGAAATGCTTGCTTTCTTCAATTTCCACGATAAGCGGAACTCCTTCGTCCAGCCCTCTGACTGCCGTACCAAATGGATCTGGCACTCTTCTCTACTGAAGATAGACCAGTCCACCCACGTGTGCCAACGGCCACACCTAGCCTCGTGGGCGCATTGATACTGATGTAGTCTGACGTCCAACAGCAAACAAACGATTATCTGTTTTACCGTCAGCTTACTCTTAAAGAAAAAGGAAGCATATCTTACAGAAGTGTTCTTCCCGGAGCGACCACAGTAGTAGGTTATTTAGGAGAGAGCTGGGCCACATTTTTGGGCATATATGGAAAAGGATAGGGAAAACGAGGCTGGATGGGCGGTTCAAGGAGGATAATGGGTTTATATGGGAGAGATAGGGAATACCAAGACCGATACTAGGCTAGACAGGGTTGAAGGAGGGTAGTGCGTTTATATGGAAGAGATAGTTGAGATATGTTAGACTAGACAGAGGCTGAGAGTAAAGAATGCGTTTATATGTATGAGAGGTATAGGAACAGGAGGAGAGGTGTTAGGCTAGACAGAGGTTGAGTAGAGTATGGTTTATATGAGTGGTATAGGAAAACGAGGAGAGGTGTTAGACTAGACAGGGCTTGAAACGTAGTGTATGGTTTATATGAGAGATATAGGAAAACGAGGAGAGGTATTAGGCTAGGAGAGTTTGAGTATGTGTTTATAAGGAGAGACGAGAAAACGGAGAGAGTTCCTATGTTAGGACAGACAGGTGTTAAAGGTAGAATGTGCTTTATATAGATTAGATAGGAAACCAAGGAGAGATACTCAGCTAGACAGGGGCGGGAGAGGAATACGCTTTATGAGAGGTAGCGGATACGGGGAGAGATGCTATACTACACAGAAGTTGAGAGTAGAGTATGCGTTTATATGTATGAGGGGTATAGGAACAGGTGGAGAGATATTAGACTAAGGAGGTTGAGTGTGCGTTTATAAGGAGAGATGAGTAAACGCAGAGATCCTATGGTAAGATAGACAGATGTTAAAGGTAGAATGTGTTTTATATGAGAGGTATAGGAAACCAAGGAAGGATGCTCAGCTAGACAGGGAGCAGGAGGGGAATGCGCTGTATGAGAGGTAGGAATACGAGGAGAAATGCTAGGTCAGGCGGATGTTGAGGACTAGAGTATGTGTTTATAGGGGAAAGATAGGGAAGATGCTAGTCTAGACAGTGGTTGAGAGTAGAGTATGCGTTTATATGTATGAGAAGTATAGAAACAGGAGGAGGGATGTTAGGCTAGACAGAGGTTGAGAGTAGAGTATGCGTTTATATGTATAAGAGGTATAGGAACAGGAGGAGAGTTAGGCTAGACAGATACTGAAGGAGTAGCAATATGGCTTTATATACAGGAGAGATAGGGAATAGGAGGGGAGGTGCTTGACTTTGAAAGCGACCTTAGACGAGAACTTCCTGGTAAGCTGTTTGTTCTCAATGCTAGGACACAAATTCTAGACAGCTGCAGCACGTAGCCCAGTCAGGGAAAAAGGTGACCCACATAGGGAAAAAAGGTGACACATAAAAGGAAAAAGGTGACACACAAAGAGAAAAAGGTGACCCACAAAGGGGAAAAGGTGACCCACAAAGGGGAAAAGGTGACCCACAAAGGGAAAAAGGTGACCCAATCACGCAAAAAGGTGACCCACTCAGGGAAAAAGGTTACCCACTCAGGGAAAAAGGTGACCCACACAGGGAAAAAGGTGACCCACAAAGGGAAAAAGGTGACCCACTCAAGCAAAAAAGTTACCCACAAAGGGAAAAAGGTGACCCACTAACGCAAAAAGGTGACCCGCACACACTAACAGGCAAGTAATTCAGTTAGTATCTGAGGGTAGCACAGATCCCGGGAAGCGGATATAGCATAGTTCCGCATGATGTTACAGGTAATTCAGATAGTATCATGGGTATTTAGGATAATTCAAGTATCATAGGTATTTAGAGTCACTCAGCTAGTATCACAGGAGGCTAGATTCCAGAGACAGGGCGTATCATAGCTGTATATGATTTCACAGGCAATTCAGCTAGTATCGTGGGCATTTAAGCTAATTCAGCTAGTATCACAGGAGGCTAGATTCCAGAGCCTAACTGCATCATAGCTGTGCATGATTTCACAGGTAATTCAGCTAGTATCGTAGGTATTTAGGCTAATTCAGCTAGTATCACAGGAGGATAGATTCCAGGGTTGGGTATAGCATAGTTTCGTATTTCACAGGTAATTCAGAGAGTATCGTAGGTATTTAGGATAATTCAAGTAACATAGGTGTTTAGAGTCACTCAGCTAGTATCACAGGAGGTTAGTTTCCAGGGGCAGGACGTATCATAGCTGCATATTTTTCACAGGCAATTCAGCTAGTATCGTGAGCATTTAAGTTAGTTCAGCTAGTATTACAAGAGGCTGACTGCATCATAGCTGTGTATGATTTCACAGGTAATTCAGTTAGTATCGTAGGTATTTAGGCTAATTCATCTAGTATCACAGGAGGATAGATTCCAGGGGTTGGGTATAGCATAGTTTCGTATTTCACAGGTAATTCAGCTAGTATCGTAGGTATTTAGCATAATTCCAGTATCCTAGGTGTTTAGAGTAATTAAGCTAGCATTACAGGAGGGTAGGTTCCAGGGGTCGGTTATAACGTAGTTTCGTATTTCACAGATAGTTCAGGTAATATCGTAAGTATTTGGGTAATCAGCATAGTTTCACAGATACTCGTGATAATTTCGATCAGAGATTTGTATCACAGCTATTTACGGTAAATGCAGGTGATTCAGGTTGTATCAATGGTATTTGAGTCATTTTAACAGGTAATTCATCTAGTATCGTTGATATTTAGGGCAAACCAGATAGTATCACAGGTGCTAGTGCTAATTTAGAGCAGGAATTCGTATCAGAGCTAATTAAGGTAATTTTACATGATTAGGGTAGTATCACAGGTATTTAAGTCATAGCAGCAGCAGCCTCATTACATAACTGCTGTAGCAGAAACAGCAGCAAACCCAACAACTGTAGATTCGGCATCCTCAGCAACAGGAAGCATCACAACAGCAAATACGACATGTAGTAGCAGATACAGCATCTATAGCAACAGCAGCTACAATGATAGCAGCAATAGATCCTACAGCTACAGAAACATCAGCCGCAGCCTGTACAATAGCCGTAGCAGAAGCAAATACAACAGCTACCGTAGCAGATACAGCAGCTATACAGCAATAGATGTAACAGATCCTACAGCTGTAGCAACATCTGCTACAATAATAGCAGTGACAACAACCGGTTACATAACAGCTGTAGCTACAGCATTTATCACGGCAGCTGTAACATCAAATACGAGAGCCGTAGTAGTAGATACAAGGGTGTAACATCAGCTACAAAACTAACAGCATCAGATCAGGTAGCTGTAGCAGCATTAGACACAGTCAGCACAATAGCTGTAGCAGAAGCAAATACAGCAGCTATCGTAGCAGATACAGACTGTACAACGATGACTAGCAGATCCTACAGCAGCAGCGTCTGCTACAACAATAGCAGCAGTGCATTACATAACAGCTGTAGATTCAGTATCCTCAGCAACAGCAAGCATCACAACAACAGCAACAGCAAATACGACAGATGTAGTAGCAGATACAGCATCTATAGAAACAGCAGCTACAACGATAGCAGCAATAGATCCTACAGCTACAGAAACAGCCTACAGCCTGCACAATAGCCGTAACAGAAGCAAATACAACGGCTACCGTAGCAGATACAGCAGCTGTACAACAATAGATTAACAGATCTTACTGCTGTAGCAACATCTGCTACAATAATAGCAGACACAACCGGTTTGTTCAGCAACAGCAAATACGGCAGATGTAGTAACAGATACAGCATCTATAGCAACAGCAGCTACAATTATAGTAGCAGTAGATCCTACAGCTACAGAAACATCAGCCGCAGCTTGCACAATAGCCGTAGCAGAAGCAAATACAACAGCTACCGTAGCAGATACAGCAGCTGTACAACAATAGATGTAACAGATCTTACAGATGTAGCAACTTCTGCTACAATAATAGCAGCAACAACAACCAGTTACATAACAGCTGTAGCAGCAGCATCTAATCTAACAGCTATAGATTTAGCACTCTTAGCAATAGCAAGCATCACAGCAATGATATTCCAGCTGTAGATTCACCCACCACAGCAACAGCAGTCATCAAATACGAGAGCTGTAGTAGTAGATACAATGCTGTAACATCGACTACAACTATAACAGCAATAGATCCTGCTGCTGTAGCAGCATTAGACACAGTCAGCACAATAGCTGTAGCAGAAGCAAATACAGCAGCTTTCGTAGCAGATACAGAGCCTGTACAATAATAGCTGTAACAGATCCTACATCTGTAGCATCTGCTACAACAATAACAGCAGCAGTTGCATTACATAACAGCTGTAGCAGCAGCAACAGCAAGCATCACAACAACAGCAAATACGACAGATGTAGTAACAGATACAACATCTATAGCAATAGCAGCTACAGTGATAGCAGCAATAGATCCTGCAGCTACAGAAACACCAGTCGCAGCCTGCACAATAGCTGTAACAGAAGCAAATACAATAGCTACCGTAGCAGATACAGCAGCTGTACGACAATAGATGTAACAGATCTTACAGCTGTAGCAACATGTGCTACAATAATAGCAGCGACAACAACCAATTATATAACAGCTGTAGGAGCAGCAGCTAATCCAGCAGCTATAGATTTAGCACTCTTAGCAATAACAGGCATCACAGCAATGATATTCCAGCTGTATATTCAGCAACAGCAGCCATCACGGTAGCTGTAACATCAAATATGAGAGCTGAAGTAGTAGATACAACACTGTAACATCAGCTACAACAATAACAGTATCAGATCAGGCAGCTGTAACAGCATTAGACATAGTCAGCACAATAGCTATAGCAGAAGCAAATACAGCAGCTATCGTAGCAGATACAGAGACTGTAAACAATAGCTGTAACAGACCCTACAGCTGTAACAGCATCTGCTATCACAATAGCAGCAGCAGTCGCATTACATAACAACTGCAGCAGCAGCTAGAGATTTAGCAGTGTTAGCAATAGCAAGCATCACAGCAATGATATTCCAGCTGTAGATTCACCTACCACAGCAACAGCAGTCATCACATCAACAGTAAATACGACAGATGTAGTAGCAGATACAGCATCTATAGCAACAGCAGCTACAACGATGGTAGCAATAGATCCTGCAGCTGTAGCAGCATTAGACACAGTCAGCACAATAGCCGTAGCAAAAGCAAATACAATTGCTATCGTAGCAGATACAGCAGCTAATCCATTTTTGTTCAAATGTAGCAGCTTTATCAGTTAAATCATTGCTTCATTAAACAAGGATTGTAAGGGTACACGTCTCTTCCCTTTATATAGGCCTGTGACTAACACTAGTATTTGCTCCTAATGACAATGGTTACGGCCTCCCCTTCCATCTTCTCCTTTCTTCACCATTTGTCTGCTATGTGCATACACAGCACATGAGTAAACTTTAATTTTTTAACATTGTAGACTCGCGGAGATCTACCATTTGAGGTGCAACATCTTCAGCAGTCAATATCATGTACTCTTTAATATATTTCCCATCACTGACTAGCTTCATTTTCTCAGCAATGCGTTTTGAAATCCGGTAACTAGCACATAATAAACTTTCTGAAAGCTGTGGTCTACTATGTTTTTGGAGTGTGTGTTGTTTTAGATTATCCAAAAGGGTCATCTTATCATCCCCTGTGTAAACAAAAGGACAGTGTACATCATTATATTGAATGTATGGATATTAATTCGCTTCGCATTACCTACTATACGTTCAAAGTATATATCATGAATATGTTCCTCTGAATATATGGCTAAATACTTCTAATCATGTCTGCAAGTTTAACATGACCTTAGTCATTTGTATGTGAAGAGTGGAAACGCCGTCTGATATTATAATATTTCACATGGCGGAACCGTGTAACACACAATAAACAATCAGCTCCGTTGCCATCCTGAATACAAAAGTAATCCTTTTCTCAAGCTTTATTAAAGCGATGCAATGTTTGGAGTTTGTCATGCTCATTACCAAACTACACCACATCGACCGTCGCTGTGTATAGATTGCTGTCAGTCTTCTGATTAGTGTACGTATACAAGGACAGGTGCGTGGAAGGGATATTGGAGGGGTGGGTTTGTTGTGGTCCCTCGGAGCTCAAGCTCCCCATGTCTGGATTAAACTGAACATAGAGACTAAAATTAGCATACAGTTCTTACATTATTAATAACCCAGACCTCCGAAAGATTGGTATAGTAGTAGTATGAATGAGAAACAATAACAGTAAAAAGAAACAAAATTTGTTTGAAAAGGTTTATTAAAAAAACTACTATGGTGCAGGTAACGCTCACATTACAACTTACATTAATTTAAAATTGAAACAAATTAAAATATAAGTAGGATAAGAAGGGCGCCTCTCGCTCACAAAGGGATGCCACCGACACCGCCCCTTGCCTGACCCTTAAAAGCCGCCGACTCAGCCCCCTTGCTTTGTGCCCTGACCCTTAAAAGCCGCTGACCATACCCCCTCTGTGTGGTCTGAACTAATGCCGCCTGGCTCTGTGCCGGTGGCCACACCCCCTCTTTGTGGCCTAACCCCTTACACACCCCTTCCTTCCCTTTTTGGTCTAACTCCTTACGCTGGGCAAACCCCTCCCCTCTCCTTTGTGGTCTAACCCCGTATGCTCGCCACTCCCCCCTCTTTGCGGACTGTTGTGTATGGCTCCCTGTAGAGGAGTGGAGGTAATAAGGTATTGTGCCCGTACGCTGGCCACACCCTCTCTTTGTGGTCTCCGAACACACCCCTCCCCTCTCCTTTGTGGTCTAACCCTGTACGATCGCCAGACCTCCCTCTTTGCGGTCTGTTCTGAATAGTTCCCTGTAGAGGAGTGTGGGTAATAGAGTATTGTTCCCGTACGCTGGCCACACCCTCTCTTGTGGACTGACCTAATGGCGGTCTGGGTATAAGAGAACAATGAGGTATTGTTTTCGTCACGTGCCGCCGCCCACGCAAATCGATTTAGGTGATAAAAAGAATCAACGGTTTATACTGCTAACATCCTGGCATCGGGTCTCTAAAGGGCTGGACGCGATCCCTCATGTATCTTGATTGATTAATGTAATTAAACGATGCTCCTCGATCGATGAATACGATTAAGTATTTTTGATTGATTAATGTAATTAACTGTATATGAATTGACTCGCGCACCTGGTCGCCATCGTATATGATGGGTGATTATTACACTGTATAATATTAGACTAATAACACTTGTTTAATTCTACTTTTGAGGAAAAATCTTTTTGGGTTTATAAGAATATTACACCACTTAGATAAATCGATGGCTGAAAGGACAGAGTTGTCGTAACGAGGCGTTAACGAGAGATAATTTCGCTGAAAACCCGCGCGCGGCCCATCCTCTATGCAGTGTCCCACTGGAGTGAGGGTCTTTCACATCGGCAAGCAAGCTAGCTGGCACCCCCTCCCTTCCCTCTCGGTGCACCTCACGACCGGCAGCGCGCGCGCAGTCTAGCCGACAGAGCGGAAAGCTCGCTATCCCGCTCATCGATGAAGATGCCGGAAGTAGACATTTTAAGAGTTTAAGATGTTGGCGGCGGCCATGTTGACTCCAGAGGAAAAGCTAGCATAAATCATTTGAAATGACCGATAAGGAACTTCGCGCTTCAATATATTTTTTCCAAGGTTTGTTTACACATAGGGCTGGCTCTGGAAAATAAATGCGGTTAACATTATAGCTGAGTATTACATATGTTATTATGAAATAAATAATGGACTCATTGATCGATGAATACAATTAAGTATTTATAATTGATTAATGTAAATAGGTGTATATGAATTGACTTGCGCATCTGATTGCCATTGTATGTGTGTGTTAAGGTGATTATTACATTGTGTATCTATTACGGATAATAACACTTGCTTAATTCTGGTTTTGAGGGAAAATCTTTTTGGGTTTATAAGAATATTACACCACTTAGATGAATCCATGGCTGAAAGGACGGAGTTAGCGTAAATACCTAATACGAGACGTTAACGCATGATTCTTTCACTGAAAACCCGAGCGCGCGGTCCATCTCCTGTAGGCGCCATCGCGCTAATGATCTCTTGGACCTGCAGGCATGGGTTGACCGCCTCACCCATTCCCCAAACACCCCTTCCCTCTCCATGCCTGTCATTGCCTTCCGCGCACTTCTTTTACGCTCTCTAACGGAGAGCAACGAAAGCTCAAGTTAAATATTACATACGTTATTAATAAATAAATACTGAACTAAATAATGGAATATGGAGAGTACCCTAAACAAAACACATTCCTTGTTACTCTTTATCAAACAGCTGAAAAGAAGCACAAATATATCAAGACAGTCGATAAAGCACCCCACGCGCATAGGTATGGACATTTAACACAGTCATTATCGATAAAGTACACCAACCACTCATGCATGCAGGCGCATAGGTAGGGTCTTTAAAACAGACATTGTCGATATAGTACCACAACCGCCAACGTAATCACGCGCATAGGCATGGACTTTAAAACAGACATTGTCGATAAAGTACCCCAACCCCCTCACAGCAGCAAGCACATACGTAGGGACTTTCAAAAAGGCGTTGTTGATAAAGTGCCACACTGCCAGCGCAAGCGCCCTCGTAGGCATGGACATTAAAACAGTGATTGCCGATAAAAAAACCGCATCCATCACGCAAGCTCTCCCTCTCTCACTCACTCTCTACATTACCCCAACGATTTATATAGCGGTTTACACAGCCTTGCAAAAATATGTTGTACACCCTTGAAGAAGTTAAACCCAGCCGCTACCTGGGTTCCTACACAGGCTTAATGGACGGGATTCCTGAGAAGAGATAGGGTCTAAAGCGGTGAATGGATTTTTCCCAATACGCCGGACATTATGTCCAAAGAAACAAGCATAATTCATTTTTATTACTAACGCTAAAATTATATTATCGTCAAGAAAGCTTATTTGTTTATTCCACTTAAACAGACTGGTATTTCAGCTGCCATGTCTAAAATTATTTTTATTCAGCATCATTCCAATGTATAAATATTAGAGTTCTCTGAGAGATGACGTGTCTATTCACATTCGAGAGGTCGCCGGTTCGATTCCAGGTGACCACCCTGTCTGACTTTAGGACCTGCATGAAGATCTCGAATACATAGATACAGAGCAAGCCCTCGCATTAACGATTTTTATAGGCGAGGGTTTAACCTTACAAGGAAAATTATATCAACAGAAACAATACCTTCTTTTTCGTTAGTTTCACTCTAAAATTATTATTAAATAATATGTATGTGGTTGCAGTTCTCGATGATGATCTCAGCGTCACCACTCACATTCATATCATGTTAGAATAATACTTTGATTGCAGACGGACGCTTCAAATATAATACTGGTACGAATATTTTGGTAATACATAGATACAGTGCAAGCCATCCCATTAACGGTCTTTATAAGCAAGGGTTCAGCTGGTAACGTCTATGACCAGCATTCGAGAGGTCGTGGGTTCGATTCCCAGCAGCTGACACTCCTGACCCCTGGATTTCTCGGGTTTCCCTGGTTGCTAGGCGAATGCTGTGAATGTTCATTACAACCGCGAATTTTTTCCTCCAACCGTAACACCGATATTCTCCTTTTACTCAGACTTTCATCCCTCCGGCTCTGACTGGTAATATTTAATACTGAACATTGGCACTCATGCGATAATAAAGCTATATGAATAAAGAAACGTATATGCATATTGCATGTATCTAAAAGAACAGAATGTCGTAGTGTTTAAAAGAGAAATATGCCCTCAAAACAGGCATCCCGTAGATAAGTGTAAAGGTCCTGTATATAGAGTGCTATCCTTAAACAGACGCAGGAGGAAGGGAAATCCATTCGAGTGTATGGTTTTTACTTCTTTTTTGATGCGACAGCATATACAGCTAGTAATTCCCCATTCTTAAACATGTCGGTCGCTCACTCTGGTGTCGGATTCTTTTCGTTGTTTTCCATGGTCTGCATGCGAATGCCTGAGTGGTGTATGCTAGCGCGATTTCCTTTCATTCTGTATAATTTGCATATTTCACGTATGCTTCTAGGACCTCTATTTCGATTACCGTCGACCACTCACTCAGGCCTGAGATTTTGTCGTGGTTTTCTCTGGTCTGCAGGTCAATGCCTGAGTGGCGTATGGTACCACGATTTCATTTTATTTCATTCGCATCTTTAACACGTGCTTCTAAGGCCCCTGGTCCGATTTCCCGTCGGTCGCTAACTGATCTCGGATTTTTCGTGATTTTCCCTGGTCTGCAGGCGAATGCCTCAGCGGCGTATTCTACCACGCTTTCGTCTTTCACGTTTGCCTCTAGGGTCCTTGGTTTGATTTCCCGTCGTTCGCTCACTCTAGTCTGGGATTTTTCATGGTATTCCTTGGCCTGCAGGCGAATGTCGGAGTGGTATATGCTATCACGATTTCCTTTCATTCTATATAATTTGCATCTTTCGTTTCTTCACATCTTTTTTGCTTCTAGGTTTCGTTGCGCATGGTGAATGCTTGCTCATAGGATACCTGTCCCTTGCTCGGTTGACAACCTCACGAGTTAAGCACTCGAATCTGCACGATTTTACCCGAACAATACGTACATCTTCACAATTCTTTACACTAACTCTAAGCATCCGAACCTGTACGAGGACGTCCGAACACCGCCGAACAATACATCATCGTCGCAGTACTTTGCTCACTCAGTCTAAGCACGCAGAGATATACAAAGACCTATGAATACGTGCAATCGCACATAAACATCGCTGACCGACCCTCTAAATACACGAACATACAGGATGACCTACAGACATGTCCTTACCAGATACCATAATCACATTGGAATGTCAGGCTTTAATGTAGATATTTATTTACAACCATAACAAGAACACAACACATCTAAGGTGTCTTAGACAGGAACTTTCTCTTTAAGGCACGTTATGTATGCTATTCGTTTGTTTAGACTCAATAGAGGTTCCAACAAACTTACATATCGGAAAAAATGTTGCAGGTAATATAGGGTGCTCTTAAAATTAAGATAACTTTATGGAGGATTCTCTTAAATGAACGCATGACATGCAACATTTACCAGATAATGCTTCTTATATATGCTTTCAATTGCGAGTTCGCGACTTCAGATGCATGTATCCGACAGTCAACTAATTTGTTCACTGTTTTGCTCAGACGCTTGATAAATCTATATTGGGCGTGAAAGACTGGTAATTTTGCTCAGAGGCCTCTATCAGGCTTGATGTTCTTTTACGTGCCGTAAATCTACGACACGGGACCACGGCTTTACTTCCCTTCCGAAGGAAGCCATGCTAAGAATTTTTACGCCCGTAAAAATCCATCGCCCTCCGCCGGGTTTGACCCCGCGACCTCGGGAACTAGAAGCTAGCATGGTAACCACTACACCACGGAGGACGACACACAACTAAGCTCATTTGCGTGTAACACACTAACTAATCGAGTGGAATGGTTCAGGTGGTAACGTCTGTGACTTGCATTCGGATCGAGGTTTCAATCCCAGCAACCTACACCCGCCTGACCCTCAGAGGTTTTTCGGGTTTTCCTGGTTGCTAGGCGAATGCTGTGAAGGTTCGTTCCACCTCTGAATTTTTCCTCTCATCACTTCACCTCCATCCTCATTTTACTTTTTTCATCTTCTTGGTTGTTTCAGGGTTGAAGTTGTCGGAGGGGGAGCCTCGGCATAAGCACAGCAGGGAAAATGATGCTTTCTGTAGCTTTCATCCACGGATTAAGGGTGGTCACCGAATCATGGACCTCTCAGGATATGTGTAAGTCTGTACTTCGCGAGAGGAGCCATAGATTGCGCCAACTATCACCAGGGAATTTTTTAATCCGTGAAAGCTGGGCGCCCTGCCCTCAACCCTGTAGATGTTACCTGTCTCCACACACAACTCGCCCCTCCCAGCCGTGAAATTAAACACCCTCGCAATGTCCGGATAATGTATTTTATAACTATAAGTTCTTGATATTTCAAAGTTGGTGTTAACCATCGTCGAAATTGATTAACACAATTTCTCGATCCTGTCATGCTATAACTTTAGATTCCTTCAGCTTACTTATAATGTCTTCAATCTCCACCGTATCATCACTAATACCAGCTTGTTTCGATGCAATTAGTAACCTCAATATATGTCGCAGCCTCCAATCAAACACGCTCAAGGGACAGAGCACTCGCTAGAGAGGTAACAGGTAGTTAACAAATTGTAATAATTTGAATAAGGCGATGCTACGACTAGGGACGCAGCTAAAGTGAAAGTGCAGAAATATTATTGAATACTGCCAAAAGGACACTTACATGGCTCAAAATAGGTAGAAGGAGCTTTACGCTATCATAAGTAAGACAATAAAGATTTGGATGGCACAGTATTTATTAGATAAAACTTACTACATACCCCATCTTAGTTCCATGCCTGTCGGGCGAGGCCGCCATGCATTCCTGCACGGAGAGAGCGAACCCAGGTCTGGTCTGGTTGACTCCTACTCACTGGCTCTCTTCCCAAGCACGCCAACTAAAAGCGTGGGGACGCCAACTAACCTACCCCCACCTAAACTGCCAATCCCCACCTAAACTACAACCGCCATCTCGAATCTAGGTGACCAAAGAGACGTATGCGCATACGTCACATCTCCCCCTGGCCACCTAGATAGACGCCCTCGTCGACATAAGGAGAATGTTGTTTGTGAAGAAAACAAAGAAAGAGAAAAAAATTACAAAATAGAATGAAACATGCTATACAAAAAAAAACACGCAGTATGTGTGAACATATATGGAACCTGGACTTATCTGAGCAAATGCACATGCTGACTGACATATTTGTGAGTCTCGAGTGTCGACGGATTATTTTTCTTCAGATCACTTATGCTCAAGTACCCCGCACACGCACACACACCATGCTGCCACTGCCACATGCAGACTACACTGCACCTGGATGGATGTTCCGACGTAACTGTTTGTGTGTGGGATTTCCAGATCACCCACAACGACAAATTGTTTTTCAGCTGTAGTCTTTTGGATGCTGCAGGTCGCTGAAGATGAGGAAGGGGTGGGCAATCGCTGGCTTGGACTGCCCCCCAAAATAGTGGCTCCTTATGCCACTGCAGTGTAGTGGCTGCACGACAGCTCTCCTGTGGTGTCTCTGGAACCTCTGGCGTGACTGGCGGGGAAACTCTTCTTGTACACTCGAGCTCCGCAATCAGCAAAGTGACTACAACAGAAACCATAGAACGGTAGAAATGTTGCTCCAAAAGATCATCACACATAAAAGAAGTAGTATGTCATTTACAATAAAAGATTTAAAATGTCAAAAAGGTTTACAATCAATGAATTCTTTTAATATGGGACAAAGAGAGAAAAAAATGACTACATGTTGACATAAAAACTGAATTTTATAGCGGGTTACCATCCAAAATTTAACACAAAATGCTTTAAAATCCAAATACAAAATCACAAAAAGACCAGAATGCATAAACATTACATCAGTGACATTCATTGTTTACATACAATAACATAACACAAATATAGAAACTTATTTGGGATCCCAATATTATTTAATGACCAGCTGGTACCACTAATGAAAAGAAAATAAGTGCACTTACAATACATTCATACATGACAATGAAATGAAATCATTCATACTGACCATGGCCCAAATTATACACAACACTCACTTAACTAACTACTCAAAGCTACTGTATGCATTACTACAGACTTCAAAAATAAATCCACAGTACATATTCAAACTACACCTCGTTACATTCTTTCAACTACAATACTCATGCTTTACTGTCAAATATATATAGTCTCCTCTACATTACTATCTTATTCATCTCATTATCATCCTCATCATCTCAATCATCATCATCATCAGTATTTCAATCATCATCATCTTTATCTTAGCTCTGAACTTTCTCGTAGACAGTAATTACTGAGAAAATAAAACATCTTCACTGACGTGTCCCATTCAATATGCTGCAAAGTCAAAAATACCTGACATAGGCATAAACTTAAGGAAATCACATTAACATTTCAGGAATGACACCAATAACATGACATTATACTGTTGCATCCACATCCTCCGAATCAAAATTAAACTGGAAAATAGATGGTATTAAAACTTGCTATATAAGATGGTAATAAACTTGTTGCATGAACACAAAAAAATATTCTCATTGCATACACTTCAATACATTTACTCTCTCGTGTGAATACATCACACACGCTATACTGGGCACGTTACAGCAACACCAATAAGCAAAATCTCTCAAATCATCACATCAAATCAAATTTCCAGGTACATGTAGCCCTCCTGAAAATCAAAACATTTACACTTCAACTATCGGGGTTACACTTTGGCACTTCCACCGAAGCTGACATCATCTTATCTCATCTCATCTCATCTCTCACTTTACCACCGTCGGGGTTACTCTTACGCACTTCCACCGAGGCAAATATTACATATACTACTCATCTCTCACACTACACCGTTGGGGTTACTCTTAGGCACTTCCACCGAGGCAAATATTTACTTATCTCTCACATAACCTCAAAACATACATACATACACTATTCATGAAACAATTTTCTGCAAATAAAAGATCACAGCATCATAATGAAACCCAAAATCAAATCAAACCAAATCGAATGCAACAGAACAAATCACATCTTTACCCAAAAACAATACTGTCACAGAACATTCCTGAAAATCAAAGCTTAATTAAGCACACGGTACACATCAAACACATTCCTGCAGCATAACATAACAAAACAAATGATTTGCAATGCCCAAAACAGAATTCAAAATTTTTAGTTACACCAAATAATAATAAACTTTCAATTTAGCAGAGACATTCATAGCACACATTATTCCTGAAAAGCAAAGCTTAATTAAGCATCAGTCAGTGAAACAATAAAAATTTAGCATACCTGTATGAGTTGTGAAACTGTTTCATTCGTCCAAACTTTAGTACACACAATGTACACATACTTACAGGTTATGTTTTTTCTTTTTACCACAAAATTCCAGTGCAGTTTTCCAAAATCTGGTAACACACATATAGCTGATCCATCAACATCCACGTCGTACTGGTCCATATTAGAGGCACATTAAACCTAATTAGGTGAAGATACTGGCAAGGTTGGTGGTAGCTCCTGAAACTTTTACTTAAATGAGTCATTTTGAAACATTTCCCCCCAAAAATATGCATTGCGTAACTAGATAAACCAAACATGGCAACGGTGAAGCAAAATTATCATCATTATGATTACCACTATGCGTACCGCGAGTGTAAAATGCACAAATATAAAATTGCAATATATATACTCTTGACTTCTTTCGTTTTATTATTTTATTATTCCAAACAGATGCACCACACATTTTATACACACGCAATTTTAAACACACAACACGCTAACTTTGAAATATTTGCTGCACTTTCAAGTCGTTAACACTTACAAGATGACGCAACCAATAATACAATATTACGTAGATCAGCCAACACACGCAACCACATTATCAAAGTTACAAATATTACCCAATTTTTCACAATTCACAAAAATATGTAGTTTAAAATGACCAGCACGAATGATTTACCACAGTAACAGAATTTAGTAGAAGTGAAGCCAAGGTAAGGGGAAAATGGAGCCAGGAGTTTTAGCGTCACGCCACAGACAGACAATGGAAAAAAACATAAAAATGAACTTAAAATTGAAATTTAGACACGTGACTTTCAGAAAACAATGCAACAAAATTTAGAATACAGAAACCACAAATTATACCACCGAAACCCTTACCCTTAAGCCAAGAAACAGATTTATATTTTTAACAACAACGTGGAGGACCAAAACCGTTACATTTTACAGAAGAAAAAAAATTTCACTTAAAAACCTCAGAAAAATTACATTATGCCAGCCAAAATACTCGGCGCCTCACGCCAATATGTCGCAGCCTCCAATCAAACACGCTCAAGGGGCAGAGCACTCGCTAGAGAGGTAACAGGTAGTTAACAAATTGTAATAATTTGAATAAGGCGAGGCTACGACTAGGGACGCAGCTAAAGTGAAAGTGCAGAAAGATTATTGAATACTGGCAAAAGGACACTTACATGGCTCAAAATAGGTAGAAGGCGCTTTACACTATCATAAATAAGACAATAAAGATTTGGATGGCACAGTATTTATTAGATAAAACTTACTACATACCCCATCTTAGTTCCATGCCTGTCGGGCGAGGCCGCCATGCATTCCTGCACGGAGAGAGCGAACCCAGGTCTGGTCTGGTTGACTCCTACTCACTGACTCTCTTCCCAAGCACGCCAACTAAAAGCGTGGGGACGCCAACTAACCTACCCCCACCTAAACTGCCAATCCCCACCTAAACTACAACCGCCATCTCGAATCTAGGTGACCAAAGAGACGTATGCGCATACGTCACAATATTTACCAGTCTATCGTGATTTTCAAGCGTAGATATCACTGAATTATCATCAATGGAGACTTCAAATTCACGCGACTTCCGATGTATTCTGACTCCTCGCCTGTATTAGACTCGAGTTTAGGAGAGAGACTCGATTCAGTATAGCATCTTGCTCTATGAAGCTTAAGTCTTAACAAAGAACGGTTCTTAAAAAACCGAGCGCATATACAGCATTTAATGAGTCGTTTTCCTCCATGTGTAATGTATGAAAAAATTAGAGTTTCTCATAAGTTGGTTGCATCGATTTTCTCCGGAAATTGATCATGCTAAAACTGTAAAGAAATTAAATGAAGACGTGAGTGCTAACAGTCGAAGGAATTAAAAGCGAATGAATGAATTCATAACATGCAACTATGTATATATCTCGGATGAGGACAGCGGAGGGAACCTCGATCTATGTTTAGCAGCGTGAAAGGATGCTCTCTGGAAACATTAGTCATCTAGACAGCAATTGTTCACGGAGGCAGTAGACGTCAGGTTGGATGGAACAGACTCAAAGTTCAAATCTTTAAAGGGTAGGGGCCACCCTCCCTTTGACTGTCATGTCTCCTGGTCCGTCCTAACAGTGTAACATCAGGTTACAACGCCACGTAACCAGAAGATGGAGGGTGCGAGCAGGGGAAAGGACATGCTCTCTGGAACAAGAGTCATTCGGAACGTTCCAGCTCGTCTCGGGTCTCTGTCATCTACATTTCGATGAACTGTTACCTGCTGAATTAAAGTTTGGTGGTCTGAATAGATCTGTAGTCTGCATTGAGCTGGATGTCCCTATCATTTCCAGATCTCGGACCGATCGAGCTCGTCGCGCGTCTTTATCATCGTCATGTCGCCAAATTGTTATCTTTTGAAGTAACGTTTGACGGTTGGTTTAGATCTATAGTCTGCATTGCGCTGGATATCCCTAACATTTCCAGCTTTTGGGCCGTTCCAGCTAGTCGCGTGCCCCTGTCACCTGTATGTCGATGATCTGTGGCCTTCTGAAGTAAAGTTTGGTGATCGTTATATATTACGATGCGCTGGGTCTCGCTAACATTTCCAGCTCTCGGACCGTTGCAGCTCGTCGCGCGTCTCTACCATCTTCATGTCGACAATCTGTTGCCTTCTGAACTCAAGTTTGGTGGTCGGTTTAGATCTGTACAGCTTATGATGCGCTGGGTGTCCCTAACGTTTCCAACTCCTGAATCGTTCCAGCTAAATGCGCGTCTCTACCATCTTCATGTCGTCAAATTATCTTCTGAATGAAAGTTTGGCGGTTGGTTTAGATCTTTACAGTTTGCATTGCGCTGGGTGTCCCTAACATTTACAGATCTCGGTTCGTTCCACCTAGTCGCGCGTCTCTGTCATACACATTTCGATGAACTGTTACCTTCTGAATTAAAGTTTGGTGGTCTGTATAGATTTGAACAGCTTGCATTGCGCTGGATGTCCCTAACGTTTCCAGATATCGGACGATTCCAGCTCCTCGTGCGTCTCTACCATCTCCATGTCAACGATATGTTACCTTCTGAAGTAAAGTTTGACAGTTGGTTTAGATCTGTAGCCTGCATTGCGCTGGATGTCGCTAACATTTCCAGCTCCTGGACCGTTCCAGCTCGTCGCGCATCTCTGTCACATGTATGTCGATGATCTATGGCCTTCTGAAATAACGTTTGGTGATCGGTATAGATCTGAACAGCTTACGATGCGCTGGGTCTCGCTAACATTTCCAGTTCTCGTACCGTTGCAGCTCGTCGCGCGTCACTACCATCATCATGTCGACAATCCGTTGCCTTCTGAATTAAAGTTTGGTGCTCGGTTTAGATCTGTAGAGTTTGCATTGCGCTGGATGTCACTAACGTTTCCAGCTCTCGGACAGTTCCAGCTAGTCGCACGTCTCTGTCATCCACATTTCGACGACCTGTTACCTTCTGAATTAAAGTTTGGTGGTCTGTATAGATCTGTACAGCCTGCATTGCGCTGGATGTCCCTAACATTTCGAATTCCTGAATCGTTCCAGATAGTTGCGCGTCCCTACGATCTTCATGTCGTCAAATTGTTAACTTCTGAATGAAAGTTTGGGGTTGGTTTAGATCTGTACAACATGCATTGCGCTGAGGTATCCCTAACGTTTCCAGATCTCGGAACGTTCCAGTTCGTGCCGCGTCTCTGTGACCTGTATGTTGATGATCTGTGCCCTTCTGAATGTTGTTACAATTTATGATTAGGCTGTTACATAAACGTGATTAGGCTGTTAGATACCGTGATTAGGCTGTTAGATACCGTGATTAGGCTGTTAGATATCGTGATTAGGCTGTTACATACCGTGATTAGGCTGTTACATACCGTGATTAGGCTGTTACATAACGTGACTAGGCTGTTACTTATCCTGATTAGGCTGCTACATATCGTGATTACGTGACAGTCAAAGGGTAGGGCCGATACCCTTTACGGATTTGAAGTCGGAGTTTGTTCCGTCCAATCTGACGATTACTGACTGTGAGCAAGCGTTGTGCAGATGACGAATGTTTCCAAAGAGCATTCTTTTCCCCTGATCGCACCCGCCATCTTCTGGTTACGTGGCGTTGTAACCTGATGTTACGCTTTTAGGACGGACCAGAAGACATGACAATAAAAGGGCGGGTTGCCCCTATCCTTTAAAGATTTGAACTTGGAGTCTGTTCCATCCAACCTGACGTCTACTGCCTCCGTGAACAATTGCTGTCTAGATGACTAATGTTTCCAGAGAGCAACCTTTCCCGCTGCTATACATAGGTCGAGGTTCCCTCCGCTGTCCTCATCCGACATATATACATAGTTGCATGTTATGAATTCATTCATTCTCTTTTAATTCCCTCGAGCGTTAGCACTCACGTCTTCATTTAATTTCTTTACAGTTTTAGCATGATCAATTTCCGGAGAAAATCGGTGCAACCAAATTATGAGAAACTCAAAATTTTTCGTACATTACACATGGAGGAAAACGACTCATTAAATGCTGTATATGCGGTCGAATTTTTAAGAATCGTTCTTTGTCAAGACTTAAGCTTCATTCAGCAAGATGTTATACTGAATCGAGTCTCTCTGCTACATTCGAGTCTCCTGTAGGCGAGGAGTCAGTATACATCGGAAGTCGTGTGAATTTGAAGTCTCCATTGATGATAATTCAGTGATATCTACGCTTGAAAATCACAATAGACTGGTAAATATATTGAGATTACTAATTGCATCGAAAGAAGCTGGTATTAGTGATGATACGGTGGAGATTGAAGACATAAGTAAGCTGAAAGAATCTAAAGTTATAGCATGACATGATCGAGAAATTGTGTTAATCAATTTCGACGATGGTTAACACCAACTTTGAAATATTAAGAACTTATAGTTATAAAATACATTATCCGGACATTGCAAGGGTGTTTAATTTCACGGTTGGGAGGGGCGAGTTGTGTGTGGAGACAGGTAACATCTACAGGGTAGAGGGCACGGCGCCTACCTTTCACGGATTAAAAAATTTCCTGGTGGTAATTGGCGCAATCTATGGCTCCTCTCGGGACTACAGACTTACACATTTCCTGAGAGGCCCAGAATTCGGGAACCACCCTCAATCCGTGGATGAAAGCTACAGAGTGCTTCCTTTCCCTGCTGTGTTTATGCCGAGACTCCCCCCTCCGACAATTTCAACCCTGAAACAACCAAGAAGATGGAAAAAGTAAAATGAGGATGGAGGTGAAGCGATGAGAGGAAAAATTCAGAGGTGGAACGAACCTTCACAGCATTCGCCTAGCAATCAGGAAAACCCGAAAAACCTCTGAGGGTCAGGCGGGTGTAGGTTGCTGGGATTGAACCCTCGATCCGAATGCACGTCACAGACGTTACCACCTGAACCATTCCACTCGATTAGTTAGTGTGTTACACGCAAATGAGCTTAGTTGTGTGTCGTCCTCCGTGGTGTAGTGGTTACCATGCTAGCTTCTAGTTCCTGAGGTCGCGGGTTCAAACCCGGCAGAGGCCGATGTATTTTTTCGGGCGTAAAAACTCTTAGCATGGCTTCCTTCGGAAGGGAAGTAAAGCCGGTGGTCCCGTGTCGTAGATTTACGGCACGTAAAAGAACCTCAAGCCTGATAGAGGCCTCTGAGCAAAATTACCAGTCTTTCACGCCCAATATAGATTTATCAAGCGTCTGAGCAAAATGGTGAACAAATTAGTTGATTGTCGAATACATGCCTCTGAAGTCGTGAACTCGCAATTGTAAGCACATATAAGAAGCATTATCTGGTAAATGTTGCATGTCATGCGTTCATTTAAGAGAATCCTCCATAAAATTATCTTAACTTTAAGAGCGCCCTAAATTGCCTGCAACATTTTTTCCGATATGTAAGTTTGTTGGAACCTCTATTGAGTCTAAACAAACGAATGGCATACATAACGTGTCTTAAAGAGAAAGTTCCTGTCTAAGACACTTTAGATGTGTTGTGTTCTTGTTATGGTTGTAAATAAATATCTACATTAAAGCCTGTCATTCCAATGTGATTATGGTATCTGGTAAGGACATGTCTGTAAGTCTTCCTGCATGTTCGTGTATTTAGAGGGTCCGACAGCGATGTCTATGTGTGATTGCATGTATTCATAGGTCTTCGTATAGCTTTGCGTGCTTAGAGTGAGTGAGCAAAGTATTGCGACGATGATGTATTGTTCGGCGGTGTTAGGACGTCCCCGTACAGGTTCGGATGCTTAGAGTAAGTGTAAAGTATCGTGAAGATGTATGTATTGTTCGTGTATAATCGTGCAGATTCGCGTGCTTAACTCGTGAGGTTGTCAACCGAGCAACGAACAAGTATCCTTTGAGCAAGCATTCACCATGCGCAACGAAACCTAGAAGCAAAAAAGATGTGAATGAAGTAAAAGATGCAAATTATATAGAATGAAAGGAAGTAGTGATAGCATACACCACTCCGGCATTCGCCTGCAGACGAAGGAAAACCATAAAAAAAACCCAGACTAGAATGAGCGACCGACGGGCAATCAAAACAAGGACCCTAGAAGCACACGTGAAAGACAAAACGTGGTAGCATACGCCGCTCAGGCATTCGCCTGCAGACCAGGGAAAATCACGAAACATCAGAGATCAGAGTGAGTGACCGACGGGAAATTGAACCACGGGCCTTAGAAGCACCTGTAAAAGATGCGAATGAAATAAAATGAACTCGTGGTACCATACGCCACTCAGGCATTCACCTGCAGGCCAGGGAAAACCACGAAAAATCTCAGGTCTGAAAGAGTGGTTGACGGTAATAGAAATAGAGGTCCTAGAAGCATACGTGAAATACGCAAATTAGAATGAAAGGAAATCACGTTAGCATACACCATTCAGGCATTCGCATGCAGACCAGGGAAAACCACGAAAAAATTCCGAGACCACAGTGCGCGACCGACATGTTTAAGAATGGGGAATTACTAGCTGTATATGCTGTCACATCAACAGAGAAGTAAAAACCATACACTCGAATGGTTTTCCCTTCCTTCTGCGTCTGTTTAGGTATAGCACTCTATACACAGGACGTTTACACGTATCTTCTCGGGATGCCTGTTTTGAGGGTATATTTCTGTTTTAAAAACTACGACATCCCGGTCCTTTTTAGATACATGCAATATACATATACGTTTCTTTATTCATAAAGCATTTGTATCGCATGAGTGCCGATGTTCAGTATTAAATATTACCAGTCAGAGCCGTGGCGGCGCCGTGGTCTAGTGGTTAGACCGCTCGCCTTCCACCGAGGCGGCCCGGGTTCAATCCCAGGGACCTGCATGTGGGATTTGTGGTGGACGAAGCGGCGTCTGGGCGGGTTTTCTCCGGGTTCTCCGGTTTCCCCCGCCATTCATTCCACCAACTGCTCCATCATCACCTTTCCTTTCATCCATTTCGCCAACATTTCGTTTCATCTACTTCCTTCATCCCATACCAGGCATTGGGCTGATCACCCATCCTGGATGCTCTGTCTGATCCATGAGTGTCTGCTCCTCGACGGGCCTCTGACCCCAGGCACCCGCTTGTAAGTCCTGGGGGGTGTAAGTCCTACATAAGAGGAGGGTAAACAGATAATGAATGAATGAACCAGTCAGAGCCGGAGTGATGAAAGTCTGAGTAAAAGGGGAATATCGGTGTCACGGTTGGAGGAAAATATTCGCGGTTGTAATGAACCTTCACAACCAGGGAAATCCGAGAAATCCAGGGGTCAGGAGTGTCAGCTGCTGGGAATCGAACCCACGACCTCTCGAATGCTGGCCATAGACGTTACCGGCTGAATCCTTGCTTATAAAGACCGTTAATGGGATGGCTTGCACTGTATCTGTGTATTACCAAAATATTCGCTCAAGTATTATACGAGTATTTGAAGCGTCCGTCTGCAATCAAAGTATTATTCTAACATGATATGATTGTGAGTGGTGACGCTGAGGTCATCATCTAGAACTGCAACCTCATACATATTATTTAATAATAATTTTAGAGTGAAACTAACGTAAAAGAAGGATTGTTTCTGTTATAATTTTCCTTGTAATGTTAAACCCTCGCTTATAAAAATCTTTAATGGGAGGGCTTGCTCTGTATCTGTGTATTCGTAGACCTTCATGCAGGTCCTAAAGTCAGACAGGGTGGTTACCTGGAATCGAACCGGCGACCTCTCGAATTCAAACTCCGCACCATGAATTAGTTATTTTTATCAAAACAGCCACGTTAATGGGAGGGCTTGCTCTGTATTTATGTATTCGTAGACCTTCATGCATGTCCTAAAGTCACAAAGGCGCGGTCACCTGGAATCGAACCCGCGACCTCTTGAATTCAAACCTCACACCTTACTACGAAGTAGTTTTTTTATCAACACAGGCTTTAAACACCTTTTACCCTTGTTAAGTAAGACTAACATTCATCAAATATTTCAATCATCTACAAAGCAGACCGTAAAACTGACTAGCTCAAAGACACATTTAGAAAATATCAGATAATTTCGAACGCATAAGCTGAATCCTTTCTCACATTTTAATTCTAAAATACCATACTCTGCATATCACCCTCTCCTAATCATATTTATTTGTTTAGCATTCCATAAAAATTACTTTAATTGTCTGTCACATGCAAACAATTCTTGTATTTGAGGAGTATATAACAAGTTACAATATTTACACCGTCATCTATATGGCAGGGTTTTCCGATAAGTACGGGCGTTTTTAAGGAGAATGAAAAATCATTTTAAACACACAATGCACACCTTAATGGGAAAGGGTTTAACATTGACCGTAAATGGGCTATAGGGTGGTGGCCAGCCGCCGCAGGAATTTCCCGCGGCCACCAGGTATACTCTCTTCAGGGGTGTACAACATATTTTTGCAAGGGGTGTGCAACTGAATAACTCGTCGAATTTTTTCCAAGATCACTGGTGACGAAAAAGGTTTTAAACAAATATGAAATTTATAATTTGAAGTCTTCGTAATGGTTCGATTTCTCTGCTGGAATATTCAGAATATCTTTCGAAGAGAGGGTTGTTTTAAAAAGTTCTCGTCCTATGTTATATATTTACTAAGAGAAGAATGCATGTTTTGAAAGTCCGTGTATTTTTTATTTTGAGTTCAGAGTTCGATTTCCCTCTGGTATTCATTACCGCTTTAGACGATGCATATCTAAACAGTCAAGGGTCTGTTACAATCGTCTTTTTTATTTTTGTTGCGGGAATAATAGCTGTGCAAGTAACGAGTGTTTACGTACAGGATCTATTCATCATACCCCGTAGGAAAATATTACACCCACGCTTATAAAATTTGGTAATGGGAGGGCTTGCTCTGCATCTATGCATTCGTAAACCTTCATGCAGGTCCTAAAGTCAGGGTGGTCATCTGGAATCGAACCCGCTACCTCTCGAATGTGAATAGACACGTTATCTCTCAGAGAACTCTTGTATTTATACATTGGAATGATGCTGGATAAAAATAATGTTTAGACATGGCAGATGAAACACTAGTCTGTTTAAATGGAATAAACAAATAAGCTTTCTTGACGATAATATAATTTTAGCGTTAGTAATGAAAATAAATTATCCTTGTTTCTCTCGATATTATTTCCGGCGTCTAGGGAAAACTCCATTCACCGGTTTAGACCCTATCTCTTCTCAGGAATCCCGTCCATTAAGCCTGTGTAGAAACCCAGGTAGCGGCTGGGTTTAACCTCTTCAAGGTTGTACAACATATTTTTGCAAGGCTGTTTAAACCGCTATATAAATCGTTGGGGTAATGTAGATAGTGAGTGAGAGAGAGAAAGAGAGCTTGCGTGATGGATGCGGTTTTTTATCAGCAATGCCTGTTTTAAAGTCCATGTTTACGAGGGCGCTTGCACTGGCAGTGTGGTACTTTATCGACAACGCCTGTTTTAAAGTCTCTACCTATGTGCTTGCTGCTGTGAGCGGGTTGGGGTACTTTATCGACAATGTCTGTTTTAAAGTCCATGCCTATGCGAGTGATTGCGTTAACGGTTGTGGTACTATATCGACAATGTGTGTTTTAAAGACGCTACCTATGCGCTTGCATGCGTGAGTTGGTGGGGTACTTTATCGATAATGACTGTTTTAAAGTCCATACTTATGCGTGTGGAGTTCTTTATCGACTATCCTGATATATTTGTGCTTCTTTACAGCTGTTTGGTAAAGAGTAACAAGGAAGGTGTTTTGTTTAGGGTACTCTCCATATTCCATTATTTATTTGGTTCATTATTTATTTTGTAACGTATGTAATATTTAATTTGAACCTTCGTCGCTCTCCCCTAGAGAGCGTAAAAGAAGTGCGCGAAAGGCAATAACAGGCATGGAGAGGGAAGGGGTGTTTGGTGTAGGGGTGAGGCGGTCAACCCATGCCTACAGGTACAAGAGATCATTAGTGCGACAGCGCCTACAGGAGATGCACCGCGCACTCGGGTTTTCAGTGAAGGAATCACGCGTTAACGTCTCGTGTTAGGTATTTACGCTAACTCCGTCCTTTCAGCCATTGATTCATGTAAGTGGTGTAATATTCTTATAAACCCAAAAAGATTTTCCCTCAAAACCAGAATTAAACAAGTGTTATTAGTCGTAATAGTTATATACATGTAATAATCACCTTAACACATGCGATGGCAACTAGATGCGCAAGTCAATTCATATACACTTATTTATATTAATCAATCAAAAATACTTAATTGTATTCATCCATCGACGAGTCCATTACTTATTTATTAATAACATATGAAATATTCAGCTATAATGTTAACCGCAATTATTTTTCAGAGCCAGCCCTATGTGTAAACAAACCTTGGATAAAATATCTTGAAGTGTGAAGTCCCTTATCGGTCATTTCAAATGATTTATACTAACCTTTCCCCTGGAGTCAACATGGCCGCCGCCAACTTCTTAAACCCTTAAAATGTATACTTCCGGCATCTTCATCGATGAGCGGGATAGCGAGCTTTCTGCTCTGTCGGCTAGAGTGCGCGCGCGCTGCCGGTCGTGAGGTGCACCGAGAGGGAAGGGAGGGGGTGCCAGCTAGCTTGCTTGCCGATGTGAAAGACCCTCACTCCAGTGGGACACTGCATAGAGGATGGACCGCGCGCGGGTTTTCAGCGAAATTATCTCTCGTTAACGCCTCGTTACGACAACTCTGTCCTTTCACCCATCGATTCATCTAAGTGGGTAATATTCTTATAAACCCAAAAAGATTTTTCCTCAAAAGTAAAATTAAACAAGTGTTATTTGTCGTAATAATTATACACGTGTACTAATCACCTTAATACCCACGCACACATATACGATGGCGACCAGGTGCGCGAGTCAATTCATATACACATAATTACATTAATCAATCAAAAATACTTAATCGTATTCATCGATCGAGGAACATCGTTTAATTACATTAATCGATCAAGATATATGAGGGTTCGCGTCCAGCCCTTTAGAGACCCGATGCCAGGATGTTAGCAGTATGAAATCTTGATTCTTTTTATCACCTACATCGATTTGCGTGGGTGGCGACACGTGACGAAAACAATAACCCATTGTTCTCCTATACCCAGACCGCTATTAGGTCAATCCACAAGAGAGGGTGTGGCCAGCGTACGGGAACAATACCCTATACCCATACTCCTCTACAGGGAACCATTCAGGCAGACCACAAAGAGGGAGGCGTGGCGAGCGTACGTGGTTAGACCACAAAGGAGAGGGGAGGGGTGTGTTCGGAGGCCACAAAGAGAGGGTGTGGCCAGCGTACGGGAACAATACCCTGTTACCTCCACTCTTCTACAGGGAACCATTTAGAGCAGATCGCAAGGAGGAAGGCGTGGCGAGCGTACGGGGTTAGACCACAAAGGAGATGGGAATGGTTTGTTCGGAGGCCACAAAGAGAGGGTGTGTCCCGCGTACGGGGCAACACCCTATTACCTCCACTCCTTTACAGGGAGCCATTCAGAACAGTTCGCAAAGAGGGGTGCGTGGCGATCCAAGGGGTTAGACCACAAAAGAGAGGTGAGGGGTGCGGCCAGCGTAGGGGTTAGACCACAAAGGGGGTAGGGGTGTGTAAGGGTTAGGCCGTAAAGAGGGGGTGTGACCATCGGCACAGAGCCAGGTGGCATTAGGTCAGACCACAAAGAGGGGGTGTGGTCAGCGGCTTTTAAGGGTCAGGCCACAAAGCAAGGGGGCGGAGTCGGCGGCTTTTAAGGGTCAGGCCACAAAGCAAGGAGCGGAGTCTGCGGCATCCCTTTGTGAGCGGGAGTCGCCCTTCTTATCCTACTAATATAAAAATGAACTAAAAACCTAGATTGCCAACTTCCTCGCTGATGCGCTTGCAATTTTTTTATTAATTCAGAATAATTGAAGTCTTAGACAGTACTATTTTCTATAGGTAGAATTATTATATCTGACAGTCTATCCTAAATTAAATCGAGTTTTATTTATGGATGCTCTTTAACTGCTGTGGTCGTTTGCGTCCCATTGTATATGGGCGTGAAAGATTATGGTCAGAGGCCTCTTCATCAGGCTTGAGGTTCTTATACGTGCCGTGAATCTACGACACGGGGCCACCGGCTTTACTTCCCTAACAAAGGTAGCCATGCTAAGGAATAAAATCTATCACCCTCCGCCGGGTTTGAGCCCGCGTCCTCGGGAACTATAGGCGAACATGTTGACCGCTACACCACGATGGACGACACAGTGTATCCTGACACGTGGTTACACGTAAATAAGTTTTAATGGGCTTTAGTTTACTGAAGCTTCGTTTTCCTTTAGTGACAGTTACAGCATGGTTAGCAAAATTCGAAGTGTTGGCCGCACATTCGGGAATATATCCTGTCAACCATTTTGTTTAATAATTGAAGAACATTTATTGGTTTTTCTGATTCAAGCTCTTTCATCAATGGATTTAGGTGTAAATGATCCTCAACCGATTCACAACCAGATATGTCACAGTTTTCCCCATCAGCTAAACCTATTTCTCAATCTGCAAGGCTTTTTCAATTTGGACTTTTCAGAAGTTGTTTTGGTATTGTATAAACGGAACCATGCAGTTATTAAATGTGGATAGTTGTGTAAACTGAATGACCAACCCATTCTTAATTTATTGATCATAGGGCAAAAATCTTAATTTCAAATAATTCTTCAGGATCTGTTGGTGTCTCATCTACGGCCTCGTATTCAAATGTCTTCTTTCTTCGGGATCGGACTAACTTAAATATAGGAGCTATCTCAGTCTGGGAAGCAATTTTCGTAGCTGCTATCAGAGCTGACGAATAACCCCGGTAGTTTCTTTTGTACACATTTTCGTGCAGTTCTTCGGCAATTGTGAAGGGTTAGGAAAATCCATAGTTTCAGACTGCATGGCCCTACCTACAATGTTTATTGAAACAAAATATCGTACCAAGCCACCAAAGTTACTACAAACTCTGATGCTACAGCTGGATCTTTAGTTTCTTCGTGAAGATCCAGAAGGGCGTTACGAACTGAAGACCAGTGATAGCGAACTGTATCGAGGTTAGAAACTCTACTCTCCCAACGAGTTCCACAAACTTTTTTTCAGCGACAGTCCTACGTGCTTGGATATCGCTTCCCATCGTTTTGTTGATCCAGGGAATAGAACAGAGGGTGTTTGAAGAAGCCAGAACAAAGAAACAAATATTTTAGCGGCATCTGCTATTGCCAAATTTAAGCTATGACAGCCACATGGATTAAAAAATGCTAACGGACATTGGTTCAGAATTCTGCTTTTGACACCTTTGTTTGCGCCTACCATATTAGATCCATTATCATATTTTTGACCTCTACAATCTTTCATATCCAAATCGAACTCTTGCACAATATCATCAAGAAAGGGGCCAGTTAGTCCACTCCTGGAGTCACTTACCGGTTTGTAAACAACGAAACACTCATCTTCATTAGTGTCAAAAAACACAATGTTAAAGTTAATTGTTCAATATGACACATCAATAATGCAACACAGTGTGACGGAGACATATTTAGATGACTTTACCGTAGTCAAAAATTATTTCGAACTCCACCTCCAAGTAAGCTGATCAACTCGTTTTGAATACGTTTGCCAAAATAGTAGACATTAGTCTCCTTACTAACAACATGGCGGAGGTGCTCTAGCATCACAGGGTCAAATTTTCCTACCAGGAAGTTACAATTATTGGGAGTGTATAGTGTTTCAGATCCAGAGCTTCCACTGAACGACAAATTATTATTGCCTGCTAAAAAGAATACTATGGGCATCATTCGTTCGAGGATAGCAACCCACCGTGGTTTCTCGTCTTCAATCTGTTTTTGTAAATGCTTGTCAATTCCACTTAAGTTCTTTAATAAAATCGATGCTTCTATCCATCCGTACATGGTGCGCTGGTGATCTGAGGAAGTTTCGTGAGTTTTAAGATGCACTATTAAGTGCCCCCAGTCGTCAAATTCTTGTACTTCTTTTCCTAAATTAAAGTCGGAACTTCTGTTTAATAAACAACAGCAAAAATTGCGATGGTATTACTTATAATGTTATTTAATTTGTTTATTTATTTATTGTATTTGTTGAGCCCCACGTTTGGGAGCCAATTTGCGATGGTAAATTTATAATGTTTGTGTATGTGTGTTTACTTCACGCGGTGAAGCCATCTTGTGACGTGATTCATTTGTTAGGCTTGTTAGCTCCATCTGGTGTTAGCAATTTGCGGCAGTATTAATGTTCGTTTGAAAGAATGCTACTGTTATTTTATTTAATTTTGGTTCTCTGTCCTCCGGCTAGCTACGATCTTTTTGGTCAAGCACTTCTCTTTATACAGGTTGTGTAAACGGAAGGGAGTCTCTTATCCAAAAATAACACTGATGAAAAAATTTGTTTTACACTTTTATTGTCGAACACATTTACTATCACATTTACACATTGATCTTGACACTCGCCAAACTGAAACTGTTATAATAACTTCATTACTGATATTTCTTAATTCGCGTACTTCAACTTTTTGTATAATTAACTTTATCACACTTGAGATTTTTCATAACTCTGTTACGCGTAACCTGCAAATTGATATCCGACGTGTGCCGTACAAATACTTTCGACGAACTGACTGACTGAAGGCGACGTGTACTTTACAATTATTTTCGATGAACTGAGCGACTGAAGGCGACGTGTACTTTACAAATATTTTCGATGAACTGACGGACTGAAGGCGTGTAGTGTACAAAGAATTTTGATGAACTGACGGGGTCTTTACCTCTAACCTACCTTTTATACACATACACCCCGATATGCCTAAAGATTATAACTGAGCTGCAATTGGCTAATAAAACGCGCCAACATTAGCGTCTATTTTTATATCCAATGAAAATGATGAATACATATGCTCTAGGGAAATGTTCCAGAGGATTCTAAAAGAAAAACGCGCCAACATTACGTAACTTCCTCGTTTCCAATAATGATAAACAGCTCACCCCCTCGCTGCATTATTGCACGCTATTATTGTCAGTTTCAGTAAGGCAGTATAAACTTACTTCCCAACAATAATTACAATCAATAAACATCTCAAATCAATGTCACATAAAAATGCATATTCATATTACAATCATTATTTACATTTAAGTAATTTGTGATACAAATTACTGCATCATATGCCCCACTAGAAACATAATTATAAATATTTACAACTTGTTTGGAAATTTTATAATTGGGTTTTTAGTCTCCTAAATCTTGGAACACACGCTATCACTTTCACTTAACACATCACACGTATTTAACACACGGCATATGTTTTTTTTTATCTCGCCACTACTTACTGGCTCTGGTTTAATGTGTTTGGACATTAATCTGACATCACAATTTTTATAGCAAATACTGTACCCTGAAGTATTTAATTACTGTTACAAAAATGGTTTACTTTCTTATATTGTTGACAAAAATTTATCAATTCGAGAGTTTTTTTGTAATTATTACACATATTTACCAAAATATTCACCCTCTAAACAAATATATTTACATCTCTTAAATCTAGGCACTGTTTCACATGTTCTGTTTACTACATAAATATTTGTTTTAATTACTTTTACCCCATTTTTGTTGTTTTGTACTGTATATTCACAATACTCTTGAAATTATGTTTACGTACTTTTACTTTAATATCATATTAAGTTTCAATCTTTACATTCTTAATTTCAAATACTGTTACAGTTACTAAAAAATGTTATTTTTTTCTTTTAAATATTTTTTTTCTTTTTCTTTTTTTTTTGTTTTGTTCTGAATTTATTTCTGTTTTCTCATGACATATATATTTAGTTAACCCTCTTACGTTCCAATACATTGCTCTGCATTTCATCTTTAACTATCCAGCATTTACTTTACATCTCATTGCTATTCACCCTCCTGGATCAAATTGTCTGTGGCTAAACATTACTCGTAGCCGTATCCTAACCTTCCAAAATTTGTTCATGAATAACCTCTTAAAGGATTCATATGATATTTCGTCCCTTGATAACATTTGAAAACAATCTAAAGTTTCCTGAACAACACATCTTTGAACAACTGTCATTTTCAATTCTTTTACTATCTCTTTAATTTGAGAATACTCTGACAAGTCTGTCAAAAATTGTACTGGATTGGAGATCTCATTTTGAACAACTTGGTACTTGTTAACTTCAGAAATTAGCTTTTGATTATTTACAGGCAAAACTTTAACTTCTTCGTACAATTTATTTCTTTGCATTACTGACTCATTCTGTATTTCTGATATCTCCCCTCTGAAATTAACTTGCGCCTGATTCACATCTACATTCATAACCTCTTTCATCTCTCTTATCTCACTTGTAATACTACTCACTTGATTTCCTAACTCTGTACATTCTACATTAACCTCACTTTTTTGGTTAGATATTTCCCTGCTCATGTCTAACATTTTCTTTGAAATTTCTCCTATCTCACTTGCTATCACTTCCTGATTTTCATCTCTCATTTTTGGCATACTACTATCTAGCTTCATAACTTTTTTTTCAATTTCTTCCCTGCTTTGATCTACTTTTTGCTCTAATATCTCATTCCTCCTACCAATATTTTCCCTCAATTCCCTATGATCTTTTTTTTATAGCTTCTCTCAATTCCTCATAACTCTGATCTATTTTTTTTCTAATCTCTCACCAAAATTTCTCAACATTTCCATCATCATACTAGCATCATAATTAATATTTCCTGCTGTTCTATTCTCACTTCCTGCACTAACATTTCCTCCCTCAAATCCTACATTGTTTGAGCTATTTTCTGTAACCTGTATTGAATTACAGCTAACTGTTACACTATCCCCTTCCATTATTTCTTCTGTATTATTAGTGGACATTGTTTTCTTTATCCTACCGCTCCTAAGGTACATTTAAATTTTTTTTTTTAGACTTAACATACCACTTTTCTAACCTTTCTGATGCTGTCTGTTGCTGTTACTTTGATGTCCAGCTTCCTGCCCCTCTCTCCTAGGTTTGTATGTCGCTTCTGCGTCGTATCATTTTGAATCTACGTCGTTTTGGTGTTCTGTATTTGAATTTCCCTGTTGCCTTTTAATCTCGGAATTACGATGTCCAATCATCCGCGTAGTCTGTCGTTCCTATAGTTGTTTCTGGAATCTGCGTCTTGTAGTTCAGTTCACTGCTCCATTCGCTCCACGTCCTGATTCCTTTGCTCCTTCCTGGTTATCTCACTTCTTCCTGGTTAATTCTGCTCCTTCCTGGTTATTCTGCCCCACGTTCTGGGTGGCAATTTGAAGTAGCATAATGTTATTTATATTTAACATTATTGTAGCCCCACGTTGTGGTAGCCAATTTGAAGTAACACTATTTGTATATGTTATTTGTGTATGTGTTTACTCAGCATGGTGAAGCCATCTTGTGACGTGATTCATTTGTTAGGCTTGTTAGCTCCATCTGGTGTTAGCAATTTGCGGCAGTATTAATGTTCGTTTGAAAGAATGCTACTGTTATTTTATTTAATTTTGGTTCTCTGTCCTCCGGCTAGCTACGATCGTTTTTGTCAAGCACTTCTCTTTATACAGGTTGTGTAAACGGAAGGGAGTCTCTTATCCAAAAATAACACTGATGAAAGAATTTGTTTTACACTTTTATTGTCGATCACATTTACACATTGATCTTGACACTCGCCAAACTGAAACTGTTATAATAACTTCATTACTGATATTTCTTAATTCGCGTACTTCAACTTTTTGTATAATTAACTTTATCACACTAGAGATTTTTCATAACTCTGTTACGCGTAACCTGCAAATTGATATCCGACGTGTGCCGTACAAATACTTTCGACGAACTGACTGACTGAAGGCGACGTGTACTTTACAAATATTTTCGATGAACTGAGCGACTGAAGGCGACGTGTACTTTACAAATATTTTCGATGAACTGACGGACTGAAGGCGTGTAGTGTACAAAGAATTTTGATGAACTGACGGGGTCTTTACCTCTAACCTACCTTTTATACACATACACCCCGATATGCCTAAAGATTATAACTGAGCTGCAATTGGCTAATAAAACGCGCCAACATTAGCGTCTATTTTTATATCCAATGAAAATGATGAATGCATATGCTCTAGGGAAATGTTCCAGAAGATTCTAAAAGAAAAACGCGCCAACATTACGTAACTTCCTTGTTTCCAATAATGATAAACAGCTCACCCCCTCGCTGCATTATTGCACGCTATTATTGTCAGTTTCAGTAAGGCATTATAAACTTACTTCCCAACAATAATTACAATCAATAAACATCTCAAATCAATGTCACATAAAAATGCATATTCATATTACAATCATTATTTACATTTAAGTATTTTGTGATACAAATTACTGCATCATATGCCCCACTAGAAACATAATTATAAATATTTACAACTTGTTTGGAAATTTTATAATTGGGTTTTTAGTCTCCTAAATCTTGGAACACACGCTATCACTTTCACTTAACACATCACTCGTATTTAACACACGACATATGTTTTTTTTATCTCGCCACTGCTTACTGGCTCTGGTTTAATGTGTTTGGACATTAATCTGACATCACAATTTTTATAGCAAATACTGTACCCTGAAGTATTTAATTACTGTTACAAAAATGGTTTACTTTCTTATATTGTTGACAAAAATTTATCAATTCAAGAGTTTTTTTGTAATTATTACACATATTTACCAAAATATTCACCCTCTAAACAAATATATTTACATCTCTTAAATCTAGGCACTGTTTCACATGTTCTGTTTACTACATAAATATTTGTTTTAATTACTTTTACCCCATTTTTTGTTGTTTTGTACTGTATATTCACAATACTCTTGAAATTATATTTACGTACTTTTACTTTAATATCATATTAAGTTTCAATCTTTACATTCTTAATTTCAAATACTGTTACAGTTACTAAAAAATGTTATTTTTTTCTTTTAAATATTTTTTTTTGTTTTGTTCTGAATTTATTTCTGTTTTCTCATGACATATATATTTAGTTAACCCTCTTACGTTCCAATACATTGCTCTGCATTTCATCTTTAACTATCCAGCATTTACTTTACATCTCATTACTATTCACCCTCCTGGATCAAATTGTCTGTGGCTAAACATTACTCGTAGCCGTATCCTAACCTTCCAAAATTTGTTCATGAATAACCTCTTAAAGGATTCATATGATATTTCGTCCCTTGATAACATTTGAAAACAATCTAAAGTTTCCTGAACACAACACATCTTTGAACAACTGTCATTTTCAATTCTTTTACTATCTCTTTAATTTGAGAATACTCTGACAAGTCTGTCAAAAATTGTACTGGATTGGAGATCTCATTTTGAACAACTTGGTACTTGTTAACTTCAGAAATTAGCTTTTGATTATTTACAGGCTGAACTTTAACTTCTTCGTACAATTTATTTCTTTGCATTACTGACTCATTCTGTATTTCTGATATCTCCCCTCTGAAATTAACTTGCGCCTGATTCACATCTACATTCATAACCTCTTTCATCTCTCTTATCTCACTTGTAATACTACTCACTTGATTTCCTAACTCTGTACATTCTACATTAACCTCACGTTTTTGGTTAGATATTTCCCTGCTCATGTCTAACATTTTCTTTGAAATTTCTCCTATCTCACTTGCTATCACTTCCTGATTTTCATCTCTCATTTTTGGCATACTACTATCTAGCTTCATAACTTTTTTTTCAATTTCTTCCCTGCTTTGATCTACTTTTTGCTCTAATATCTCATTCCTCCTACCAATATTTTCCCTCAATTCCCTATGATCTTTTTTATAGCTTCTCTCAATTCCTCATAACTCTGATCTATTTTTTTTTCTAATCTCTCACCAAAATTTCTCAGCATTTCCATCATCATACTAGCATCATAATTAATATTTCCTGCTGTTCTATTCTCACTTCCTGCACTAACATTTCCTCCCTCAAATCCTACATTGTTTGAGCTATTTTCTGTAACCTGTATTGAATTACAGCTAACTGTTACACTATCCCCTTCCATTATTTCTTCTGTATTATTAGTGGACATTGTTTTCTTTATCCTACCGCTCCTAAGGTACATTTAAATTTTTTTTTTTTAGAATTAACATAACACTTTTCTAACCTTTCTGATGCTGTCTGTTGCTGTTACTTTGATGTCCAGCTTCCTGCCCCTCTCTCCTAGGTTTGTATGTCGCTTCTGCGTCGTATCATGATGAATCTACGTCGTTTTGGTGTTCTGTATTTGAATTCCCCTGTTGCCTTTTAATCTCGGAATTACGATGTCCAATCATCCGCGTAGTCTGTCGTTCCTATAGTTGTTTCTGGAATCTGCGTCTTGTAGTTCAGTTCACTGCTCCATTCGCTCCACGTCCTGATTCCTTTGCTCCTTCCTGGTTATCTCACTTCTTCCTGGTTATCTCACTTCTTCCTGGTTAATTCTGCTCCTTCCTGGTTATTCTGCCCCACGTTCTGGGTGCCAATTTGAAGTAGCATAATGTTATTTATATTTAACATTATTGTAGCCCCACGTTGTGGTAGCCAATTTGAAGTAACATTATTTGTATATGTTATTTGTGTATGTGTTTACTCAGCATGGTGAAGCCATCTTGTGACGTGATTCATTTGTTAGGCTTGTTAGCTCCATCTGGTGTTAGCAATTTACGGCAGTATTAATGTTCGTTTGAAAGAATGCTACTGTTATTTTATTTAATTTTGGTTCTCTGTCCTCCGGCTAGCTACGATCTTTTTGGTCAAGCACTTCTCTTTATACAGGTTGTGTAAACGGAAGGGAGTCTCTTATCCAAAAATAACACTGATGAAAGAATTTGTTTTACACTTTTATTGTCGAACACATTTACTATCACATTTACACATTGATCTTGACACTCGCCAAACTGAAACTGTTATAATAACTTCATTACTGATATTTCTTAATTCGCGTACTTCAACTTTTTGTATAATTAACTTTATCACACTTGAGATTTTTCATAACTCTGTTACGCGTAACCTGCAAATTGATATCCGACGTGTGCCGTACAAATACTTTCGACGAACTGACTGACTGAAGGCGACGTGTACTTTACAAATATTTTCGATGAACTGAGCGACTGAAGGCGACGTGTACTTTACAAATATTTTCGATGAACTGACGGACTGAAGGCGTGTAGTGTACAAAGAATTTTGATGAACTGACGGGGTCTTTACCTCTAACCTACCTTTTATACACATACACCCCGATATGCCTAAAGATTATAACTGAGCTGCAATTGGCTAATAAAACGCGCCAACATTAGCGTCTATTTTTATATCCAATGAAAATGATGAATGCATATGCTCTAGGGAAATGTTCCAGAAGATTCTAAAAGAAAAACGCGCCAACATTACGTAACTTCCTCGTTTCCAATAATGATAAACAGCTCACCCCCTCGCTGCATTATTGCACGCTATTATTGTCAGTTTCAGTAAGGCAGTATAAACTTACTTCCCAACAATAATTACAATCAATAAACATCTCAAATCAATGTCACATAAAAATGCATATTCATATTACAATCATTATTTACATTTAAGTAATTTGTGATACAAATTACTGCATCAAAATAATATACCTTATCTGCAGATTTAGAGTAAACGATCCACCTTTTACAGCTAATTTTGTACTTTTTACTGTGAATTTTAAGCTAAATTAAATTAGTGCATTGCATAACAACATTTTAGTTGATAAATACACTTAGCGGAGTTCAACGCCGTAAAATAGGTATTTAACGCAACAAAAATGTTTACAGTACAACAAAAATTAGATTGTAGTTTGATATTTTATAGAACTAAAATTCACGCCGACATTTATTTTCAAACATTAACTGTCTTATTTATAAAAAGAGTCTTATGCACAATTAAAACAACAGTTTAACTAATAACTACTTAAGACATTAAGTAATGCTTAACTTTTTAACTCGTAAACAATGTTGACGATGTAGAATTATATGTTATATAGCAACACTTTGCAGAGGACTGAATGAAAGATCGAAAACTAAGCGAAAAGCCGCGCATCTGCAACTACTGTTTCAAATTGTATTGCAAGTAAGTAGGAGCACACTTTTGGCGTTTATATGGGAAAGGGTAGGGAAAACGAGGGTAGATTCGACTGCTCAAGGCGGAAAATGGGTTTATATGGGGACGATAGGGACTACGAGGATCGATGCTGGGCTAGACAGGGGTTGAAGGAGTGAGGGATATGCTTTATATGTGAAGGTAGGGAATACGAGGAGAAGTGCTAGACTAGACAGAGTTTGAAGTGTGGAATATGCGTTTATATGGAAAAGATAGGAAAAACGTGGAGGGATGGTAGGCTAGACAGTTGCTGAAGGAGGGGGAATATGGGCTTATACGGGAGAGATAGGGAATATGAGGAGAGGTACTAGACTAGACAGGGCTTGAAAGGTAGAATATGACTTTTATATGGGAGAGCTATTAGGCTAGGGGGTTTGAATATTAGACTATACGTTTATATGGAGAGACGAGGGCAGATTCTAGGTTGAGAGAACCTTCAAGGAGGAAGATGCGTTTATATGGGAGAGATAGGGAAAACGAGGAGAGTACCGAAGTAGAGCAGGGACTGAAGAAGGGAACGCCCTTTATGTGTTAGAGGTAGGGATTACGAGGGGAGGTAGTTAGTCAGAGGTTAAGAAGTAGGGTATACCTTTATGTGGCAAGGAGATATGGAAAATGGAGAGAGATCCTATGCTAGGAGAGAGTTGCGGGAGGTCAATGCGCTTTATATGGGAGAGGTAAGCAATACGATGTGAAGTGCTAATCTAGACAAAGGATGAGGAGTAGAGTGTGTTTTTATATGGGGAGTTTATGGTAAACGGCGAGGGATGATAAACTAGACAGATACTGAAGAAGGGAGGAATGTAGGTTTATACAGATGAGGTAGGAAACCAAGGAGAGATGCTAGGCTAGACAGAGTTAAAGGAGGAAGAGGTTTAGGCTGCAAAGACACCACCAAATAAAGTTTACAAATGCTTTGACACGCTTTGGCGGTATTTTCTCGACACTGAGGGTGAAGTCCCACGGCGCTAAAGTTCTAAAATATCTGTGTCAATCAATCAAGTAATGTTCGTCCATGCATAACATCGTCTAACGTTATTGAAAAAGAATCAAGGATTTATACTGCTGACGTCCTGGCATCGTGCCTCTGAAGGGCTGGACGTAGACTCTCGATCGAAGTATCCCCACCGCATGTATTTTCATTGATTAATGTAAATAAGTGTATATGTAGGGTAAGCGGGTTAGAATCACAAGTGTTCATGGAAATTCAGAGCAGCGATTCTAACCAGAGCTATTTAATGTAAATTGCATATGATTCGGGTAGAATGTAGGGTATTTAAGTCATTTTAACAGGTTATTCAGGTAGCGTCATATGTATTCACGGCAATATAGAGAGTAATTAGATTATAAACATTTCTCATCCAACGTTACAACACTTTATATACTTTTTTCTAAATCTTACAAGCTTGTTATATGTTAAAAAGTTAGTGTGCGAGACGGAGGGGGATAAACTACATATTGGTTTATAGTGAAGGTATATAGAAGTATTCTAAACTATCTCACACCGAACATCCTATCCTATCGCTACATTGACTTCTCATTGTCTATTCAATCCTATCATTATCCAACATAAGCACGTAACAAACGTAACCATGTAACAAGACGTAACACAACGTAACATAATCACATGACAAGATGTCACACTACATAACATAAGCACGTAACCAGTAAATGTAACAATATAACCAGTAAATGTCACAACGTAACCGGTAAATGTAACAACGTGATGATGATGATGATGATGATGAGGTGGAGCTTAAGGGCGCTCAACTACATTGGTTATTAGCGCCCTTACAATGTATGAAATATAAAATTGAAAAGTCAAAAAACTAAAAATCCACACACAAACCCGCTTGGTCAAAACATTAAAAAACACAACAGACCAAAGACTAAAATCTACACACTAAAATCATGGTCACTAAAAGAATAAAACGTGTCAAGAACTGTAGAATGCAAGGTACATGAGCGCCTTATGTCCGGGGAGAAGGGCCCCATTAAAACTAACAATATAAAATCAAACAGCTAAAAGGCGCTCAGCGCATCAAATGCGACGGCTAAAACCAATGTCAGTGATAAAACGTAAAAGACATTCTACAGCATGCGCGTCGTCTGCCAAAACGTTGGCTAGGCCAACAGGCAGACCCACGCGAACGCGCAGTGGAGCTAAAACTTGACACTCGGTTAAAATGTGACAGACCGTTAATGGCATAGCACACTGACCACACAGAGGTGCGGGATGACCACTAAGCAGGTATCTATGACTAAAAAGGCAATGTCCGATTCGTAGACGAGCTAAAATCACCTCTTCCCGACGAGAAGAACGAGAAGAGGTGCACCAGATTAACGGGAGAGGTTTAACCTCCCGCAATTTGTTCCCCCGGAGGGCCGTCCACTCATCGCGCCAGAGCGAGAGGATGCGGTGACGTAACAAAACACTAAAATCAGACGAGGGAACAACGGTTGTAAAAGATCTGGAGGATAAAATCGCCGATTTGGCAGCGGCGTCGGCAGACTCTTTCCCTGAGATGCCCACATGACCTGAAATACACACGAAAGACACGCTGATGCCAGAAGCACCAAGCGAGTGGAGCTGGTCATGAATGCGCTGTACGAGGGGGTGGTAAGTGTACAGCGCGTTAATACTCTGAAGGGCACTCAGAGAGTCCGAACAAACAACACAATGCCGTCAGACGTGCCGCTGAATGTTAAAACCCATTGATAGATACTAAAAAGTTCGGCGGTATAAATCGAACATTGCCCGGGTAAACGAAAAGTAAAACTATGCGCACCTAAAACAAAGGCACATCCTACTCCAACATCAGTCTTAGACACATCAGTATAAATAAAATGACAGTCTCCGAATGTTGCCTGTAGTTCTAAGAATGCGGATCTAAGGACTGAAGCAGGGGTGTCATTCTTCGGCATCAACGTTAACCCAAGGTGACAGTGGGTCTCAGCGCGCGACCAAGGAGGAAAACGCGTTTCACCCCGAGGAAGGGCCGGCGCTGGCGTAACGTCCAAAAGCCGAAGGAGCTGTCGAAATAGAACCGCTGGAGGGAGCAATGCAGAGGATCTAATCAAATAGTGGCGATCAAGCGACTCCTCGAAAAATAACTCGAAAGACGGGTGGTCAGGCAAGCTTGAAAGTCGACAAGCATAGCTGCACAAAAGCATCACGCCGGAAGGACAGCGGAGGCTCTGCAGTTTCTGCGTAAAGACTGGGTACAGGGCTAGTTGGAAAGGCCCCTGTAGCGACTCTTATGCCACGATGGTGAATGGCATTCAATCGACGTAACACAGATGGACGTGCCGACGAATAAGCAATAGACCCGTAATCAAGCTTGGATAGGACCAAAGAGCGATAAAGGCGAAGAACGACGGTCCGATCAGCTCCCCAGGATGTGCCACTTAAAACACGTAAAAGATTAAGAGAACGGCCACACTTTACTTTTAAAAAGGAAACGTGAGAAGTCCAGCTCAGATTCCGGTCAAAGACCAACACCAAAAATTTCACCTCGTCTGCAAATGGAAGGACCTCCGACCCAAGATGGAGAGAGGGCGGAGGGAAAGCCTTCCGGCGCCAGAAGTTGATGCAGACGGATTTCTCGGCGGAGAAATTGAAGCCGTTGGCGTTACTCCAGGCGTAGAAACGGTCGATACAGCTCTGGAGACGGCGTTCGAGTAGACAGGTCCGCCGTGAATTGCAATAAATGGCAAAATCGTCAACAAAAAGGGACGATGAAATGCCAGGTGGAATACTATCAACAATGGGGTTGATAGCAATTGCAAAAAGTGTGACACTAAGTACAGAGCCCTGTGGTACTCCGTTCTCTTGAATAAAACGACTACATAAAACCGAGCCCACACGTACACGAAAGACGCGGTCCGTCATAAACTCCCGAAGAAATGTGGGAAGACGACCGCGGATGTACCATGCGTGAAGTGTACGTAAAATGCCGCCACTCCAACAAGTGTCATAAGCTTTCTCCAGGTCAAAAAACACAGCCACGGTTTGACACTTTCTCAGAAATCCATCCATAATATGCGTCGACAGGGACACCAGGTGGTCGACGGTAGAGCGATAGCGACGAAATCCGCACTGAGCGTTCGCTAGAAGTTTCTGAGACTCAAGCCACCATGTCAACCGCCCGTTGATCATGCGCTCCATCACCTTGCAAATGCAACTGGTAAGGGAGATAGGGCGGTAGCTGGAAGGTAGTTGGCCATCCTTCCCAGGCTTAAGTATAGGGACAATGGTGGCTTCGCGCCAAACGGAAGGAAAAAGGCCGTCTTGCCAAATACGGTTATAGACCTGTAAGAGAAAGAGTTTACTGTCGGCTGAAAGGTGCTTTAACATCAGGACGTGAATGCCGTCCGGGCCAGGAGCGGAGTGCCTAGAGCAATGAAGAGCGTGCTCCAGCACCCTCATTCTGAAAAGTTCATTATAACACTCATTAATAGCAGACCGAAAATTAAAGGTGTCGGAATCCAGCCGGTCTTTGATAGAGCGAAAGCCGGCGGAATAATGGTCTGAACTGGATACCGCCTCAAAGGCTGCACCCAGAGTGTTAACGATGGCAGCCGGATCCACTATAGTGGCATTGGAAACCTGAAGGACAGAAACAGTACAACGCGACACTTTACCTGAGAAGCGACGAAGTTTATCCCAAACAACAGATGAAGGCGTAAAGCGATTAAAAGATTCGACAAAACGAGTCCACGACGCCTTCTTGCTATCCTGAATAATGCGACGATCCCTGGCGCGCAATTGTTTAAAAGTCACCAAATTATCAAGTGTAGGGTGTCGCCGAAACACCCTAAGTGCAGTCCTACGGGCACGAACGGCGTCCCGACAATCCTCGTTCCACCACGGGACAGGTGGTCGCCAAGGTTGAGAGGATGAATGGGGAATTGCGCGTTCGGCGGCAGAGAAAATCGTATACGTAAGGTGCTGCACTAGTTGGTTAATGTCGGCGAAGGGCTGATCGTCAAAATGCACGGGGCTGGAATACAAGCTCCAGTCGGCTTTTGTGAATACCCAGGTAGGTACTCTGGAATGCTGTACGTGGTGTGACAGAAGAGAAACGATGCAGGGTTAATGGTCGCTGGAGTAGGTGTCAGCGACGACGTTCCACTAAAGACGACTAGCAAGCTGAAGTGAGCAAATGGCAAGGTCCAGGTGAGAGAATGTACCAGAAGAATCAGAAATAAAAGTAGGTGCACCTGTATTGAGGATGGAAAGATTGAACTGGTAAAAAATGTCCGAAAGAAGAGTTCCCTCGCACAAGCCCTTGGCGAACCCCATAGTGGGTGATGGGCATTAAAATCTCCCAACAGAAGAAATGGTGTTGGGAGAGCGGACAGGAGAGCTCGAGTGTCCGCGGGAGCGAGGGGAGACGATGGAGGTGAATACACAGAGCAAACAAAAGAAAAAACCTGGTAACTGCAGTCTAATGGCAACAGCTTGCAAGTCGGATGTAAGTGTGATAGTTTGAAAATGAACGTCGTTACGCACCAAAATAATGACACCACCATGAGCAGGAGTACCCTCCTCCGGCTCAAGGTCGTAGCGAACCGGAGTATATTTCGGAGATCAAAAGGATCATGAGGGCGAAGCTTGGTCTCCTGCAAACACACGACGATAGGTGAATGGGAACGCAATAAAAGTTGCAGTTCCGCCCTATGCGATCGTACACCACGTACATTCCAGGTCAGGATAGCCATTAAGAAAAAGGGATAAACTGTCTACTTAGAAGGGCGGCTTAAAATTACCTTTGGTTTGACCTTTGGGCTCGGGATTTTGGTATGGAGTTGGTCAGACTCCATAGCTTCCTCGGAGGGAGGGTCCACGCGCTCAGTGCCAGAAACCGATTCAAGCGCCGTGAATCAGTTCTGGGTGGCGATGGGTGAGGGGTGCCGCTGAGCGCGGCTTGTCCCAGGAGCTTCCTGGGACAGCGACCTCCGAGGAGGAGATGGTGAACCTTTCTTACCGCGTGCACGCGGAGGGTCCTTCAGAAAATCTTCCCTACGAAGTTTCTGCTTGGGTTTCTTTTCAGCGGCTTGCGACTTCATTGACTGTGGACCAGGTTTATAGGGCTTGGTAACAGTAGCTTTAATGGACGGCCGGATGGTAGTGGCGGTTAATCCAGTCATGGTCCACGTCTGAGTTTCGGCATCTACTCGTGGTACTGGCGAGGCAACAACAGAACTAAATGTGCCAGATCGCAGGAGTGAAGGTTGGCGCGCATGATAACGCCTCCGGGCTTCAGCGAAGGAGAGTTTTTCCTTTACCCGGATCTCCTGGATCGCCTTCTCGTCCAAGTACCGCGGACAGTCGGCAAACGACGCAGAATGAGACCCTTTACAATTAACGCAGACGGGGGATGTTGAACAGGTACCTTCGTGTGAGGGCTGGCTACATGTTGCGCAGATGTTAACGGCACTCTTACATGAGACTTGCGAATGCCCAAAACGTTGGCATTTAAAACAACGCAGTGGTCTAGGAATATAAAGCGTCACAGAAATCCGTTCGTACCCTGCGGAAATGCTCGTGGGCAGATCGACGCCATCAAATGTTAAAAACAGGGTACGAGTGGGTACCAATACGCCGTCGCGTTTGGCCTGCACTCGATGGACCGCTGTCACCTTCTGGTCTGCAAGATATTCTACCAGGTCCTCGTCCGATATACCATCGAGGCTAGGGTGGTAATGACGCCTCGACAGGAATTCAATGTGCGGTGCTTCTCCACACGGATGGGATAGCCGTGGAGAAGCGTGGCGCGCAACAAGGTCTTACTTTGCTGATCGGATTTCGTTTGTGCTAATAAGGAACCATTCCGTAGACGAGTGCAGGACTGAACCACACCAGCAATAGCATCAATGCCCTTTTGAATGATGAAAGGGTTCACCTTCTCAAAACTTTGTCCCTCTTCGGTTCGTGAAATGACCAAGTAACAACCAGTTGTCGGTGGTGTCACTTCTGTTACATAAACTTTTCGGCGCTTGTTGGTATTAATGGAGGAAGGGTGCTCCATAGCGAAATAAATCCTCCACCATTGCAACCGTCTCCGACCTCGGGCTCTGACTTCCCGGGCGTTACCCCGGCTTGGGTGAGTGGCTTATCTATACCAGACTCACCCCAGGGTCACACCTCCCAGAACATAGACAGAGGGACCCAATGGCCGTCGGAAGTCAGCAGCTCATGCAATGGCCCCCCGCGGGACTGCAGTTGAACAGCGGATACGAACACATACCCTACATGACGACCCCGGGTGGTGGGGATGACGCCATTACCCACTCACCCAGCTGCGTACCCATGCGCGGGTATCCGTCAGGCTGTGTCCACGGAGGATTAAAATAAAAGATAAAAGAAATAAAACTCTGTGGGCGTTTCAAATTCAAGGTAGGCCGGCCAGGAAGAAAAAGAGATGCGTAAATGAATGGACGTGGTGCGAAATGCCCAGAAGTAAAAGAGAAGAAAGAAACGATGGTGAGGTGCGGTATGAATGGAATGCAAAGAACGCACGAGAGCCTATCTTGTGTCCACCGTCCACGAGAAGAACCCACCTCGACCGGATGGGGGTGAGGGGATGAATGTGGCGATGATTGGCTCGGGAACCCCCGGGTGCGCCAAAAACCCGTACTCACATAAGGTGAGCCCCTGAGGGGTGTAACAACGTATCAACAAGTAGTAACTATGTAACCACGTATCATAACTACGTAACATGGCGTAACCCCCTGCGATATGACGTAACCAGAAACGTAACAAGACGTAACACCGCCACGTAACCAGAAATAACCTCGACTTTCTTTTAGTGAAACTGCGATGTTTTATTCAGGTTTTATTATTTGAGAGTCAAATTGAAACTTTTACGTCAACATACCTTTATTTTAGTTCGTTGTAGGTGCCTCTCCCCCTTTATCTAGGCTTGAGACTAGCACTAGAATTGCTCCTAATGGCAGGATTAACAGTTCCCCTTCCATCTTTTTATTATTCTTCTTTCTTCATCAGACGTCTGCTAGGTGAATACACAGCACTTGGAAAAACTTCATTCTTTTTAAGATTGTAGACTCGCGGAGAAAATCTTCATCTTCGGCTTACAATCTTTTATGCACTATTTGTAATGCAGTAATGTCCATATGCAGATGTCGTTATTCCATCCTCAGCAATAACTCTTTTATCATCAAAAGGAGTCAATATGATTTTATTCACTTGCACTGTGGCAGGAGCATGCTGCCGTGACAGGATCAGATTCATGGGCGTTATTTTTATTTCTCTGGTTTTAAGACAGTCTATATATCGGTAAACTGTAAGGTACTGCTTAATAGCATTACGTTTTATGCCTGTTATTCTTTTTTATCATTGAGCCATGGATATCTAGTGGATACATTTTAGGTCGCAGTCCGACAAAGCGCTGGATGATTTTACCATTAGCCTCATCTTTAAATTTCCCCAGCACCTTTTTTTCTGAGTAGAGTAACATATATTGTTGACAGGGTAATCAGCTGTATCTAGGATTACGAGAAAGCGTTGCTTGTCCTGGTACACATCTTCAGTTGTCACACGATGATTGGACGAATCGGTGTCCATATACATAAGCTTCAGGTTTTCAACCCCATAATATGGCAGCAAAACGTCATAATGATAGTGGTACATTAATGTCTTGGAGATGTACAACACACTTATACCGATGTATATAGGCTTGTTGAATACGATCTGTCGCGAGGCCATATTTACACCAGATAGATTAGCAGCATATATCGTCCTATCGATAAACGTAGGCTTAGCGATCAGATTTTCCAGGGTCTTTTCATTTGTAACCAGTCGTATATCCATACGATTACGTAGGATCTACATAGTTTTTCCAAACATGGCGTTGTTAAGCAGTTTGTAGAGATCTTTCTCGAAGTCATTTGCAGCATGTTGTCGCAGTCTATTGTTAAATTCCACATAACGTTTTAACTACTGTGACTGGCGGAATATTAGCACACGATGAATAGTTTTAGCCGTAGTCTATGATTAAGTGCTTGCTTCAAAGCCATGTAATGTACTACATACTTCTTTCGAGGTATAAGATGGTGTATCAGTTTCTTTGTAGTCGAGTCCTTCGGGTTCATACACTCAGGCAGGAAAGGCAGGTCGTTGTGTAGATCGTGAAGTTCTTCAGGATATTCGATGTCGACTTCTAATATGTACCCATGAGGATCAACTACTTGTTGTCTTGCTAAGTCGATTTTATCAGATGACACCCACTCAAATCCACCATAAGGGAGTGCGTGGCATATGGCCCAACCATATTGGTTATTCGCGTCCACGTATGCAATAAATTGGGCTGATCTCGACGAATCATACTTCTCCATGTAGGAGTTGTTTGCTTCGGCATACCGGTGGGAAACTTGGCATAAACCTCCTCTTATGCCGGATTCCACCATGACTAATTGGTCATAATCCAGTAACAATTCCAGTTGAATTGCAGTATACAGCAACTTGGCGACCCATGTAAGTCCTGGAGAGGTGAAATAATGGGCAGGGTCGAATTTGTGTGTTTTGAGGGTTTGATCTCTAAATGTCTCACAGATATCAGCTAGAAGAAGTACATCAGAGATTAAGTAGAGGTCGCTGTACTCGCCAAGGTTTCTTACATTAAACAGCTCTCATACATTTCTAGCATGATCGTAGTCAGCATAACTAATTTCTTCTTCATTTAATCTCTTGTAGAAGGAGTGCTTAGTAGGCGGGAAGATTTCGTTCAAAACATCCCATGAAGTGGCGTATTCATAGGGAAATACTCGTTTACGAGTCATCAACTTCATCTAGTCTTCTCCAAAGTGTTTCAGTGTTTCAGGGTACGATGTTAGATTTTTCACCACCTGATCCAAGCTTGTACTGAGAAACCGAAAGCGATCTACAAACCGAAGCCTTATATCTCCTACATACTTGGAGAATGATGTGTAGCTTTCTTCAGAGCTAGGAATTACTTCCACCCGCTCACTTGTGCATCCCAGCTCCTTAACAATGAAGTGAGTCATACCCACTGAGGTTGTGTATGAAGACTGGAATATATTTAGGTGTTTTGCAGGCTAAATTACATTTATTATGTAGACTTTCACGATATTTATCACTGATCTGATCATAGTCGCGTACTTTGTAGTTCTCTTCAGTAAAGGTTTTTCCACACAAGTAGCATACTGTAGAGCAGTTGAAATCCATCTGCTGTTGATCTGTAAGTTTCAGAGGTATGACAGATTTGTATATATTATTAATTTCATTTGCAAGGATCGACAGGTATTCCATAAACGTCTGAGCAGCATCAACTCCACGATATACATAGGGATGCTTAGGAAGACAGTTTCCAGATGTTCAACGCCAGATGACGGTTTAACGTAAAAGCAGAAACTCATAGATACATGCTGCTGATAAGGGGTTGTATATTAAGTTTCAGGATTGGGTATACATTTATGACATGGGGCGAGAATGCCTTCAAAGTCTGCGTAGATGACGTAAGGTAGTTTCAACATCCTTTCAAAATTTTTAAACTGTACAATTGATTTCTCCTTTGTAGGCATAACTACCCTTGCAGCACCATGCTGATTGCAGATGACGGCATGTTCTTGTAGTTTTCCTACTCCATTTCGTCCGCACTGATCATCAAAATGTGTAAAATAACGCTTACAGGTATAAACACGTTCTTTATGGTTAGTTTTGTGACGTCGAATAAGTTTTTCAAAATTCTTTATATAAACGTAGTGATGTCTGCTACTACTGTCAGTCAATACTAGGAGGTCACGTGTTCAGGTATTTCGGTCTCAGCGACCTCTATCGGATACACTTCATGCTTCTCATTCAGGCCGAAGACGTTGATAGACATCGTGTTAAGCTTCTCAAATTTAGGTATTTGAGAAATTGGAGTTAAATAAGTAACACAATTGAAGTCATATTTATTTTGAAGTTGCTCGTAATTGCTCATCTTTGTGCATTCTTCTCAACGAATTTGGCTAATACAGAATACATAAAGCATAGCTCACCAGTTAAATTCTAGATGTTATGCATGCTTCTTTAGCTCCAACAGACGGTGGCAGGGGTATGTAGCTACTTCCTCGTAACGGATTCTACGTGTTAATACGAAGGCGAACCCCTTCCACAGCAAGCAGTGCCCAGTTACTGCACTGAAGTTGCGATTTCTCGATTTCAGTAATCAAATTCTTTATTTTCGTTTCCAACATGGAATCCAGATCCGTTTCTAGCAAACAGCTTGATTTCGGGTTTCAAGTGTTTTGTCGCAGGTTTATCCGACACTGTAAACAAATCTACACTCAGCCAGCAGATTAATTTTCACACTCTTGTGAATACAAAGCTCTTTATGTACAGCCTGGAATATCCACTGTTTCGCCTCATGCGGGTACATATTCAGGTCCTTATTGATTCACAACATATTAAAATATGATTTCAAGCGTCTATTGAATGTAGTTTCATATTCTTTCATGTCAGTCATCCATTGTAGATAATAATTCTTGTTTAGTAGGCTCTAATCACGTTTCTTCTCAGGCCTGTTTATTTCGCACGCATCTTCGTGTCGCCGACCCTTATAACTGTCTTTGAAGGTTGCATTGCAATATTTACATTTGAAGAGCTTCTTACAGCGTAGATAGTGCCTTCTTTTATCATAACCGCGGAGGAATTTCTTGCCACATTTACCACAAGAATATCCTGAGGCACTAGAAATGAAATCCTTATATGAGAATTTATTCATTTTTGTTCTTGGTATAATATCGTATGAATCCTTCTTCAAGGAAATGTAGACCTCTTCACCTTGATAGCACTTTAGAAAGCCAATTATTTTCTGTGAGAACAACGATGTTGTCCCCTCGGAAATAATTAACAGTATGTAGTCCAATGCTCGAGATCCCTCTATTTATAGAGGAGGCACTACCTTTGTGGATGAATTATATAACGTATTAATCCTTCTTCAAGGAAATGTACACCTCTTTACCTTGATAGCACTTTAGAAGGCCGATTACTTTCTGAGAGTACAACGATGTTGTCACCTCAGAGTTAATTAGCAGCATGAAGTCCAATGCCCGAGATCGCCCTATTTATAGGGGAGGCACGAACCTTTTTAGATCAATTATATACTGAATTTTAATACTAAAAACTAAGCGTCTAAGCTCTTATATTTCAATTCGTGTTACACAGATGTTTTGATGTATCCGTAGGTCTTCACGCATGTTCATGTATTTAGAGAGGCGCGCAGAAATGTTCATGTGTGATTGTACGTATTCGTAGGTCTTCGTATAGCTTCGGGTGCTTGGGAGAAGTGAACGCGAGTATGTATGTCTTCGTAGGTCTTCGTACAGCTTCGTACGAAGTTTCAGAATGTGTGAGCATGTATTATTGTGTTCTGGCGTCTCCGTACAGGTTCGGATGCTTAGAGTAAGTGTTTGCGAGGGTTCATATATTGTTCGTAGGTCTTCGTGCAGATTCGGGTATTTCACTCGTGAGGGTGTTGAAGGACCTGTCAACCGAGCAAGGGACAAGTATCCTTTAAGCAAGCATTCACCATACGCCGCAAAACCTAGCAGCACAAAGATGCGAATGAAATAGAATGAGAGGGAAAGGAAATCATGGTAGCATACACCACTCCGGCATTCGCTTGCAGACCAAGGAAAACTATGAAAAATCCTAGGCTAGAGTGAGTGACCGACGGGAATCGATCCCGGAAACATAGAAGCACACGTGAAAGACGCAAATGAAATAGAATGAAAGGGAAAGGAAGTCGTGGTAGCATTCACCACTCTGGCATTCGCTTGCAGACCAGCAAAAATCACGAAAAATCGGAGGTCAGAGTGGGCGTCCGACGGGAATCTATCCCGGGACCCTTGAAGCTTACGTGGAAGATGTATATGAAATAGAATGAAAGGGAAAGGAAATCGTGGTAGCATACACCACTCCAACATTCGCCCGCAGACAGCGAAAACCACGAAAAATCCTAGGCCAGAGTGAGCAACCGACGGGAATTGAACCCGGGACCCTAGAAGCACACGTGAAAGATGCGAATAAAATAGAATGAAAGGGAATTGTGGCAAAATACGCCAGTCAGGTATTCGCCTGCAGACCAGCGAAAACAACGAAAAATCCGAGGTCAGAGTGAGTGACCGACTGACGAAAATCGAACCGCTGAACCTTAGAAGCGCACGTGAAAGATGCAAATGAAATAGAATTAAAGGGACAGGAAATCGGAATCGATGAGGAACTACTAGTATTCGGCTGTCGACAAGCGAAATCCGCGAGACACCTAAGGTCAGAGTGACCGTCCCTGCGGAAATCGAACCTAGGACCTCCGAATACAAACCACATACGTTATCCCCTGAAACTTCATTCAATGGGCGTTGAAACCGTATTTTATATATTGTGAATCAACTAAGGACCTAAATATGTACCGTATGAGGCGAAACAGCTGATAACCCAGGCTGTACATAAAGAGCTTTGTATTCACAAGAGTGTGAAAATTAATCTGCTGGCTGAGTGCAGATTTGTTAACAGTGTCGGAGAAACCTATGACGAAACATTTAAAACCCGGAATCAAGCTGTTTTCCTAGAAACGTATCTGGACTCAATGTTGGAAACGAAAACGATGTTGGTTGCTGAAATGGAGGAGTCACAACTTAAGGGCAACAACTGGGCTCTACTTGCTGTGGAAGGGGATCGCCTTCGTATTAACAAGTACAATCCGTTACGAGGGAGTAGCTACATACCCCTGCCACCATCTGTTGGAGCTAAAGAAGCCTCCCTTAACATCAAGAATTTAACTGATGAGCTATGCTTTATGTATTCTGTATTAGCCAAATTCTTTGAGAAGAATGCACAACGTGTGAACAAATACGAGCAACTTTTAAATAAATAAGACTTCAGCAGTGTTCCTTATTCAACGCCGCTTTCTCAATAACCTAAATTTTAGAAGCATAACAGGATGTCTATCAACGTCTTTGGCCTGGATGAGAAGCATGGAGTGTATCCGATAAAGGTCGCTGACACTGTACTAACTGAACACCGTGACCTGCAACTATTGAGTGACAGTAGTGGCAGACATCACTACGTTTATACAAATAATTTTGAAAAACTTATTCGACGTCACAAAACTAACCATAAAGAACGCGTTTATACCTGTAAGCGTTGTTTTACACATTTTGATGATCAGTGCGGACAAAGTTGGCTGGAAAATCTACAAGAACATGCCGCCATCTGTAATCAGCATGGTGTTGCAAGGGTAGTTATTACTACAAAGGAGAAGTCAATTGTACAGTTTAAAATTTTTGAAGGGATGTTGAAACTACCTTACGTCATCTACGCAGACTTCGACAGCATTCTCGCCCCATGTCATACATGTATACCCAATTCTGAAACTTCATAAACAACCCCTTAACAGCAGCATGTACGTATGAGTTTCTGCGTTTACGTTAATCCGTCATCCGACGTTGAACTTCTGGAAACTGGTCTTCCTAAGCATCTCTATGTATGTCGTGGTGTTGATGCTGCTCAGAGGTTTATGGAATACCTGTCGTTTCTTGCAAAGGAAATTAATAATATATACAAATATGTCATACCTCTGAAACTTACAGATCAACAGCAGATGGATTTCAACTGCTCTACAGTATGCTACTTGTGTGGAAAAACCTTTACTGAAGAGAACTACAAAGTACGCGACCATGATCAGATCAATGATAAATATCGTGAAAGTCTACATAATAAATGTAATTTAGCCTGCAAAACACCTAAATATATTCCAGTCTTCATACACAACCTCAGTGGGTGTGAGTCACTTCATTGTTAAGGAGCTGGGATGCACAAGTGAGCGGGTGGAAGTAATTCCTAACTCTGAAGAAAGCTACATATCATTCTCCAAGTATGTAGGAGATATAAGGCTTCGGTTTGTAGATCGCTTTCGGTTTCTCAGTACAAGCTTGGATCAGGTGGTGAAAAATCTAACATCGTACCCTGAAACACTGAAACACTTTGGAGAAGACTAGATGAAGTTGATGACCCGTAAAGGAGCATTTCGCTATGAATACGCCACTTCATGGGATGTTTTGAACGAAATCTTCCCGCCTACTAAGGACTCCTTCTACAAGAGATTAAATGAAGAAGAAATTAGTTATGCTGACTACGATCATGCTAGAAATGTATGAGAGCTGTTTAATGTAAGAAACCTTGGCGAGTACAGCGACCTCTACTTAATCTCTGATGTACTTCTTCTAGCTGATATCTGTAAGACATTTAGAGATCAAACCCTCAAAACACACAAAGTCGACCCTGCCCATTATTTCACCTCTCCAAGACTTACATGAGACGCCATGTTGCTGTATACTGCAATTCAACTGGAATTGTTACAGGATTATAACCAATTACTCATGGTGGAATCCGGCATAAGAGGAGGTTTATGCCAAGTTTCCCACCGGTATGCCGAAGCAAACAACTCCTACATGGAGAAGTATGATCCGTCAAGACCAACCCAATTTATTACATATGAGGACGCGAATAACCAATATGGTTGGGCCATGTGCCGCGCCCTCCCTTATGGTAGATTTGATTGGGTGTCATCTGAGAAAATCGACTTAGAAAGACTACAAGGTGATGCTCATGGATATATATATTAGAAGTCTACATCGAATATCCTGCAGAACTTCACGATTTACATAACGACCTGCCTTTCCTGCCAAAGTGCGTGAACCCGAAGGACTCGATTACAAAGAAACTGATACCCTATCTTGTACCTCGAAAGAAGTATGTAGTGCATTACATGGCTTTGAAACAAACACTTAATCATGGACTGCGGCCAACAAAAATTCATCGTGTGCTACAATTCCGCCAGTCACAGTGCTTAAAACCTTATGTGGAATTTAACAATAGGCTGCGACAACAGGCTGCAAATGACTTCGAGAAGGATCTTTACAAACTGTTTAACAACGCCATGTTTTGGAAAAACTATGGAGATTGTGCGTAATCATGTGGATATACGACTGGTGGCAAACGAGAAGACTCTGAAAATGTTAATTGCCAAGCCTACGTTTATCGATCCATCAATATATGCTACCAACCTAGCTGCTGTGCATATGGCCTCCTGACAGATTGTGCTCAACGAGTCTATATACATCGTATGAGTGTGTTGGACATCTCCAAGACATTAATGTACCACTATCATTATGATGTGTTGTTGCCATATTACGGAGCTGAAAACCTGAAGCGTATGTGTATGGACACTGATTCGTTCATTCATCTTGTGACAACTGAAGATGTGTACCAGGACAGGCTACGCTTTCCCGAAATCCTGGATTCAGCTGATTACCCTGTCAACCATATAGTCACTACTCAGAACAAAACGTTGTTGGGGAAATTTAAAGATGAGGCTAATGGTAAAATCATCCAGCGCTTTGTCGGACTACGACCTAAAATGTATGCACTAGATATCCACGGATCATTGATAAAAAGATTAAAGGCATAAAACGTAGTGCTATTAAGCAGTACATTGCATTTTACCGATATATAGACTGTCTTAAAACTAGAGAAATAATAAGATCGCCCATGAATCTGATCCTGTCACGACAGCATGCTCCTGCCAGAGTGCAAGTGAGTAAAATCATATTGACTCCTTTTGATGATAAAAGAGTTATTGCTGAGGACGGAATAACGACATGTGCGTATGGACATTACAGCATTACAAATAGTGCATAAAAGAATATAACCCGAGATGAAGATTTTCTCCGCGAGTCTACAATCTTAAAAAATGAGGCTTATCCATGTGCTGTGTTTGCAGCTAGCAGACGCCTGATGAAGAAAGAAGAATAATAAACATATGGAAGGGGACATGTTAACCGTGCCATTGGGAGCAATCCTAGTGCTAGTCTCAAGCCTAGATAAAGGGGAGAGGTACCTACAGCGAACTAAAGTAAAGGTATGTTGACGTAAAACTTTCAATTAAGACTCAAATAATAAAACCTGAATAAAACATCGCAATTTTACTAAAAGAAAGTCGAGGTTATCTCTGGTTACGTGGCGGTGTTAGGTCTTGTTACGTTTCTGGTTACGTCATATCGCAGGGGGTTACGTCATGTTGCGTGGTTATGTTACATGGTTACTACGTGTTGTTACGTTGTTACATTTACTGGTTAGGAGCTTATGTTACGTAGTGTGAAGTCTTGTCATGCGGTTACGTTACGTTGTGTTACGTCTTGTTACGTGGTTACGTTTGTTGGTTAAGTTACGTCTTGTTACGTGGTTATGTTAAATGATGATAGGATTGAATAGAAAATGAGAAGTCAAGGTAGGGATAGGTTAGGGTGTTAGGTGTGGGTTTAGTTTAGAATACCTCTATATATCTTCACTATAAACCAATGTGAAGTTTATATATCTCCGTTTCGCACCCTAACTGTTTAACATGTAACAAGCTGGTAAGATTTAGAATAAAGTATATAAAAGTGTTGTAACGTTGGATGAGAAATGTTTATTACTCTCTCTATTAGCGTGAATGCCTGTGACGCTACCTGAATTACCTGTTAAAATGACTTAAATACCCCACATTCTACCCGAATCATATGCAAATTACATTAGATGTTTCTGGTACGAATCGCTGCTCTTGAATTACCATGAACACTTGTGATACTAAACCGTTTACCCTACATATACACTTATTTACATTAATCAATCAAAATACATGCGGTGGGGATACTTTGATCGAGAGTCTGCGTCCAGCCCTTCAGAGGCACGATGCCAGGACGTCAGCAGTATAAATCCTTTATTCTTTTTCAATAATGTTAGACGATGTTATGCATGTACGAGCCTTACCTGATTGATTGACACAGATGTTTTAGAACTTTAGCGCCGTGGGACTTCACCCTCTGTGTCGAGAAAATACCGCCGAAGGGTGTCAAAACATTTGTAAACTTTATTTGGTGGTGTCTTTGCAGCCTAAACCTCTTCCACCTTTAACTCTGTCTCTCCTTGGTTTCCTACCACACCTGTATAAACCTACATTCCTCCCTTTTTTGGTATCTGTCTAGTTTTATCATCTCTCCCCGTTTCCCATATATTCCCCATATAAACGCATAGTCTACTCCTCAACCTTTGTCTAGATTAGCACCTCACATCGTATTGCCTACCTCTTCCATATAAAGCGCATTGGCCTCCCTCAACTCTCTCCTAGCATAGATCTCTCTCCGTTTTCCATATCTCCCCCACATAAACGTATACCCTACTCCTTAACCTCTGACTAACTAACAAACTAACTACCTCTCCTCGTATTCCCTACTTCTAACGCATAAAGGGCGTTCCCTCCTTCAGCCCCTCCTCTACCTCGGAACTCTCCTCATTTTTCCTATCTCTCCCATATAAACGCATCTTCCTCCTTGAAGGTTCTCTCAATCTAGAATCTGCCGTCGTCTCCCCATATAAACGTATACTCTACTACTCAACCCCTCCAGCCTAATACCTCTCCCATATAAAGGTCATATTCTACCCTTCAAGCCCTGTCTATTCTAGTACCTCTCCTCGTATTCCCTATCTCTCCCGTATAAGCCCATATTCCCCCTCCTTCAGCACCTGTCTAGCCTACCATCTCTCCACGTTTTTCCTATCTTTTCCATATAAACGCATATTCCAAACCTCAAACTCTGTCTAGTCTAGCACTTCTCCTCGTATTCCCTACCTTCACGTATAAAGCATATCCCCCACTCCTTCAACCCCTGTCTAGCCTAGCATCGATCCTCGTAGTCCTTATCTTCCCCATATAAACGCATTTTCCTCCTTGAGCCGTCGCATCTCCCTCCGTTTTTCCTATCCTTTCCCATATAAACGCAAAAACTGCTCGGACCCCCTATAATATCCTACTCAAGTAAAAATAAACAAACGCGCGCGCGCGCACACACGCACACACACACACACACACACACAAACACAAACGTGCGCAAAGTTCAGGTAAGACGTTCCCCCAGGGACAACGGACCACAGCAGTTGACCGTTTGCTCAGAGGTTGATTATTGCTTAGATAAGTAGGTATTTGTATTTTGTTTATTTCAGCATTGTTCGGGAAGAAATAAATACAAAACAATGGCTAGACATAGGTATAATTGTACTTATTATCCTAAATTGTATTTGCATGATTTATGATAGGTATAACTGTTTTTTACTATCTACTCCAAAGCCAAAAGGCTGTCGAATTGTTTCACATAGTTGAGCTTTGGGAGACAAATTAACAGCTACACAGACTGTTTGGGATGCCATTTTGTTAGACACTTACACAAGGGTCCGACGATGTTTAATTGGGCGTTAGTTAAGCTCGCTGTTTAGGTATTAGTTAGCGCCAAATAACGTTTATCAGTAAGAATTATTTTAAAAACAACTGTTTAGCTGTTAATCATCGTTTATGAATAAGACATTAAGTGTGTGGCGTCTTCCTCATCCTTTTTCTTATCCTTGTCAACCTCAAGGCTAGCCCCTAAAAAAACAGCAAAACAAACAAACATACAAAAAATAGAGTACAGCATAGATAATTAATCTGTAACAGCGATCAAAGATGGTTGCTGTCCCAAGTGAAATATTTGTCTATTTCAAGATAACGGAAGTTTTACATGAATGACTGAAAAAAAAAGGTTTAGCTGTTTTGCCTTCGACGGTAAACATAACAGCCCGAAAGACGTTGTGCAACCCGTTGTTAACTGTATTTACAAAAAAATACGTTTAGGAGGATAACAAACAATGTTTAAATAATTAAATTGAAGATGTTAAACTGATGTCATGTAAGTTTCCGTTAGACCAGCATATGTATGATCTTATCTACGCAAAAACAAATACAGTCTAACATGATGTTGTTTCTAGCATCATATTACTAATATCTTACAAGTTACATTACATATCATTCAGTATACTTACAGAATATTTACCTTAACAGTATATTGTTTTGGACAATAAGTAATGTTAACGTTTCAATTTCACTCGGAGCTCGCCACACAGACACAAATCACAATACGCATACACCCGCTCGCGTATGAACGGCGCGGCGACGGATAGAGATAATGATCGTCGGTAGCATTAATACAGTCTATGTTATTTATGCAAGTTATAAATGTATAGATATTTGTTTCAACTGGTTAATATTTCCACAAAGTTAAGTGGGAATTTCACGCTATATGTGCATACCTTTGAAATGCACACAATCCAGCTCACTGTTGTATAGAATTTATTTTGGCGGGTAGGGTTAAGTAGTAATAAGGTGATTGGGTTTTATTTTTTTGCGACGATCTATCCTTGCATTTCTGCGCTCCCTCTGCGCAAACCAGGTGACGTGTTTAACTATAAATTCATTATTATTATTAATAATATTAATATAATATATTATATTATAAATAATAATAATAAAGTATCCAAAAAGAAGCATGGTAAGGAACGGAGTTATACGAAATAAACCACGTAAACTGAAAAAGCATTACAAAAAAGTCGGCAACCTTGTTTATATTCCTTTTCTTGCAAAACTCTGATAATAAAATTTATTTAAGATAATACTAATTCCGAATTAACAATGGAAAGTTATAATCAGAATAAAAAAATTCATTGCCGTAATTGGGATTCGAACCCGCGATCTTTAGCTTCCCGTACCTCTGCTCCGCCGTCTGAGCTACGATATCGATATAAGATGGCATGAAATTCTCCATGTGACTCCAATTTTCCCGGTAAAACACGAGACATCCTTAACTTCTCTTCAGATAATACATCCCAATGTCGATCTACAGTTTCATTCTGATTCTACCTTTCCAGCCTACGTAAGAACTATGTATTTATAAAAATGAATTGATTATTTTTTCTCAACGAATCTAAAATTGCTTTGGAACCTAGCCTTTGGTGCAATTCTGCCATCGCGAAATTAAAGGCTATGCAAAAGCCGCCAATCAACGGGTTGCTAGAACTAGGTAAGGGATGGGTTGGAGCCATTAAATGGAGAGGAGCTGCTTTACTAATCCCTTACCAACCACACACGCAGTTGATTATATCGGCACTTTTTTGCACTCAAGTGTACATCACATCTCTTCCAACCTTTTGTTGTTTTATTCCTGAGATTATGTTGTACAGAAAAAAACTCTATTCAGTTTTTAGCTACGAATAACCGTTTATTAGTAATTTGGAAAAGATAGTGAAAATACTTAACTTTGTAGTAACTACTTGTTTATAACAATTTCTCTTCTGAAATATTCCTAAATACTTAAAATAAAAGTTGTAGTTGTATTTCTCAGCTTTCTGTTTATGTATATAGTCCTGTATTTATATGACCAGTAACACGTGGGGAGGCACATAAGGCGGCGCGCGCACCGAGTTGCAATGGCTGACGCAACGGCGCGACAGCTACCCCGTTATCCCTTCCCTTCTTTCTCGTTAGCCCTGTCCTACTCTTAACCGTAATTTACTAGTAATTAATAATTATAGTACTAACGCTTGTTCTGCTCAGCACGACAGTACACCAAATTGAGTTTTATTTATGGACGCTCTTTAACTGCTGTGGTTCTCAGCGTCCCATTCTATATTCGGCGTGAAAGACCGATAATTTTGCTCAGAGCCTCTTTATCAGGCTTGAGATTCTTTTACGTGCCGTAAATCTACGACATGGGGCCACCAGCTTTATTTACCTTCCGAAGGAAGCCATGCTAAGGATTTTTACGCCCGAAAAAAATCCACCGCCCTTCGCCGGGTTTGAACTCGCAACCTCGGGAACTAGAGGGTAGTATGGTAACAACTACACTACGGAGGACGACACACAGTACACCGTAGTAGAAATAGCATAAAATATCGACCTTTTTAGGATATTATAATACTGTTTTCAAAAATTGGGTAATTCAAGTAGTTGTGGCATTCTGAAACAGTTCACATCAAATGGCATCAGTTTTAGTTCAGAGGGATTAAAGGAATCACTTTCGAAACATCAGGACTATTCTGTAACGTTTTGTTAAGGCTTAACAAACTGAAAGCAACAAACCCTGAGACCCGCATGCTAACGCTCTGTTACACAACAGATTCGCATAGACGTCGTTTTAATGCTGCTGTGAGAGGAAAAGCACGATAGAAGCTTGTCATTTTAATTATCAAATGTGTATTTATTTGTTTTCATGTAAAATATAAATATTACGGATTACGCTTGAGTAAGCAATATTCCCTGCGATAGCCTTTGTAAATAATGCTCCCAACTTAACTTATAAGAGACGAATTTTAATAAGAAAATAAAAGTTGTGTAATGTATCGTAATAAAAACTAACAGTTAATGATTTAAGAATTTTAGGTTCAAATAGTGATAAATCTTGTGTTTATTTGCTTGGTTCACGAATTCATTTGCCTTATTTTTAGGTTAAGGTTAGGAACTGAACACTTTTGAGAGCTTTAGGATAGTACAGCGATACGTTTTCGTTCCCAGATTTATTTTAATATAATTTCCAATCTGCTAAAAGAATTGGCCAAATAGAAAGCTATTTACCAGTTTCTCGTAACCATAGAAATTGAATTTATACTGATGCTGCTGGAAAATGAAGAACATAACAGTCAGTTGGGTTATAAAATGATAATATATGCGCAGTAAATATGCTTATGAAAAGTAATCCGAAATAAAATACTTGTAGCTGTAACATTCCCCCTCCCGATAATACAACTAGTGAAGCTAACCTTTCTTTTCACTACGACCTTCCACTTAACGTATATGTAAAATAATATAGATATTATGAGGCTCCAATATTGATTTTCATTCAAAGATTAGATGCAAGAATGTTTGCAAGACTGAACTAAAGCTGAACATTGCCAAATCATGAATAAAAGAATAAGTACCTACATATACTTGATGGTATACTTACATTAACATTTCAGAACAATCTGCATGACCACTGGTATCTTTAAAAAGCATAATTGAAAGCTAGAAATCCATAAAGAAAATTAAGCAATAATTGCGGGTTGATATGAATGAGTGAAACTTGCATCGAAACAATATGAAACTGCGTTGCTAATTAATTTGTTTGTCATTCCTAATCTAAAATGAAACTCATTTTGCAGGGCCACTGCCACAGCTGTTCAATACCCTGGCGAGTTTCCTCATAAAAATCTAATTATTTGCGGTCACAAGTAAATGTAAGTCATACTATTCTAAGCAATGGGTGCCAGTTTTAAAAATTTACGTAGGTATATTTTATATTTTCCATGTGACGTTTTCATAGCACGCTTTGTCTCCACCTCGGGAAGAAAAAGTAACAAAAGCACTCCATAGTCAGTATTATGGCGCTGACAAAAGTGTTAAAACAAAATGCTGTCGCAAAGCGCACGAATTTTCGATTAGTCGCTCCAGGGAGCTAACAAATCGCGAGAAAACAAATATTGCGATAACAATTAGTTATATAATGCCAACTAGCGGCACGTTTGTGAAGATCAGTTCTTCAAGCTTAACAAATACTTGTAGTCGCCTTCTTAACAACGAGGTTACAGAATAGCCCTGCATGTCTCTCCATTATCCATCACCCATGGATCCGATGTATTCCGGACTGGCAACAGCTGGCATCTGTAGAATGTATGCCATTTATTTATTGACGAAACATATTTTTCACTACATCCCGAAGCTCTCACCCACCGATATATTATGCAAGTATTGTTTTTTCTGGCTCTCTATTATCTTTATTTCGATCCTTTTACAGTTATATGCTAGTTGTGAATTTCATTTTGTTAATTTTAATGACTATTTATTGTAATTTCTTTAGAGGTATTTATTAATGGCCCATAGTATTCTTATTCGCCATCAATGAAATCATCAACTGCGTCATCAATCATTGTTGATCCACTGCAGTGTTCACACATTTGCGAACAATCCAATCCGGCCTTTCGACACCCGCAATAATTCTCACATCCTGAGTTGCAGGAACAGGACACCATAATTATACAAGGTGTAGCTTGGTGCAAAAGCCTTAAACGTTGTGATAGCTTATAAAACCTTTCTTTCCCCCTTCCTTTTAGTAGTCCTGGTTCCAGCTGTTATACCCATTCAGGTGCGAAACTATTTCCAAGCCATGTCTGTACTTGTTAGTATACCCTGAGTAGATGCTTGCTCACGTACCTCTGCTGTCGGGGGCAATTTGACAAGGTCGAAATTAGGTTTCTGTCATTCAAGAAAATATGAGATATCGAACTTTATATAAGTTGGTGTACCGGCTGGTTTCATATAAACTAAGAACAAAACTTTCTCCAAAGGTCAGCAGTTCTTACATTAAATTGTGTAAACCACAAAGCCTGATTCGCTGATTCTTTCGAATGTTTCAAAATATTGCAACTTTGTCCAGTTTTGGGCGCTATTTCACTAATTTGATTCAGCTCAGTTCTCACTGTCACTTCGCAAATGTGAGCTATTCTAATTTTCACTACTATTTCACATTTTCTCGCGACATATCGTCATATTGAAATACACGCGAAGCAGCATCTTATTTCCACTTCACTCGCTGGGGCGTCGAATACTAGACCTCTGGTCGTCCCCCGTGGTCTAGGGATACCATGCTAGCCTGTAGTTCCCAAGGTCGCGGGTGCAAACCCGGCGGAGGGCAATGGATGTTTTCGGGCGTAAAAATCGTTAGCATGGCTTCCTTCGGAAGGGAAGTAAAGTCGTTGGTCCCGTGTCGTAGATTTCGGCAGTAAAAGAACCTCAAGCCTGATAAAGAGGTATCTGAGCAGAATTTCCAGTCTTTCACGCCCAATATAGAGTAGGGCGCTAAGAACCACAGTAGTTAAAGAGTGTCCATAAATAAAAACTCAATTTATTTTTACAAGACCTCTGCAATCGCAGTAGCAGCACTCACTGAACGTTACAATTGTCGTCACAACCACTCTCGTAGAACTAGCACTTTATGTCGCATCAAGAACAATACACTCTCTCACTTACTGGCGAGCACGCTCCTAATTCAAATTTAAATTGAGTTTTATTTATGGACGGCACGCTCGCTTATACAGTGCCTTTCCCACCTCTCGGTGGCTGCGCGCCTGCCGTCTTGGCTCGGTCTCCCGATGAAACAGTTATAATATCCCCACACCGCTTCACGTTCTCATAGTTATGATTACAATTACAATGATAATAAGTACATACCTTATCATAAGTGATACTGAAAGTGTGTCATTCTGTATCCACACATTTCTGTCACCTTCTCAGGAAATTTTCGTTCACACTCGAGAGTTCAGTATCCCAAAATCAGTGAATTTCTCACCTGATATTTTCAGGTGAGTAATTTACTGGAGTAAGAACCAGTAATAAGACCCATAAATCTGTTTCGGTGCCAACAACCACAACCTTCGGATTTTGAATTAGTTTTCTAATGGCAACTTTTACCTCTTTGATCTCGGTGTCTTCTACAGTAAAGAAGCCTTTGTGTCCATTTCTGATACTACCGCTTTAAATAGGTTAGCGTAAAACTGAATACTGCAAGTAGTAGGTTATTGCATGTTCAACATCTAAATCAAGGTCACATAGTGATCCTGTACTTGCCAAAAATTAGGTGAATGGTTATTTAAATGATTTTAATTGGGTTTTATTGGTCTTTAGAGCAAAGAGGACCTAAATGACACCTTCCTTCAGCATCAAACTCAAGGTCACCGGGTGAATTGGTAGTCTTAAATTGTTATTTCCGGTCTTAAGAGCAAAGACAACCTAAATGACGCCTATGTTCTGGATCCAATTTATGGTCACTGGCGGAGTTGTCAGTTTAAGTGTCATTCCCGTCCACGTAATGGCTTTTAAAGCAAAGGGGACCTAAACGACACCTATTGTCAGCATCAAATACAAGGTCACTGGTGGAACTGCTAAAATTTCTAGCGTCACTTTCATGGTCACATGGTTGCTTTTAGTGGAAGAAACACTTAAAAGCCGCGTCCCTCCTCAAGCAAGTACTGGCTTTGGGTGTGGGAGGTAATTAGTTTAAAGTTGAGGCATGGTTCAGTGCCCGTGAGAATCACTGTTACAAACTATCCATCACTACTCATATTCGCACGTTAAAGTACATAAAAATGCAAGCTTCAATTTTTGTTGCGAGCACGCCTAATGAATGAAAATGTTTTAAAGATTAAGACTGAATAGCACGCTAGGATGTGCGCTAAAGCATGCTGCATTATTATAGTGAGAAATCACAAGCAATGAAAAATATTAGAATATTTAGCTTTAAAGGTTAACAAGCGTCCCTCAGTACTAAAAGGCGTGCATGTATACGACTGAGGTCTCCACTCATCTGTACAATTTAAAAGACGATTCCGTCTGCTTTTCTGACAGAGTGATAAACCACGAAGGGAAATCCTCGCCCCCTATGTCGAGGATTTCAATAATAGCAACGGGTGTATAATATATTACGAGAGAACATTCACTCTGCTAGGCATATTGTGAAAGAGTACATGGGTATCGAAAATATGGATGTATTAATATCTGTTGGTGAAATATATTGCCTCTCTCTTATGTACACACACAGCATACACACAAACAATCTTAAAACGCTCCAAAGGAAACTACCAGTATAGGTATACCAATTTTGGGACAGGCAGTCACCCTATAATGGAGGGTCCTTGAGGCTATTGTATCATTAACTCCCCACCGTATTTAGGGTGGCCGCGAGACTGCACCCTACCTTTCGCTATTGTGCAGAGTTGTCCCCAACTAGTAATTTACAAAATCCACTCTAGATGCCAGAAGCATACAGAACTAACATTCAGACTGCTTCTAATTCATATCTGCCATCATAGATGTCGGCAGAATGCAGTCCGCTATCGAATTCGTTGAAAACGTTTGTTAGAGTCAAACACATATTAAACTATAATGAAAAAATGTTTCTTTATAGAGATAACTAATTAGACCGTTACTGTGTGTATGTACAACGAAATAAAAAACGAATCACATTTCAAAAATACCTAGTTATAACAGCGGGAAGGATGATTTTTATCGTTTTCCCGCGAGATCCACGATTCATGCAATAAAGGTAATTGAATACTTCCTGTTTTATTTAATTAACAGTACACGAAAATGTATTACACGCAACTGCAATCATAAACAGGTTCCCTCCCTTAAATTACTTAAGTTCAAGAAGATATACAATTTCCTGTCCGAGCACAATTTAGCTGTTTTCTCGAGAGATGCATGAGGACTTTCTGTTTTACTTCAGCAAGACTACATGAAATTATATTACTACAGCTGCAATCTTAAAGAATCCTATGAAAATTTTATCAGAGTCAAAAACATATTAAATTATAATGAAAAATGTTTCTTTACAGAGATAACTAATTGGATTATTCTCCCAAGCTCATATTGCATACATACTCGCAAGCCAATCAGCTTCACTCTCCATTTTAATATGAAATAAAGTGAAAAAATTTAGTTATAATTGCGTATTAAAGCGTACTGAATCTTACCTTTCGTAGAGCTCCCAGAATACCTAAAGGCTACAAGACATTCATGACTTCCGAAAGAGGACACACATAATATTCTGTAGCATCTTTTAGAGGATAACTAAAGAATCATTTCCGGAACATGTGTTTGCTTTTATAGCAAGAAATATCTAAATGAAACCTTCCTTCTATTGCAGATTCAAAGGCAATTGTGGATTGATCATTTCCTGCACTATTTCAATAACAGTACAATAAAATATATTACGTAAAGATGATCCAGCGTTGGATTTTATACTGAACTAAAGCTTGAAGCAAATATTCTGTGCTTAGGATGTTAAGGCACGATTTAAAATGAATATAGGCGTTAAAATCATGTTACATTTCCGCACAAGTATAAAAAAAGACAAAATACGAAAACCAGAAGAAAATTCAAAAGTAGGACAAAAATGACGGTACAAACAAACAATAGTAGGTAATTGGGATTTGGTTTGCTGTCAAATGCAACTTGTTTTAACTCCAGGAATCTTAAGGTATGTCTTCTAATAGCTAAATATATAATTATTAAAGCAATTAATGATTGAAAATACTTCATTAACATGCTAATTAACGAAAATTAAGAAAACCCGAAATATTTTGTTGAAACTCTGTAATCTGCTAGAAAATAGCTTTCATAATATATAAAAATTACGCTTACGCCATACAAAAAGCTTAACATACTTAAAACTTAACCTATAATGTGAAAAACTGAAAAAAGTTGAAAACTGGTAATATGCTAGAAGCTGAAGTGTAGATTATAGGAAAATTATCCTTTTCTTCATTCATCAGGTTGACATGCCTAAAATGATTATTTTCCAGACAAGATGCTCGTGAAGAAGAAATACCAGTTCACTGCCCAACCTGGTATTATTTACCTACTGGGAAGTATTTCGATGGTCTCCACTTGAACTACAGGCATGGTCAAATTTTGATGTTTAAAGACTCCTGAGCTAGGGCACTTGGACACGCTCGACAAGTGCATTAAATTTTACATCAGTAATTTGAATGTCCCGAATAACTAGCCAAGTGTCCCTGTGGTTTGTATCTCGTAATGGTAAAACATAAATGTTGAACTGCTAAAGAACAGTGATACTTAGACACGCGTGGGAAATCACAATAATCCTACAGCATTATGTGGATTAATTGGAGGGGAATTCTCAGGTGTACGAGATCCAGCTCGAGTTTTATCTTCGTTCTTTCTCTGTTTCTTGATGTACATACATACAGACATATTCACACACATACAGACATCCACACATACACTCAGCCGACCACCTCCCCAAACACACGGACAGGTACGAAGACCTACTAACACACCCGAACATACACATGCATACCGACTTATTCACACACATAAACACTCACACACACAAATAATCACAAACAAGCAGACCGAGGGATATACATACATATATACTTCCAAACATCCGGCATGAGCGAGGACCTTCGAGCACACTCGAATACATGTACATGCAATATACACATACAGAAACATACAAAACACTAATAGAGAGAGACACTCTAACCTATAAGCATGTGGCTCTGTTATAATATATTTTCATGTATGAGAGGCTCTGTCTTTTAGATGATTGTATTTTATTAATGTAACGGTGAAGATGGCGGGAATTGTGGGATTAGGGAGTGACGGTATTTATGGAGTTATGTGGTGGCGGTGGCGACAGTGTAGAGTTATGATGCTGATGGAGGCATGCGACGGTCATGGTCGTATAAGGTTATGTTGTACTTGGAAGTGGGTGGAGTGTTTTTGATAGTGGGGATAGGAGCCGATGAGAATGATTATATTGTTGGGAAGGCTTTTGGAAATGATGATGGCGATGAGAGAGGTGGTGGTCATTGTTTCGCTGATACTGGTTCTTTTTGTGTACAGAAGGGCACACACTCATTCCGAAGGAATACACTAACATTGTAAAACATACCGAAATGTTGCGAGTAGCAAAAAATCTTTTACCAGTGTACAAAATGATTTCAACGTCCTTATAACATTTTAGAATACTTATAATACATTATAAAAGGTTTAGAAGGTATGGAAATATTTTGGTTACATTGTTAGGGGGATATGGTAATGGTTTGCGTACATTAAAATGTATGGGAATATATTGGTTACATTGTTAGTGAGATATGGTAATATGTTGATTACATTTTAGGGATATGTAGCAAAATATTGGTTACATTTAGAAGTTACGGGAATATTTTGTTTACCTTGTTAGGGGATATGGTAATATTTTTATTTTAAGGATTCCATAGAATGTTTGTCTGATTCCCATTGACTCTCCTGTTGCTATGTGGAATGGGTCTTTACATTGTGGATTTGTAAAGTGGGACATTCTAACCTGGAAACGTCATGGACTTCAACATGCCTCGAAGTCTTTTTAACTTGTGTGCTGCTCATTTTCCCTGTAGTATGGTTCTTCATAGGCAGATCGGTATGAGGGATCTTCCAGCCTTGAAACATAGCATTTTCGAATGCTAACATAGTCACTGAGGTTACGCCATATATCCGCCAATGTTACAATCAAGGGTATGACTCCATTTCATACATGGCGAGCCTATGTAAATAATGGAGCAGCTGTAATTAATGTGGAATTCTGCCATAGCCCGTTTTTTATAACTTGACAGTAAGGTTTATAGTTATCAGTGTTGTAAGATTGCCGATAAACTTAGAAAATAAGCGAATAATTCTACAGTCTCCTGTTGACTTATGCGGCTGCAGCTTCGAGAGCATATACAATATATGATATTTTAGATAAAGCATGGATTCCCTTATTGGCATTCAAATACAGACAGCTTACGAAAAACTTTGTTTTTCATATATTACCCATGGAAGAGTAATTCTGTCAAGTGCTGTATATGCAGTAGGATTTTAAGAAACATATATATTTCAAGACTTAAACAACACCGGCAAAGATGTAGTAATGAAGCATTGAATTGTGCAGTACTTAGAACTCCCGTAAGTGATCCTGATATCTATTCAGGCCCAGGGATGTTAGATTCCAGCTTTGAAGTACTTGGAACACCCCTTTGTGCTACTGAAATCTCTTCAATAGCAGGGATGTTGGATGTAAGAAGAGCGGTGTCTCTGGATGATGAAGCTCTGAATATACACCTGAGGGAAAATAAACGTTTTAGTGTTAACTTGTCCAGCCTGGATGATGGATCCAAAGCGAATATTGAGGAGATTTTATATCCGTGTAGAGATCCTAATGACTTAGTGCACAAGCTAAGACTGTTAATGATGTCACATGGGCCTGGTAAAAACGACTTTTCAATTGAGATTAGCAAGATCATTAAAGAATTGAAGAGGACTGGGATTATACCATGATTGAGTCTGAACTCTGTATAAAAGAGCCTTAGCGTTTGAATGGAATGGCTGTGTTGAAAATTTTGTTTGCTTCTGTTCAATGCTGTAGTGTTTACTTAATGTACAGTCAAATAATGATAATTCTCAATAAAGATATTTTCACCATTAATTTAAGTGTTTCTTTTTATTTGTCTTCCGAGCCTCTCTCCCTATTCCACGGTTGCATAATAAAGTCTGATGTTCAGATTTTATCGTTAGGGTAATTTGGGTTTAGTGCATACATTTTCGACCATTTTAGACTATTCTGGTGGTTTTCATAGACATGAGGATGTATTTTAATGAGGTCAGTCCAAGTCTTTCGAGTATGCTGATGGGTTTTTATAAATAGTGACAGGTAGTTTAGTGGTATTGGTATAGGTCTTTAGGATACTCTGATGGCTTTTACAGTGAGGTGTAGGTATCTTCATGGTATTGTTAGTGAGCTATGTATGTATCTGAGGTTTATTTTTTAGAAATTGCACCAAGTATTTAATGCTATCGTCAAATGTTTTTTTAGCATGTTGAGGTATTATATAGTGTATTTAAAGTACTCTTGACACTTCTGTGTGCATTTTTTAGGGTTCTGATCCTGAAGGGTTTTTTAGAAAGTGTAGCGGCTATTTTTATGGCGTTAGAGTATCATGAATGGCTTTTTATGGAAAGTGTCGCGGCTATTTTTATGTATGCCATTAGAGAATCCTGAAGGGCTTTTAGAATTTTGAGGCTTTTTAGCTTATCTTGAGCCATTTTATGCTCTTTTAAAATATTGTGACGCTTCCGAGTGTATTTTTTTGGAAGTTTTCATATGCGTATTTGAGACTGTTTAAAGATGTTTCAGCCTATGAAATTAGATACGAGTACAGAATTTTAGGACATTCCGATATACTTTTATGAGAATTTTAGATGTTTCTTAAAGTAGTAGCAGTCATTTTCAGGATATTGATACATCTTTTTAAGATTTTCAAAACATTTTGTGTAAGATTTATGATGTTTAAAGTATCTTTCAAAATACAGACGGAGGGATTGGTGTAGGTATTTCGAATGTATTTTCGATCATGAAACAGCCATTGTCGAGTACTTTAGAACATTTTTGCTGGCGTTTTAGCCACTGGAATAGGAACTGTAGAGCATTTAGTGTGCATTTATGAGCTTTTTAGTCAGATTTTTAGAAAATTATGATAGCTTTTGTAAGGCGGAGCTTGTATGTTCATGATTTTGACACAGATCTTTAGAGTATTGTGATGGTTCTTTAGACACCCTGCAGCAATTTTCAAAGTTTCTGGTAAGCGAATTTGAGCCTCTTTCAGGGTATGTTAAGATATGAATAACGTATTGTCACATGTTTTAGGACGCTTTGTAATACGAACAGTGGAATCTCATTTGTAAGTCAGGTATTAAAACAAGTATTTATTCTAATTTCAGGAGTTAATGTATTTTTTCACCGATTTCTAATATTTTATGAGCATTTCTTATCCATTATTAGAATACAATATATATACTTTAAAGTCCTTTTTTGTAAATTTTGTAAGCTTCTATATGTTAAGTAGTTAACGTGTGAGACCGATAGGAACAATCGCTGAATTGGTTTACAGCTTTAGGTATTTTGGAGTAGTCTAACCTAACCTCAGCCGAACATCCTAAGCTAATCTATCCCTGCCTTACCTGCTCTGGAACATCCTTTCATTATCTATTCTATCCTATCATCGTCTAACCTAGCCAAAACGTAACCAACGTAACCAAAATAACCACGAAACGTAACCAACGTAACCACGAAACGTAACCACTAAACGTAACCAGCGTAACCATGAAACGCAGCTAACCGTGACAATCAAGACGAAACCATTGCTAAGACATTATATGGTAACCCGTTCTTCAAACTCGCACAAACATACGAGCTTAACTCTACCTGTCGCAGACTATCGTAGCGTTATGTATCCTGTCCAGTAATTATCTAGTCTAATATGATACCATTCCTTATAATCTATCCAAAAATCCAGTCCTAAGCTAGCACTGAATACCCTAACCTATCCTATGATGGTATAAACAGACTTCACGTTTAGCCTGCTATTACCTAACCTAGCTCGATTACGTGCATGTTAACGTATCTCAACCTTAGTCAGCAGCCCCCTCATCATCTATTCAAACGATCATAACTTAAAGCTATAAGCTAACCCGTCCTCTAATTATCTATGACCTCCTATCATAACGTCAAGCAGGCTAACCTAAACTGGCTTTACACAATCTACGCTATCTTTCCTTTATCGCTCCTAACCAAACCTAGATAAAGCGTCTTATATGCTGAATGGAGAGCCTATCCTAGCCTCATCGGATCCATACATCACTTAAATGTTCTCGTAAATCAAGAACTTTGGATACTTTTAAAGGAATTCGATACCTTCTGTAAGGATAGTTGTCATGCTCAGACTCATTTTTCCACGCTTTATAAGTATTCTAAGATGTTGTAAGGGCGTTGAAACCATTTTGTACACTGATAAAAGATTTTTTTGCTACTCACAACCATTCGGTATGTTTTAAAATGCTAGTGTATTTCTTAGTAATGAATGCGTGCCCTTCTGTACAAAAAAAGAAATAGCATCAGCGAAACAATGACCACCACCTCTCTCATCGCCATCATCATTTCCAAAAGCCTTCCCAACAATATAACCATCCTCATCGCCTCCTATCCCCACTATCAGAAACACTCCCCCACTTCCAAGTACAACAAAACCTTATACGACCAGGACTGTCGCATGCCTCCATCAGCATCATAACTCTACACAGTCGCCACCGCCACCACATAACTCCATAAATACCGTCACTCCCTAATCCCACAATTCCCGCAATCTTCAATGGTACATTAATCAAATACAATCATCTAAAAGACAGAGCCTCTCATACATGAAAATATATTATAACAGAACCACATGCTTATAGGTTAGAGTGTCTCTCTCTATTAGTGTTTTGTATGTTTCTGTATGTGTATATTGCATGTGCATGTATTCGAGTGTGCTCGAAGGTCTTCGCTCATGCCGGATGTTTGGAAGTATATATGTATGTATTTCCCTCGGTCTGCTTGTTTGTGATTATTTGTGTGTGTGAGTGTTTATGTGCGTGAATGAGTCGGTATGCATGTGTATGTTCGGATGTGTTAGTAGGTCTTCGTACGTGTCCGTGTGTTTGGGGAGGTGTTCGACTAAGTGTATGTGTGGATGTTTGTATGTGTGTGAATATGTCTGTATGTATGTACATAAAGAAAGAGAGAAAGAACGAAGATAAAACTCAAACTGGATCTCGTATACCTGAGAATCCCACTCCAATTAATCCACATAATGCTGTAGGATTATTGTGATTTCTCACGCGTGTCTAAGTATCACTGTTCTTTAGCAGTTAAACATTTATGTTTTACCATTACGAGATACAAACCATAGGGATACTTGGCTAGTTATTCGGGACATTCCAATTACTGATGTAAAATTTAATGCACTTGTCGAGCGTGTCGAAGTGCCCTAGCGCAGGAGTGTTTAAACATCAAAGCTTGACCATGCCTGGAGTTGAAGTGGAGACCGTCGAAATACCTCCCAGTAGGTAAATAATAATAGCAGCGTGGGCAATGAACTGGTATTTCTTCTTCACGAGCATCTTGTCTGGAAAATAATCATTTTAGACATGTAAACATGATGAATGAAGAAAAGGATAATTTTCCTATAATCTACACTTCATCGTCTAGCATATTACCGGTTTTCAACTTTTTTCAGTTTTTCACATTATAGGTTAAGTTTTAAGTATGTTAAGCTTTTTGTATGGCGTAAGCGTAATTTTTATATATTATGAAAGCTATTTTCTAGCAGATTACAGAGTTTCAACAAAATATTTCGGGTTTTCTTAATTTTCGCTAATTAGCATGTTAATGAAGTATTTTCAATCATTAATTGCTTTAATAATTATATATTTAGCTATTAGAAGACATACCTTAAGATTCCTGGAGTTAAAACAAGTTGCATTTGACAGCAAACCAAATCCCAATTACCTACTATTGTTTGTGTTTGTACCGTCATTTTTGTCCTACTTTTGAATTTTCTTCTGATTTTCGTATTTTGTCTTGTTTTATGTTTGTGCGGAAATGTAACATGATTTTAACGCCTATATTCATTTTAAATCGTGCTGTAGCATCCTAAGCACTGAATATTTGCTTCAAGCTTTAGTTCAGTATAAAATCCAACGCTGCATCATCTTTACTTAATATATTTTATGTACTGTTGTTGAAATAGTGCAGGAAATGATCAATCCACAATTGCCTTTGAATCAGCAATAGAAGGAAGGTTTCATTTAGATATTTCTTGCTGTAAAAGCAAACACATGTTCCGGAAATGACTCTTAAGTTATCCTCTAAGAGATGCTGCAGAATATTATGTGTGTCCTCTTTCGGAAGTCATGAATGTCTTGTAGCCTTTAAGTATTCTGGGAGCTCTACGAAAGGTAAGATTCAGTACGCTTTAATACGGAATTATAACTAAATTTTTTCACTTTATTTCATATTAAAATGGAGAGTGAAGCTGATTGGCTTGCGAGTATGTATGCAATATGAGCTTGGGAGAATAATCCAATTAGTTATCTCTGTAAAGAAACATTTTTCATTATAATTTAATATGTTTTTGACTCTGATAAAATTTTCATAGGATTCTTTAAGATTGCAGCTGTATGTAATATAATTTCATGTAGTCTTGCTGAAGTAAAACAGAAAGTCCTCATGCATCTCGCGGGAAAAAAGCTAAATTGTGCTCGGACAGGAAATTGTATATCTTCTTGAACCTAAGTAATTTAAGGGAGGGAACCTGTTTATGATTGCAGCTGCGTGTAATACATTTTCGTGTACTGTTAATTAAATAAAACAGAAAGTATTCAATTACCTTTATTGCATGAATCGTGGATCTCGCGGGAAAACGATAAAAATCATCCTTCCCGCTGTTATAACTAGGTATTTTTGAAATGTGATTCGTTTTTTATTTCGTTGTACATACACACAGTAACGGTCTAATTAGTTATCTCTATAAAGAAACATTTTTTCATTATAGTTTAATATGTGTTTGACTCTAACAAACGTTTTCAACGAATTCGATAGCGGACTGCATTCTGCCGACATCTATGATGGCAGATATGAATTAGAAGCAGTCTGAATGTTAGTTCTGTATGCTTCTGGCATCTAGAGTGGATTTTGTAAATTACTAGTTGGGGACAACTCTGCACAATAGCGAAAGGTAGGGTGCAGTCTCGCTGCCACCCTAAATACGGTGGGGAGTAAATGATATAATAGCCTCAAGCACCCTCCATTATAGGGTGACTGCCTGTCCCAAAATTGGTATACCTATACTGGTAGTTTCCTCTGGAGCGTTTTAAGATTGTTTGTGTGTGTATGCTGTGTGTGTACATAAGAGAGAGGCAATATATTTCACCAACAGATATTAATACATCCATATTTTCGATACCCATGTACTCTTTCAGAATATGCCTAGCAGAGTGAATGTTCTCTCGGAATATATTATACACCCGTTGCTATTATTGAAATCCTCGACATAGGGGGCGAGGATTTCCCTTCGTGGTTTATCACTCTGTCAGAAAAGCAGACGGAATCGTCTTTTAAATTGTACAGATGAGTGGAGACCTCAGTCGTATACATGCACGCCTTTTAGTACTGAGGGACGCTTGTTAACCTTTAAAGCTAAATATTCTAATATTTTTCATTGCTTGTGATTTCTCACTATAATAAGGCAGCATGCTTTAGCGCACATCCTAGCGTGCTATTCAGTCTTAATCTTTAAAACATTTTCATTCATTAGGCGTGCTCGCAACAAAAATTGAAGCTTGCATTTTTATGTACTGTAACGTGCGAATATGAGTAGTGATGGATAGTTTGTAACAGTGATTCTCACGGGCAGTGAACCATGCCTCAACTTTAAACTAATTACCTCCCCCACCCAAAGCCAGTACTTGCTTGAGGAGGGACGCGGCTTTTAAGTGTTTCTTCCACTAAAAGCAACCATGTGACCATGAAAGTGACGCTAGAAATTTTAGCAGTTCCACCAGTGACCTTGTATTTGATGCTGACAATAGGTGTCGTTTAGGTCCCCTTTGCTTTAAAAGCCATTACGTGGACGGGAATGACACTTAAACTGACAACTCCGCCAGTGACCATAAATTGGATCCAGAACATAGGCGTCATTTAGGTTGTCTTTGCTCTTAAGACCGGAAATAACAATTTAAGACTACCAATTCACCCGGTGACCTTGAGTTTGATGCTGAAGGAAGGTGTCATTTAGGTCCTCTTTGCTCTAAAGACCAATTAAACCCAATTAAGTAACCATTCACCTAATTTTTGGCAAGTACAAGATCACTATGAGACCTTGATTTATATGTTGAACATACAATCACCTACTACTATTGCATAAGGTTTTCTTCGCCGCTGTTCTCTTTTTTCTGATTTTTTGTGGTACAATAGTCCGGCTATCCATCAAATACAGCAAATATATCATAGCAGATTATTTTATAGTCACAATAATTCTTCAAGTTTTTACCTTAAGTGGAGCATCTTGGCCAACTTAAAGTATGTTTCAGGAATCCAACATCAAGTACGCATGCCACTTATATGAGATCGACGTCTTCTGCCAGCTCATATTCGAATGCTTTCTTCAAAGATGGCTTTGTACGTTTTCTGTTCTAAGTGATATCTTGTCTGAGCTGGAGATCTAGGGGCTAGCTCACATCCTAATTATTCTTTTAGTTAGCAGAAATGTTGCAAACGCAAGTAGTACATTGCAAAGCTGTTGATGGTTTACTGTAACCTCTTTGGGCCTGGCTCACTTTTTTGATTCTCCTTGAGTCTTAACAATGTCTTTTCTTTGCAACTATGATTTCCAAAAATTTTGTCTCTTCGTATTCTCTATCACTTTAATCCCAACTTCGCAAGCCTTGTCACAACTAACGGATTCATCTGAAACATAATCAGATGATAACGAAATGAGTTCTCTCGAGACCTTAGCAATGGGGACTGTGTTCATTGAGCCACAATGTGAATTTTTTTTAGTGAACAAGGTCTCTTTTTCCTGAATTCTCTTAATTCAACGTGTCAGTCAGAAATGGTGACCGATGTATCCAAAAACTCTTTAACTACTTTTCACTTTAAAAACATAAGGAATCCCATGCAACCATTTTGAGAGAGTAATTTCAATTATACCTCTAGAATGAGTAAGGCCTCCCATAGACTTCATGGGGCTCATAAGGCACTGCTCGAAGTACACGTTTGTCAAGGTTCCAGATCAAAATTTATGTTCTCTTCATTCTGTTTTTGATAAACCGCTCCAGTTCTCAACCCAAGTTAATCACAAATTTCTGAGTATACAAATGTGCTCTTTTAGTATAAGGCAAATAGCCAACGCGTGAAAAAGTTGAAGTAATTCTACGAGCATCTCCTATTGTAGCCACGTGCATTTTCGATCACCAGTCCTTTTTGCGACCCGGACAGTGGGTCTACCACCACCAGGAAATTCTTTGAAAGAAACACCGTTCACTCCTCTTGGCTTAAAATTCACCTCGCAAAGGCTAACATTTAATAACCTTTCCTTATTGTTACTATACTCTCACCTACCAGATAGCATACAGTCGACTCGTTTACGATAGTCGCATGATATAGTACATGGACAGCCTATCATTTCAGTGTCGGCACCATAATATTTGTTTAGCTCTAGTAATATTATCGCGTAATATAATGAATTGTAGACTTGGCTTGTACTTGGAGAAAAAAACTGTTGAAAATCATAGAGTAATATTAATGATGTATCAACGTAAACAAAAACTTGTAAAATAGCACTAAAATTCATACCACAACTAAACCTACACCTGTATGTGTGTCCATCAATCGCCCGTAAGCAGTATTTACGACAAATCATCACTTGGCTGGAACCGCTATACTAAAAATATAGATTCAGATACTATTTTAATATATATATATACATATATATATAATGAGAACACCAGTTACTGCGAAATACACTTTGTCACTTAGGCACTCAACGTAGCATAAAGTCACTTGAGTCACTCTTGGTACACGCTCGGAACACAACCAACTGATCCGTCAAATCAAATCACTACCGAACTGTTGAACTGCACGGGCACTTTCCACTTTCACTTTGTCACTTCTTGACTAACAGAACTCAACTGTCCGTCCTGGCAGAGCGGTCCCTATACAAAGCGGAACTTTCTAGAAAAGGAACCTACGAGAACATGCCGAAACGAATGTTCCAAGACAGGCTATTATTCCACACTTTCTCTTGTTCCACACTAGCTATTGTTCCACGTTACCTATTGTTCTGACGCCGGTTGAAGGCCACTATCCATGATGGACAGTTTCCTAAAGAGGTGCCAAAAATGTATGGACAAACGACAGTGGCCAGTTTCAGCATTTCCTTTCATAAAGTTGGTAAGTAAAGCCTTTAAAAGTAATTTTAAAAATGTTGTATGGTTTTATCCGCGCCTTTCTATGATATCGGCAGACGGCAACGAACGCCGAAGACGCGGACAGAAAAAAACACTGCGCAGGCGGTTCGCAGTTTTTTGACTCACCCTGTAGTAAAGAATGGATTATGTGTATTGTATGAGGGTACCCTATATAATGAGGAGGGACACGTGCTATAACTACATTATACAGCATTTAAGTTGAGAGGAATTTCTTCTGAGAATTCTAGGAGCAGCACTTCTCATAGAAAATCTAAGTATCTTGCTCTGCCAGGTGAGGAGGATGCACATAAGCACCCAACAAGGTATTGTTTTCAATTTCTACCCAAACATTTACTGCAAATCTGTGTTGAAATGCTCACATCTCTGTTGGACGTGGGTTTAGTATGTGCCTACACAGGATAGTTTCTACTGTTAAATATACCCTGCAGGTAAACTTTGCCTTGTCTGTCCACAACACAGTGGCAGGGAAGTCTGTAATTTCCAGTTGCTGCTGTGTGTGCAACTAGGAAAACACACATTGAAGACAAAACTCATTACATTCACATTCCTGAACTTTCACAAGTTTGAAAGAATGTTGAAGATCCTCAATAACAATGTTCCAAACAGTCCTCTTACTAACTGGAAGGCCGAATGCTATACCTTGAGTGCTTGTTGAGGGACTGTTGTTAATCTGCTCCAACACCTCATCTTCTAACTGTGGGTACAGATCCATGGTCTCCTACCATGTGTATGATTATTTATATTGACAGTACCAGGCTCTCTCATTTGGCTATCAGTTGCAAGAAATATCATTGGATTTGGTATTTGTCTGTCTAGAAAGTGCTGTGCACAAATCCTTTGAGCTCCAGCCATTGTGCCAGCAACACCTAACAATGTTCCAAACAGTCCTCTTACTAACTGAAAGGCCGAATGCCATAGCTTGAGTGCTTGTTGAGGGACTGTCATCTTCTAGCTGTGGGTACAGATCCATGGTCTCCTACCATGTGTATGATTATTTATATTGACAGTACCAGTCTCTCTCATTCAGGTATCAGTTGCAAGAAATATCATCAGATTTGGTATATGTCTGTCTAGAAAGTGCTGTACACAAATCCTTTGAGCTCCAGCCATTGTGCCAGCAGCACCTACACAAGATGCGTGTTGTGAGTTGTAGACATATAAACTGATCCATATTTTAAGAATAACAGCAGATACCTAATCCTATGCTACAAGTGGGTTACAACTGAACTACATGAAGAGGTTGTGAAGAAATAATGAAGGAAGGGCCTTCCCTCCCCCTTAAATTGTTTACTATGGGAAGGAGTTGAGAGGTAAGTTATAGGTAACAAATAGACAAAATAGCTTATCATATAAACAGTTGCTCTGCAGACCCAAGTGGCTTTATTGTGTAATATTGTTTACGCTTGCAGTTCATTGTATTAAAATACGTGTATGAATGTTCCCTACAAACCATGTAAAAAATCTGCTCTATTTTTTGGACACTGTGTAAGTATAATTATTTTGTAAAAAAATAAGCTTGTTAATATAAGAATTCACTGCTGAATGAATGTACTCTTAGGGGTTTCACCTTTTTAACTCCCAATATGCCTAACTGCCCTTTTTGTAATATAAAAAGCTCTGTTTAAACTTTCTTTAAAAGTATTACCCCATAGTTCAATCCCCTAAGAAAGTAATGGATGTGTAAATGAGAAATAAATTAATTTAATGTTAGCATTTGGGATATAATTCCTCAAATATCTAAGCATAAAAAGGCTTTGGCTGATTTTCAGAACAAGTTTTCTATAGGCGCATTATATAATAGTTTGGAATTTCAAATAATTCCAAATGACATCTTAAGTATTTGAGTTTGCCTTGAAGGTTTACTAGGATACTTGAATCATATGAGAATGTTTAATTTGTGCACAGGTATTCCATGGTAGTTCAAATAATAAGAGCACCAGGAGAGAGAGCTGAAGATTTGCGTTTGAGTCCCAGTCATGGTTCTAAATTTTTAAAGTATGATTCAGCTTTCCAATTCGAAATAGCTTTGCATTCATCAGCAGTACACATTGTTTCTGCATTGATAGATAATTGCAGTGTTTGATTAGTGTTCTTGTAATCAAAAGTTATAATTTTACCTATCCTTGGATTAACTTCTAAGTCGTCCTCCGTGGACTAGTGGTACCGTGCTAGCCTCTAGTTCCCAAGGTCGCGGGTTCAAACCCGGCGGAGGGCGATGCATTTTTTCGGGCGTAAAAATCGTTAGCACGGCTTCCTTCGGAAGGGAAGTAAAGCCGGTGGTCCCGTGTCGTAGATTTACGGCACGTAAAAGAACCTCAAGCCTGATAAAGAGGCCTCTGAGCAAAATTACAGGTGTTTCACGCCCAATTTAGAATGGGACGCTAAGAACCATAGTAGTTAAAGAGCGTCCATAAATAAAAAAACTCAATTTAACTTCTAAGTTCTCATAGAAATAATTAATGACATTACTGGCAACATTATTCATATGAGTTTTCATCATTAAATCACTTTGCTATTTATTACAATTGTAGTATCATCAGCAAACTGATATATTTTTGCATCTGTAGGAACATATTGGGTAATACTGTGCATGTGTAAAATAAATTAAAAAAAATATAGGCTCCATAGTAGATCCTTAGAGAACATCATGGGTAGGATTCTCTAATTTGAAGCAGCTTTGCCACTACTCTGGTTTTATTTCACAAACTGCTTCTATTTGTTATGTTATATTGTTGGTTGAAATTTGTTCAGATGCTAAAAAGTACTAATATATCTAAATGTCAGATTAAAGGTGGTGATAGTAAATTTGCTTCTTATATTAAGACGATTATCTCATTTTATTCCAACTGAGTATAGTACAGCATGCATTTTGTTTCTTCCTTTTCTTTCCTTTTTGTAGCTTGGTGCACTGATAACTCCATAGTCTTTGCTGCAATTTTTTCAAAGTAATTGACAGGATAGGCTGGTATGAAAATATACTTATTTTAATTAAGATTCTATAATCACAAATTGATGATCATAAAAAATTTAATTTTAAAATAATTTTAAGGAAACACACTAAATTACAGTATCAAGGTATCCAACAAAATGTTATACTTGGAAATTGAAACTCATAATAATTAGAAGGGTTAACGTAACTGAGGAGCATTTTTTTCAAAACTCAATAGATGCAATATTTTACGAAATTGAGTTATATATAGTATTGGTATAATTTTCACCTCCTGCATCACTCAGCAAAATCAGATTTTGCATATCTCGATACATGCCCTGTGTAGAAGGTAAGGAATATTAGCAGTTTTTTCAAAATGATGTCCTTGCTCAGTTAAAACAAAAGTCAATAGATGCAGCTTTATTATATTCTGAAAGCATATAGCAACCTTAGTTCTATGAAATGCAATGTTGGCATTGACTGCTGTCTCACTGTTATGGTTCTTGGAATTCCCGCTCATTCTGCAAGCTTTGTTACACTGCTGCATTGTTGGCATTAACTGTTAACTCACTGTTGTGGTTCTTGGATTTCACATTCATTTCTGCAAGCTTTGTTACACTGCTGCATCATTGGCATTGACTGTTAACTCACTGTTGTGGTTCTTGGATTTTACATTCATTTCTGCAAGCTTCGTTATATGCATTATGCTTATTCTTAGTTGAGACACTAGACTGTGCACACGCTATGGACAATGGACAGGAGCTCAGATTGTGAAACTGTACCAGTCAGAGAATGTATGTGAGGCAGGAATAGCAGAAACAAAGAAAGGAAATCAAAATGTAAGTCAAAAAAGGATCATACTCCAGCAATTTCATGCTCACATGGTATCGAGTGCACTCCACGAAATCCTGAACGTAAAGGAAATAAGTATTGTGATGTAGCTGCATTATCTTAGAGTGATATAAGTAAATTTCACCAATACCTTTCCATGCTCAACAAAATCGATCAAGATAAATTCCTTGTGAAATGTATAACTATTACATCTCCTAATCACAGAGTGGTGAAGAAAGAAGCTGCAAGTAGAAAGCAGACTGTAAGCTTCAAGTACAGTGTGAGAACTAATGATGGCCGAGTATTGTCAGTATGCGCTGCAAGCTTCCAAGGAATCACAAGGGTGTCAAAGATAAATTATCTCCTGGCTAGAAAATTTCACTCATCTGGAAATACGCCAAATGAAAGCACAGAAGGTGCTAGAACAGGAATAATACAGAAGGTAATTACTGCTGCTGTAAAAGAAGACATTAAGAAGTACAGATGTAGGGAGAGTCACTATGGAAGAGCAAAATCAAGGAGAGGATATTTACCTCCAGAACTTAGTATCAGAAAAAGTGGACAAACTTTTGCTATGAAAGAAGGAAAAGCAATCTACCAGTCTGCTCATTGTCAAAATATAAACACATATTTTACAACTTCTTCAATCTTTCATTTCCTACACCACACACTGATACATACTCAATCAGCAAAATGGGACTGATGAAGATTAAGACAGAAGCAGATGTAGAAAAGAAAAACAAACCAAGAACTATCTATAGACTGCACAAGCTCCACTCAAAAAGGTTTTATCAGTTATTGAAAGAGGAAAACTCCAGGACAATCACTATTTGCTTTGATATGCAGCAGAATCAACCACTGCCTAAACTTTCAGTTAGTGAGGTATTCTATGCAAGGCAGATGTGGTTCATTCATTTCATTTATTATCCATCCATTAAAACATGTAGATGTAGGTTACATCAAATACAATATAATCTATGCATAATGATTTCTTCTAAAACCCAGAACATGGACGATATTTCCTTGTATACATGGTTGGAAACTGAATCAGCTAAAGGCTGCAACCAGGTTTCCTCTGCTTTGCACCACTTCTTGTTGGAACTGGAAGAATGGATCTCCATCAACACTCCTTCTACCATTTGTTTATTTTCAGACTCTTGCTCTAGTCAGAACAAGAATAGTGTGATGATGTTCATGCTTATTTCTTTCGTGGAGAAAAGTAGAAAAGTTTCCCATATTTCACAATTCTACCCAGCGTGGACACAGTTATATGCCTCCAGATAAGAGTTTTTGGCAGAATTGAAAAAGAGTTAAGGAAAAAAAAGAGAATATCTTCTTGAGCCTTGATGAGTATCATCAGATATTACAAAATCACGGCTCTGTGAAAGTGTTATTTAAAGACTGGGAAATTGAGCATCTGAAAGAAAGTGCAAAGTAAACACTGAATTCAAAGCTTCCTTTCACAGCAGATCATACAATATTCCAAGCAATCAAAGGAGGATCATAAGGTATGCGTAGAAGTTCAAAATGCATATTCTGCTTTGCCTGCAGAGGTGGATGTGATGAAACTGCACAGAAAGTCCTGCAGCAAGGTCCTGCTTTGATCTCAAACTGTTCCCAAAATCAATAAGATGAGGAAAGGAAAAAAAAGGTGTTTAAAATCTAGCTAGGTTTTTAGAAATTCCAGAAAATGCCAATGAATTTTATAAGGATGTGCTAGGAGAGGCAGTTAAAGCTTAAACCTTACTTATTCATATTGTTATGAATATAAAATTTTGATTTCTTTGTATTACATTCAATATGTTTGGTATACAAATAAAATAAATATTGTTATTGTGAATGTAGTGGTGTACTTACTTTCTAAGCTTATACCTACTAACTAATCTGTACAAATATTAATGTGGTGGTTGTATAGTACATCATGTATTATGAAAGGGTGAAAAGAATAGAAACTTAATATATAAATAAATAAAAAATAAATAACAAAGAACTGTGTAATCACAAATTACAAATATTGCTGTTATGCTAAGTCTGGCAAATAATTGTATCAAATATTCAAAATAAAGGTGAATAAAGTTAAAATGGTAAACAAAGCCACAAAACCTCAAATAAGCAGTGGTGAACATGCCTTCTAAGCATTTAATAATTCTATGTCCATAAAAAAGGTTTTCTATAATGGAGCTAGCAAGTAAAAATAGTTTATCCTTGATAATAAACAGCAAAACCTCATATTCAACATGGTAATTCCACACTCATCCAAAAAAGTTAATCAGCATCTATCAGTTTTTGAAAAAACTCAGAGTTATCAAACTTCAAAATTTTACAGTTAACTATGCTAATTGTTTGCTTTCCCATGTGTTCAGACAGTTTTAGGAAGGAGAATGAGTCCTTAAAAATTTTGCAGTGCTAATCAATCAGTATTGCTAATAAGTAGAAAAAAATGTTTTTCTCGGAAACTCATTTTGTGCATCTATCAAGTTTTTAAAAAATACTCCTCATTTATCAGGAAATGCACAAAGTTACATTACCATATTCAATTAAATGTGGTGCCACTCTAAGGAAATAAACAACATTGTAAAGAAAAAGATAAGGCAAATATCTTCTGAGGTTTTGAAAATATGCTTCTAAAAAGTATCAATACCCAATCATGATAAAAAATTAACTGAAGAGACAATTTATTCAGTTTGATTCTTCATTGAATTAGTAGTTTAAAAATGTGTGTTTGAGATGCTTAAGAATAATTGCTACACAATTCTAGTGAGTGTTTTAGTGGGGCAGATATCCCTCAAGTTCTTAGGTCAGTGGTTAACAACTGCCTGCACTTGTGGCAATGCAGGCAGTCTGTAAGTATCAGTCAGTTATATTACTTGGCCATTTCACAGTAAAATTTTTGTATTGAATGTGGCAGTTCAATATAAAAGCTATATTTTTAACTCATTATAAACTGAGTAAAATAAATACTCCAGTTTGTTCATATTTTACCTTAGAAGAATGGGCAGTAGTTGACATTTTCACTTTTGTACTTCCATACAGGAGAAAAAAAATTCTTATGGGCAAGCACAAGTGAACTTCTGAGTAAACTAAGTAAGTTAAGTTAAAATTCATCTGAATAAACTTATACAAAGTCATACAAATTATGTTATTCTTTACACATTGATTTGTCTAGAAAACAAAGCTAATTGCATAAGTTTATTCCTAATGGTGATTTCATGAGCAATTAAAAATGCTCTCATTGATATGACAATAAGGGCATTTGGGATATACACATTTGTCCTTATGTTTATAGCTATTATATCTGGAATTGTGTTAAACTAAATGATAAGTGAGTGCACAATTTGTAACTTATTTATCTATAAAACAGGACAAGCATACTAAAATTTGCACAGTTTTACCTGGTAAACTTGGTTTTTGTGTTACCTGGAGAACGATTTGTAATGCAGTAATGCAAAATTTTTGTATGTGTATTTTTATGTTATCTGTCATTTACTGTATGATGACCCCACTCTGTTGTAGACTGAAATTATCTGAAATTAAGGGATTTGATAATGAGACCTTCAGGCTGTAGTTGTAATTTCACCTTCTAAATTATACTTAAGAGTAACAAGCTTGATCTACTCTGAATTAATACGAGTATATCATGCGCAGCCATTTTGGGAGATAGGTAGCAGGAAAGCAAAATGCAATTAACTAAACGTGCATCCTTGCATTATAATTAGACCCTGCAAAATTTATGCATTCTTCTTCTTCTTCTTCATACATGAACTTAATCTTTCTGTTATGAAGTGCAGCTTACCTATCCATGGTGACCTCATAAAATGGATGTTTCTTTATTAACTCACACAAAAGTTCCTGTTGAATTATTTGGTAATGCTGAGTGTCTGTTGTGTGAGAGATTTTCCTTATGAGAGATTTAACTCTCTTCAAACACAATAACTGGTGTTTTACTGACATATCTATAGATGGAATTTCTAAACTGAGGCAAATAGTTTATATATATTCCCTTAAAACACTTCAGTCCATATTTTCCAGACATAATTTGAATCATACCTCTTAGAAAATTACCTGTATGTCTTATCTGCATAGAGAAGACACACTGAAGTTTTTATACAGCCAGTCATGTCTAATATTTTTTAATTGAAATTTTGTATATTCAACATATGAGTTGAGTAGCAGCTTAAGTACGGTTCAGAGTCTGATTCAGTTCATTATGAAGATAGACTTCTGGATCAACAGTAATAAGTCTGAGGATGTACAATAGATTTGCAAAGGTTCGCAGTGCAAGGCAGTGTTGTCCTCCCATCATACTCGTACTCAATAGCTTAAATAAAAAGTGAGAGGTGGAGGGTAACTGAAACAGATAGCTGAGGTCATTAAGGCATTTACTCATGAACAGGAGGTCCATGGTTCAAATTCTGCCAGCAGCATCCCACCTCACAAAATTTTTTCACTCCTTATAACTGCCAAATGATGAGGAGGTAACTTAAGCTTAGGTTTGAAGTATTTCCATCCCAAATTTCCTTTCCCAATTATTTCATTTCATCTGTTAGCAGTGTCCACTGCCTGTGGTACCACATGTCATAGGAAAGGGTGTTAAAACACTGTTAAAAAAAGAAAGGGAATGAAAAAACAAACAACAAAGACACAGTGTGAGAAAGGAATTTAGGAAAATACAATAACAGAAAATAGAAGGAATCAACCCTATAAATGCATCATAGAGTTGCTGAACACCAAGGAAGTGGTGTTTCACAAAAGGTGACAAGTGCAACAGGACTGTGGTGTTAGACTAGGACAACTACATCAACTGATTTGAAAATTTAATAAACAGCAAGTACTATACTGAAATGCAGAAAAACTCACTTAGACAATCTATTGAAGCATTCTATAGCACTGTGAAAGATAAGACAAACCTCAAACATGAGTGAAAATGTATAATCCAGCCATACCAGAAATTACTGTTTTCCAGAACTACACAAACCTGGCACAGTTATGAGACCAATCATCGACAATATAGATGCACCAACACATAAAATGGGAAAATCGTTCATGCAGAAACTCAGTTCACTTCCAAAATTTAATAGCCTGAGTATTAGAATCTCCTACAAACTGGTAGAATTGGAAAACACTCCATTGAATATAGATAATATACTTGTTTCTTTCAATATGACAGACTTTTTTCTGACTGTGAACACGTAAAACCTTCTGAAAAAAAAAAAAGAAGCTAAACGTAGATTTAGATTGGATTACATTCTAGAGTTCACTGGTGGCCATAGAGACACATAGCATAGAACTTATCAAGGAAAGTACAATTTGGTTACATGTATAAGTAAGCATTACATATGGATATACAACATATTAAAATAAATTAAGGTGACAAAATTGAAACAAAGCATTTGTGATACATAAGGTTAAAGAAACAGCAAAATGCACAAATATTTCTCTGCAGTTACAGAGCTTACATATGTATGCATAAATACACTTTTGGCACACATAAATGCATTAGCTTTATTTTACATTATCACTGGACTTCTATAGCCTGTGTGTCTCATCATTGTTTTATAGTTGATTTGCATTGCATAGCATTGTTTGTCAGTTTAATTTTCAGCATCCAAATACATAAAATATACTTATATACACGTAATAGTTTGGATTAATTCTAAGGTAGGCATCGTATGTCAGAAGATGTCATTAAAAACAGTAAAATACTTTTTGCAGAGCTATACAGGTATTGTCAAATAATATTCCATAGAATAAAATGGGTTTAAACAAAGGTACCTACTCTTTAACAGCAGTTTTGAAAGCATTGTAATTCTCAATTTTTTGCTTAAGATCAGTAGGTAGAGCATTAACTATTTTAATGGTTTCATAATATACACCATTCTGTAACCAAGAAAGTTTTGCATTGGGACAATGAATATTTCCCTTTTGTCTGGTGTTTATCTCATGAATTTCTATGTTTCTTATAAATATGGCTCAGTTGCATATATAGAATTCTAAGATGGAGAATATATGAGGCGCATCAAAACAAAATGCACTAACTCCACCAGTGAATGAAATGCTTTTTGGTATGGATTCCTTCTATTTTAATAGCACCGAATTGATCTGTGTAATCTGTTTCTTTCAAGTAGCACTCGTTCCTATAAATGCACGTGTTGCTGCCAAACAGTATCATATATCGCTTCCTTGGGTCTTCTTAGCAATATTATGCCATTCTAAATGAATAAATAAGTGAATGAAAATTAATTTCCTTACTTGAAGGTCTGAGATAAGGAGCTGTGTTAAGGAAGCACAATAGTAGATTTGCTAAGCATTATAGCATGGAAAAGGAAATAATATTGTTGCAGGCAACAGTAGAGGTGCCAGAAAGAGAATTAAAATGCAGGAAATGATGAGAAGCAAAGAAGTAAAAGTGAGGTAAATAGCTTGTGTCATGTAATTAAAACATATTTTTTTTGTATTGCTCTCATGCAAATAAATGCAATGGAATGCCTGCAAAGGATACTGAGATGACGTGCTGTGTTGTTTTGTCTTTCATGCTAGTTTTTAAAAAATAGCAAAATGTATTGAGTACTCTTTTTCTTGCATTATCCTTCATATAAAGCCATAAAGATCCAAGCCTAATGAACGTTTTGTGATCCCTCTAAGCCAGTCAACGTAGCAAAGAAGCAGGATGTTGACGCATTCTTACAGAAGAGGTTCAGGAGTGAATGGAGACATGAGCCTGAACTACAGTTTTATGTGAAGATTGTGGATGAAGAGTCTGCATTCCACAGCAAAACCAAAATGAAGAATAATTTGACTATGTATTTGGAGAAAGAAACGACATTATTTAGATACAGAAATACAATTGCGTTTGCTGAAAGAATCATTGACATTAAAGTGTTAACAGAAAAAGTGACAAATGAAATTTGAAGACTCATTTTTTCCAATAAATACACAAAGCAAAGTATAAAATTGGATTTTTAAGTGGAATTGAAATTGTTTATTAAAATATCAATAAATATAATTTTTTGCCATTTTTTCTTAATGTTGAAGGCAGTATTTTCAGTATAATTGGTTCAAAATGCAGTAATTGCAAAACATTTTTAATTATAAATGTTGTATTAATCAAAAAATGATTTTGACGATAACAGTATTTAGGAAAGTGGCATTTCCACTACAGTTAGGTATGAAGAACTTTAAACAGTGCCAATAAATTTAGGAGATATCAGTTTTTCCTCTTTCCTGAAATTTTTTTTATTATGCACTTAGTGCTTTTTGATTGGATGCTCCTCATATATAAATGCTAAGTAGGGTTAATATCTTGAGTAGATCTTTGCACAAGTGTCTTCTATGGGTATTGGAAATGCCTCTTATAACCTTCTTTTGCATAAGGAATATACATTTACTTTCTACTGAATTGCCCAGAATAATATCCCATATTCCATAATAGAGTTAAAATATGCATAATATTGTGACTGTTCAGTTTTTACTGTTACTTCACTAATGTGATTTAGTTCAATTTTCATTGTTGCTTCACTTTTCCTCATGAGGCAGTGATGCAATGAAACCTGCGTGAAGTATTCTCTTCTTCCTTCCACTTCACTTGCTGGGGCATCGAACATAAGACCTTTTGCAGTAGCAGTACTCACTGTATGTCTCAACTGTTGTCATAATCTCACTCATAGAATGCACTGTACTACCAGCTCTTTATGTTGCATCAGAAATGTACTTACTAACTGGCTCACCTGCAAGCATGCTTGCTTATATATAGCCGCTGAAGTTTTTGAGAGAGTTCTAGAATGTTAGTAGGAGGTGGGGAGAAATAAGCTTCTAGAAGAAATCCTGTTATCTCTGGATAGTGCTTCTGGTGTTTACACTGGGTGAGAGCACTACCCCTCCCCTTATCTCTTTCTATTTCTTCAATCAGCCAGTCGGTCAGTCAATTGGTGCCTTCTACATGATAATTGAGGTCGATAGCTGCATCATAATATACTAATTTAAGTGTATCTGTTGAACTTACATTTACCAGTGCTCAGATGGCATAATAGACACTGCTAAGCTGTGGTTTGATATGTTTAGTGTGAGCCTTGCACAGCTATATCTATCTACTTGCAAGCCCAGAAACTTAATGTAGTCAATTTGTTCTAATATCATGTCATTGGTACGTATTTCTAATGGAGTGTGATGTTTGATGAGTTATGAATTACACTTTTGCTTTGTCTAGATTTACAGATGGTTCGTTTGCTTTAAATCAATTTGACATACAGTTGAGGACATAATTCAGTTTAACTATGCATTACATTGAAAGTAATCATACCACCTATTAAACAACACTTTCTCAAGAACTTTTGAAAAGATTGGCTAGAGATATTAATCTATAATTTGAAACATTATTATGTTCACATTTTATGAAAAGAGGTTTAACAATGGAGAACTTCATTTTGTCAGGAAAAATTTCAGTCCTCAGTGCCTCATTAAATAAATAAATTATTGCAATGCTTATTTGTAAGGAGCAAGATTTTTAGATTTTTATTATTACTTAATCATAATGAAAATAATTTTTTGTTTTGAAAGAGCCAATGATTTTGTTTATTTTTGAAGGTGTTATTGGATTAGCTTTAAATTTAGGCATTTACTTTGTGAAGCATGATCTCAGAAATTGTAATGCTGTCTCTTTAATTGTATAATTAATGTTTAGTTTTGTTGTTACATCCAAGAAGAATTGGTTAAAAATTTCTGTAATGTCATGAAGTTTACTGATTTCTTGGTTGTCAACATTTAGTATTATTGTGTCATTTTGTAAGGAGTATGCTGCTTTATGAATTTGGAACATCTCAGCGGGTGTCAAGTGCTTCAGAGTCATTGGAGTAAAACCAATGGGCAACTCTATTGGGAAGCCAGAAGACAAATGGCACTGTACCAAATATCTGAGCATCTGAATAAATAAATAAATAAATAAATAAATAAATATTGTAAGTGGTTTTTATTCAACTCCCTTGGTCCAGTTAGGGTGACACAACCACACTAGATCACCCTGCTGGAAATCTTGGCTCTTGGCTGTTGGCTTACCGGTCGTAATGAGCAACTTTACCGGTCGCTCACCACCTGAATGTGTTGATGGGCCATATTGTGCACATTGTGAAGACGGTTCACGAAGTTCTTCACGTACTCGATTGCTGACTGTTCTGCCTCAGGGGGCTCTCAAACATCAGGTCGCATCCTGCCGAAGACCAGCTGGCTGGTGTCAGCCCGGTGGTATCGTGCGTTGACGAGCGGTAGGCCATCAAGAAAAGTGGCACCCTGATATCTTCTGGTGATTGTCCACGATCTTCCTCAGATGTTCTCCAAGAGTCCTGATATACCGCTCGACCATGCCGTCTGATTGCTGGTGGAGAAGCGTTGTGCGCGTTTTGTGCACCCCTAGTCCCTCCAGTGCTTCCCTGATCAGGCTCGACTCGGAGTTGGTGCCCTGATTGCTGTATAGCTCTAATGGCACCCCAAAGCGACAGAACATTTCTTCCACAAGACAGTCCGCGATTGTCTTGGCCTCCTGTTTAGGAACAGCGTATACCTCCGGCCACTTCGTGAAGTAATCCATGACCACCAACAGATATTTGTTACCCCTGTCGGACACGGGGAACGGTCCAGCTATGTCGATGACAAAGTGTTCGAAAAGTGCTCCCAAGTTATACTGCTACATGCGATCCCGGCCCCTAGTTTGTGGGCCGCGACTCACCGCACACATGACATTAACTGCACCACATCTCAGGGTCTGCCCGTAGCCTCAACCAGTAGTACCCTTTTCGCAGCTTAACGATTGTTCGATTGGATCCAAGATGTCCTCCTGAAGTCCCCGCATATACTTCCTCCAGGACTTCCGTTACCTTCGAGTGAGGATCAACTGCTCTCTCTGGGTCTTCCCGTCAGGTGACTCCCAAACTCTGAAAAACACACCTTCCTTGGTCTTCAGTGAGTCTCATTGGGCCCAGTAGGGCTTATACACACTACTCCTAGGTGCGACACGGCTTCCCAGCTCGGCCTAGTTCCAGCTTCAACTTCTCTCAGGAGCGGCCCCAAGTCGGCGTCTACCAGCGCTCCCTCCTCAGGTCTGTGCTATCCCATCCATCTACAGGTACCGCGAAGTCACACAATGAGCTGCGACGCGCTCCTTCTCCACCTTAGTGCAGTGGCTGCACTCCTCTGGGCAGCATGTTCTTGATATAGCATCCTCATGGGAGTGGCTCCGTCCTTTCCTATGTTAAGTTGTACTCTTGGAGCCTCTGGACCCAACGGGCTGTCTGGGCCTCTAGGTTCTTAAAGCTCAACATCCAGATGAGGGCGGAGTGGTCAGTCGTCAGGCACAATGCCTGACCGTACAGGTACCTATGGAAGTGTTCCAGCGTCTTCACTACTGCCAAAAGCTCCCGCCGGGTAACGCACTAGCTCTTTTCCGCCTTGGAGAGAGTCTTGCTGTAGTACTCTATTACCCGCTCCTGCCAATCCTGGACCTGGAATAGTACGCCTCTAATACCACTGTCGCTGGCGTCGGTGTCCACAATAAAATCGCCGCCGGTTCTGGAAAACCTAAAACAGGCGCACTGCAGAATGCTGACTTAAGTGCCTGGATCGCGTTCTCGGCCTCTTCTGTCTACATATAAGGTCGGTGTTCTTCCGTCAGACGAGTGAGGGGCTTCGCAATGTAGCTCTGACGAACTGGTGGTAGTAAGTGCATAGGCCAAGAAAACTACGCAACTCTCGTTTATCTTTCGGGCGAGACCAATCTCTTACAGCCTTAGCCTTCTCTGGACCCGTGGTCTCCCCAGTTCGTGAGACTATGTGATCCAAGTAGTTAACCTCCTTGCAAAAGAGTTGGCACTTTTTCGCGTTCAGCTTCAGGTTGGCTTCTTGCAGTCTCTGTAATACCTTGGTCAGGTTCTCGAAATGGTCTTCGAAGTTGCTGCCAAATGATGTCCAGGTATAGGAAGTGGCGTCGTAAATTCGCTCGCTCCCTCATCACCGACTCCACTAGGCGCTGGAATGTGGCTGTGTTGCAGAGGCCAAAGGGCTTAACCGTAAACTGCCAAAACCGTTGGCCTGTCGAGAATGTGGCGGTCTCCTTGTCCCTGGGATCTGGAGCCACTTGCTAGTATCCCGATTTCAGATCCAAGGTCGAGAATCACTGGACACCAACAAGGGTGTCGTCAATCCGGGGAAGGGAAAACGGTCCTTTCGGGTGACACCATTTAGCTTCCTATAGTCCGCACAGATGCATAGCTCGCCGTTCTTCTTAATCACCAGGACTACAGGGGAGCACCAAGGGCTGTCGGACTCTTCGATAACCCCCTAGATCTCATGTCCTCCAGCATGTCTCGTACCTCCGCTTGCTTTGCCAGAGGAATGCGTCTTGGTGATTGTCGGATATGTCGGGCTCTCCGGTATCGACGTGGTAGAGTACTCGGTTTGTGCAGCCGTAATCGCGCCCCCCTTGGCTGAAGGCAGACGTATTTTCTAAATAGATGTCGGATCCTGTCCAGTTGTGCCGTGGTCAGATGGTAGGCCGCTCTCAGCAATTCTTCCAGCGGAGCCCCAGATCTTGCGGTGGTCTGGCTCCTCGGATCCCTCGCACGCCAATATACTCGCAGCTGGTTCGCATTTCCCCAGCACCGTTCCGGCCTGTATATCCTGATCGGTATCCGAAGATTCAGCCGTCTCACAGACACCTCTTCCTGGCAAGGGCAATCATGCCCTGGCAACGTATAATCCATCCAATGGCGTCTTCCGGTCCAAAACTAGGTTCCTTGACCGCTGCCCCTCCAGACGAACCTTCACAATCACCTCGCTCTTTTCGGGCACAACCGCATCCATCGGAATCACCCTGTAGATCCCCGGATTTTCGTTGGGGCTCTGGAACATCACCTCGTCTCGGCCAAGTCGCAACACGCTCCTGCTGACGTCGAGCGTCGCCTCGTGGCTCCTAAGGGTATCCAGTTCCATTATTACATCCTCAACCACTCCCGCAAGGAACACCCACAGTCTTACCATTCTCTGCCCCAGAGTCAACTCCAACAGGGCCTCAAGGTAACGCCCGATATCGCCACTAGCTGGTAAGGCCGATGGGCTTCCTTGACGGCAAACCCTTCGCCACGTCAAGTCTGAGTACGGTCACGGCTGCACCTGTGTCAGTATCCGGCACAGCTTCCCTTGTATCCAGCCGTCCGCGGCGAGGCTGTTATCCATTATTCTGACCAAGGCACGCAGCGTCACGCGAGGGGAGGTGATGACGGCCCCTACATGCTCCTCCCACGCTGGTAGTTATTCGTTTCCCGCCTGCTCGTCGTTTTGGTGTGGACAATCCTCTAGATGTGCTGGTTGGCCACACTCCCAACACAGGCCACTTGATCTTCGTTAAAGTCCTTGGGCTGATCCTCCGCCCCCTCGTATCGAATACTCCTGATCTTCGAGGTAGGTGCAGTTGTTACCTTGTCTGCCTCCATCCTTAACGCGGCCGTTAGCGCCTCTTGGATGATCTTGTAGTTGCATCAGACGCTGCCATATCTTGGCGTCACGCACCCCGTCGACAAAGGAATAGACAATTTCCTGGGACACGTAACTGGGCGAGAGGCTCACCAGGGCTTTGTCCACAAACTGTTCAATTGCCAGGGCGAACATCTGCGTCTCCCCTGGCTATGTAGCCTTGACTTTAGCTGACTACGATAGGCTGAACCGGCTTTCGAGGGTCTCCCAGATATCTCCGGACACCACCGACGTCGAAATCGTATGCAAAACTTCTGCCGCTCATCCCTGGAGGCTGGCTATCAGCTGTGCGGCTTCTTCCTCTTCTGACCATCGGTTGTGGGCGGCAACGACTGCGAATTATCGGCGGAAGACTTCAAAAGTTGACGTACCGTCGTATTTAAGTGGCTTGACGCACGCAGATGTTGTGTTGCATTTTGGTGTCTCGACCTTTAAGTTCTTAAATCTTCCGTCAAGCATTTCTTCCATCATGGCGTTCAGTTCCTTGGCGCTGCTGTCGATTCTTTCAGGATGCTAAATCGTTACCCGAAGTCCTCCAGGGCGTTAACGCGTTGGTCGAGGTCTTTCACTTTTCCGCCTAGTTCTTCGATGCCTTTCTCTAGGCCGGCCAGTCGTTGTCAATTTTGGTCGATAGCTCCGGCTTCATCTTGGACATCTCTGTCTTCATTTCTTCTTTTACACCCTTCACTTCTGTCTGCATCGCTTCCATTGCAGAATTCACTGTTGTTATTTCACTTCCTATCTTGTCCATCTTCTCCATCCCGGATTCTGTTTTCGTCTCCATCTTCTCCATTCCGGATTTCAGTTCCGTCTCCATCTTCTCCATTTTGACCAATAATGTTTTAGGCAACTAAAACTAACAACTAAACTGTGCTGACACTGTCCACTTTTCACTTACAACTTAACTCCCAGCAAGGGCAGCCCTTTATATAGGTCTTGCATGCAAAGCAGAATGTTCTAGAAAGGGAGACTACTAGAAAATGCTGAAAGGAATGTTCTGTAACAGAGGCTACTGTTTCACAAGGCTGTTGTTCCAATGGCCAGTCGAAGGTGCTGAGGTGCTGAGCCTGGAGGCACTTACCAGCGGCCCACAGGTAGCTTTGCATGCACGGTCACAATATTTTGGTAAACTTGACTGGGAAGCAAGCTTCAAAATGACTTTTGAAATATTGAAGAAAGTTATATTTATTGTTGGTCCCTTTTGTTTGGTAAGTTTGATTCCATGTTTCAGTGAATGAAGTGAATGCCTGAACTTATTCAGAGTATTTTAATTTGTTTCTCTAAATTTGAGATATCTGTACTTAGGTTTGAATTTTACATTTAACTGTTAAATGCATAGAACCTGAACGTGATGATCCAACACTGCATTTGTTATTGTGAGACAGTGCAAAATTTAATTCTGAGTTTGCAAATATATTATCTATAGCTATGGAGGAGCTATTTTGGATTGGATTCTTGTTGGAAAGTTTACTGTATGTGTCATATGGTGTGTTACAAATAAAGAGCTAAGCTATTTCCTTCAAAGACTGGATATCTAATAATCAACATCTATATCTTTTTGGTTAAATAAAAATGTTAAAATATGTTCTAGCTTTTTTCTAAATCTTTCAAAATTGCCAAACAGAGATCAATATATGCCTACCACAATTACATTTTTTTATTTTCATTTAATTTAACTGCACAGAGTTCAGTGTCCTGTTCAACATTAAACTTGGATATATCTAAAATGTCATGTGGCACATCATATGTAACATAATATACATAATCCACCATCATGTAAATTTTTTCTTGAAAAGTCTGCTTGGAATTCCTGTTTTGCCAAGTGATGTTCAAATATGCATAAAATTTGTCGCATTAGAATTAAATTAAATTGAGTTTTATTTATGGAAGCTCTTTAACTGCTGTGGTGCTTAGCATCCCATTCTATATCGGGCGTGAAAAGCCAGTAATTTTGCTCAGAGGCCTCTTTATCAGGCTTGAGGTTCTTTTACGTGCCATGAATCTATGACACGGGACCACCGACTTTACTTCCCTTCCAAAGGAAGCCATGCTAAGGATTTTTATGCCTGAAAAAATGCATCGCCCTCCGCCGGGTTTGTGACATTAGTTTTTCAGTATTAAAACTAATAGTGAATACATCCAATTTGTTACTTAAGCCTCTGATGTTTAGATGAAATACAAACAGACAGTTTTTTAACAGTATTGGTATCAACAGCTTTTTTTTTTAATTATTTGTAGATACCAAGAAGCAGTTTTGATAAACTCAATTTCCTTTTAAGTTTCTATGATTATTTTGATTATGGGATGTACTTAACCTAAAACAGAACACCCAAACACTACACTATTGGCAGAAGAAGATTTATTACAGGTCCTTGCCCTTGCTAATCTTCATGTACATCAAAATACTTAAAATTCTATCAATAGACCTCCAGTGTTACAATGGGAAACCTCTTGTCACTATTCTTAGTGGATTTGTACATGGCTGCCATGGAGACCCACATTACCACTGCCTTCTCTCTGATATTCAAAACTAGTTTCCTATGTCTTCAACATATTGACCATTGTGCTAAAGAGAAGGACTGATGATGTATTCAAACTCCTGAATCTCTAGTACTGGACTGCTACTTAAAAATTCACAGCAGAAGTTGAACAAAACAATGTGCCCTTTTTGAACCTGCATTTTAAGGAATGGTAAGAACTATAGTTTGGCATATAAAGGAACCTTCACAAGCATAGAGTTATATTAAGTTCTACAGCTACAACCTGAAACCATAGCTGCTTTCCATTTTCAACAACTCATCATAGATTAATTAACATTGTATTGAGCAAGACTGAGTATGTTAAACAATACCAGCATATAATAAAGACTGTCACAGACAATGAATTAAGGACAGATACAAAAAAGACAGCAATACTGAAATATAAAGAACAGAAAGAAATCAGAAAAATCACCATATTAAAGCCAATAAAAACAGACACGTATACAGGAAATTGATGTATCATCACAAACAAGATGGAAAATATAGGAGAATCTTTATGCAGTACAACATAAGATTGGAACCCCATACCAAATACATGTTGATAATGTATTCAAACCCCTTAATCATTAGGACAGCTACTTAAAATTCATATTAGAAGTTGTACAGAGCTACTTCTCATCTTTGGACCTGCAGTTTATAAGGAATGGCTATAAATTATAGTTTGGCACACAAAGGAAATCTACACAAGCAGTTATATTAACTTTAAGAGCTACAATCTGAGACAGCAACCAGTTTGCTGTATCCAATGACTTGACATACAGGTTAATTAGCATCTCACTGAGCAAGGCTGAATATGTAAAGAATACTTGTAGATGATGAACACTGTAATGTACATTAAATTCTGGATGGATAGAATAGAGATAGTAATAGTGAAATTCAAATGACAGAAAGAAATCAGAGAAAGCACCATATTAAACACAATGTACACAAGGAATTTATATATCACCAAAACTAATACAGTATTGAAAGCCTACTCAGGTAACTTCTGTGAATTACAGTACCAGATAATAAGAGTTCAGGAATATGCAAAATCCATTGTATGAACTATGATCAGATGTATCTCAGAAAAACTAAAAGAAATTTGGAAATCAGGATAAAAGAACTTTTCATAAACATTAGGCATAAACAAATGTGCACCCATGGGCAAAAAAATGAGTCATCCCCAGATTCCATGTGCAGATCAGAGGGCTTTGTGTACCTTCGTAACAGCTGTGTTCACAACATATATACAGCAACTGTAGAATGGTCTGCACCTGTGAGCACAATGATCACCTTATAAACTACTGAAAAGAGAGCACAGAACAACTTTACTATGGCTGAGAGGTTAAGAAGGCTCTGCTTGTGTTCATAAGCTCCTTGGTGTAAATCTCACATTATTTGTTATTTTTTATGTTGTTAGTTTTATGACTGGATGTGTAGAATAGAATATTGCATTAATATAACTTAAGTATTTAAGTTTTATGCATACCTATGCACACAAAAACATAATTATACTAAAACACTCATTTTAAATAACTAAAAAACTAAATACAAATAAACTATCATCTTCTAAAACTAAACCACATAAAAATAAACAAAAGTAATATCGGGTGTATGAACCCTCAGCAGTATAACTGTCCTGAATCTTCGGGACATAGATGAAATTAAATCCCTGCAGTGACATGGACAAGAAGTTATAACTTCCCAAGTTTCTTGAATTTGTGCCCAGAAGCCATCTTTTGTCCTTCACGCATCTGCAGGGAAATTCGAGTGCAGCTCTCTTTTCACTTCAGCCCACACATTCTCACTAGGGTTGAAGTCTGGTGAACAGGGATGATGATGATGATGATGATGATGATGAGATGCGGTTTAAGGGCGCTAAACTGCTAAGGTCATCAGCACTCTTACAATGTATAAAATATAAAGTCAAAAATATAAAAGACGGGTAAAAGAAAACCCATATTTAAAAAACGGGACACAAACCCGCAATGTCCAAAAAGCTAAAAACAACAATACACCAATCCCAAAAAAAACACACTAAAAGCATAGCAATAAAAGAGTAAAACGTGTCAAGAACTGTAGAATGCGAGGGACATGAGCGCCATATGTCCACTGGGGAGTAGAGTCCCCATTAAAACACACAGAATAAAATTTCAAAGCTAAACAACGCTCAACGCATCATATGCGCAGATTAAAATCACTGTCACGAATAAAACATAAAACACATTCTACAGCACACGCGTCGTCTGCCAAAACGTTGGCTAGGCCAACAGGCAGATCAACACGAACGCGCAACGGAGATAAACCTTGACACTCTGTTAAAATGTGACGCACCGTTAAGGGCGCATCACACTGCTCACACAGTGGTGCGGGGTCACCACTAAGCAGGTAGCTATGGCTAAAAAGACAATGTCCGATTCGTAAACGAGCTGAAAGTACCTCTTCCCGACGACACGAACGAGAAGAGGTACCTCAGACTAACGGGAGAGGCTTAACCTCCCGCAACTTGTTCCCCCGGAGGGCCGTCCACTCATCCCTCCAAAGCGAGAGGATGCGGCTACGTAAAAGAACAAACAAATCTGTGGAGGGAACAACAGAGGTAAAATATCTGGGTAATAAAATCGCCGACTTGGCGGCGGCGTCAGCAAACTCATTACCTGCGATGCCCACATGACCTGGATTCCACATGAAGGAGACGCTGATGCCAGAGACACCAAGCGAGTGGAGCAGGTCATGAATGCGCTGTACGAGCGGGTGGTAACTGTACAGCGAGCTAATACTTTGAAGAGCACACAGGGAGTCTGAACAAATAAAACAGTGCCGTAAGTCGTGCCGCTGAATGTATAAAAGGGACTGATAAATGCTAAAACGTTCGGCGGTAAAAATCGAACATTGCCCCGGTAAACGAAAGGTAACACTATTCCGACCACAAACAAAGGCACATCCTACTCCAGCATCAGTCTTAGATCCATCAGTAAAGATAAAATGAAAGTCTCCGAATTGCGACTGAAGTTCTAAAAACACTGATCTGAAGACTGAAGAAGGGGTCTCATTCTTCGGCATCGACGATAACCCAAAGTGACAGTGGGCCTCAGCGCGCAACCATGGAGGAAAACGCGTTTCCCCCCTTGGAAGGGCCGGCGCTGGCGTAACGTCCAAATGCCGAAGAAGTTGACGAAATCGAACCCCTGGAGGGAGCAATGCAGAGGAGCTAACTAAATATTGCCGACCAAGCGAATCCTCGTAAAATATCGCGAAGGACGGGTGGTCAGGCAAGCTGCAGAGTCGACACACATAGCTGCACAAGAGCATCTCACGCCTGAAGGACAGCGGAGGCTCTGCAGCTTCAGCATATAGGCTAGGTACAGGCTGGTTGGAAAGACCCCTGTAGCGACTCTTATGCCATGATGGTGAATGGCATTCAATCGACGTAATACAGATGGACGCGCCGACGAATAGACAATGCACCCGTAATCAAGCTTGGATCGGACCAAAGAGCGATAAAGATGTAGAAGGACGGTCCGATCAGCTCCCCAGGATGTGCCACTTAAAACACGTAAAAGATTAAGAGAACGGTCACACTTTGCTTTTAAAAAAGAAATGTGCGAGGGTCAACACAACTTTCTACCAAAGATCAACCCCAAAAATTTCGCCTCGTCTGCAAACGGAAGCATCCCTGGCCCTAGATGGAGAGAGGGCGGAGGGAAATACTTCCGGCGCCAGAAGTTGATGCAGACGGATTTCTCGGCGGAGAAATTAAAGCCGTTGGCGTTACTCCAGGCGTAGAGGCGGTCGATACAGCTCTGGAGACGGCGTTCGAGTAGACAGGTCCGCCGTGAACTGCAATAAATAGCGAAATCGTCAACAAAAAGGGACGATGAAATGCCAGGTGGAATACAATCAACAATGGGGTTGATAGCAATTGCAAAAAGTGTGACACTGAGTACAGAGCCCTGCGGTACTCCGTTCTCTTGAATAAAACGACTAGATAAAACCGAGCCCACACGTACACGAAAGACGCGGTCCGTCATAAATTCCCGAAGAAATATGGGAAGACGACCGCGGAAAATCCATGCATGGAGTGTAGGTAAAATGCCGCCCCTCCAACAAGTATCATAAGCTTTTTCCAGGTCAAAAAATACAGCCACGGTTTGACACTTTCTCAGAAATCCATTCATAATATGCGTCGACAGGGACACCAGGTGGTCGACGGTAGAGCGATAGCGACGAAATCCGCACTGAGCGTTCGCTAGAAGTTTCTGAGACTCAAGCCACCATGTCAACCGCCCGTTAATCATGCGCTCCATCACCTTGCAAATGCAACTGGTGAGGGAGATAGGGCGGTAGCTGGAAGGTAGTTGGCGATCCTTCCCAGGCTTAAGTATAGGCACAATGGTGGCTTCGCGCCAAACGGAAGGAAAAAGCCGTCTTGCCAAATACGGTTATAGACCTGTAAGAGAAAGAGTTTACTGTCAGCTGAAAGCTTCTGTAACATCAGGACATGAATGCCGTCCGGCCCAGGAGCGGAGTGCCTAGAGCAATGAAGAGCGTGCTCCAGCTCCCTCGTTGTGAAAAGTTCGTTATAACATTCATTATTAGCAGACCGAAAATTATATGTTGCGGAATCCAGCCGGTCTTTAATAGAGCGAAAGCCGGTGGAATAATGGCCTGAACTGGAAACCGCCTCAAAGGCAGCACCCAGAGTGTTAACAATGGCAGCCGGAGCCACTATGGTGGCATTGGAAACCTGAAGGGCAGAAACAGTACAATGCGACACTTTACCTGAGAAGCGACGAAGTTTATCCCAAACAACAGATGAAGGCGTAAAGCGATTAAAAGACTCGGCAAAACGAGTCCAAGACGCCTTCTTGCTATCCTGAATAATGCGACGAGCCCTGGCGCGCGATTGTTTAAAAGCAACCAAATATCAAGTGTAGGGTGTCGCCGAAACACCCTGAGCGCAGTTCTACGACCACGAACGGCGTCCCGACAGTCCTCGTGCCACCACGGAACAGGGATACGCCGAGGGTGAGAGGACTAACGGGGAATGGCCCGCTCGACGGCAGATAGCAACGTAGACGTAAGATGCTGCACCATTTGGTTAACGTCGGTGAAGGGCTTGTCGGCAAAATGCACGAGGTTGGAATACAATCTCCAGTCGGCTTTTCTGAATATCCCATTAGGTACTCTGGAATGCTGAACGTGATGAGACAACGGAGAAACGATGCAGGGGCAATGGTCGCTGGAGGAGGTGTCAGAGACGACGTTCCACTGCAGACGACTAGCAAGCTGGAGTGAGCAAACGGCAAGGCCCAAGTGAGAGAAAGTACCAGAAGAGTCAGAAATAAAAGTAGGTTCACCTGTATTGAGGATGGAGAGGTTGAACTGATCAAAAATGTCGTAAAGAAGAGTTCCCCTCGCACAAGCCCTTGGCGAACCCCACAGTGGGTGATGGGCATTAAAATCTCCCAACAGGAGAAATGGTGTTGGGAGAGCGGACAAGAGATCTCGAATGTCCGCGTTATGCGAGGGGAGACGATGGAGGTGAATATACAGAGCAAACAGAAAACAAAAAACCGTGTAAGTGAAGTCTAATGGCAACAGCTTGCAAGTCGGACGTAAGAGCGAGAGTTTGAAAATGAACGTCGTTGCGCACTAATAACATGACACCTCCATGAGCAGGAGAACCCTCCTCCGGTTCAAGATCGAAGCGAACCGGAGTATACCCTCGGAGATCAAAAGGATCTTGAGGGCGAAGCTTACTCTCCTGCAAACACACGACCATAGGTGAATGGGAACGCAATAAAAGTTGCAGTTCCGCCCTATGGGATCGGACAAAACGTAAATTCCAGGTCAGGATAGCCATGAGTAAAAGGGATAAACTTCTTACTTAGAAGGGCGGCTCAAAATAACTTTGTGCTTAACCTTAGGGCTCGGGCATTTTGCATGGAGTTGGTCAGACTCTATAGGCTCCACGAAGGGAGGGCCTACGCGCTCAATGCCAGAAACCGATTCAAGCGCCGAGAATCGGTTCTGGGTTGCAACGGGTGAAGGGGGCCGCTGAGCGCGGCTTGTCCCAGGAGCATCCTGGGACAGCGACCTTCGAGGAGGAGGAGGAGGAGGAGAAGGTGAACTTTTCTTCCCGCGCGCACGCGGAGGGTCTTCTAAAAATCTTCCCTACGAAATTTCTACTTCGATTTCTTCTCTGTGGCTTGAGACTTCTGAACCTTTGGACCAGCTTTAGATGGCCTTATAACAGTGGCTTGAATGGACGGCCGGATGGTAGTGGCGGTCAGTGCAGTCATGGACCAGGTTTGAGTCTCTGCATCCTTTGTGGGTACTGGCGAGGCAACAACAGAACTAAATGTTCCTGATCGTAGGAGCGAAGGTTGGCGCGCATGGTAACGCCTCCGGGCTTCGGCAAAGGGGAGTTTCTCCTTTACCCGGATCTCCTGGATCGCCTTCTCGTCCAAATACCGCGGACAGTCGGCAAACGAAGCAGAATGAGACCCTTTGCAATTAACGCAGACGGGGGCTGTTGAACAGGTACCTTCATGTGAGGGCTGGCTGCATGTTGCACAGATGTTAACGGCACTCTTACAGGAGACTTGCGTATGCCCAAAACGTTGGCATTTGAAACAACGCAGAGGTCTAGGAATATAGGGCCTCACCGCAATACGTTCGTACCTGCTGTAATGCTCGTGGGCAGATCGACGCCATCAAATGTGATAAAAAGTGTACGAGTGGGTACCAATACTCCGTCCGTTTGGCCTGCACCCGGTGCACTGCTGTCACCTTTTGATCTGATAAGATATTCGACTCGGTCCTCGTCCGATATACCGTCGAGGCTATGGGTGGTAACGACGCCTCGACAGGAATTCAAGGTGCGGTGCTTCTCAACACGGATGGGATAACCGTGGAGAAGCGTAGCGCTCAACAAGGTCTTAGTTTGTTGATCGGACTTGCTGTGTACTAATATTGACCCGTTTCGAAGGCGAGTGCAGGACTGAACCGAACCAGCAATAGAGTCAATGCCCTTCTGTACTATAAAAGGGTTCACCTTCTCAAACGATTATCCTTCCTCTGTTCGTGTAATAACTAAGTAACAACCAGATGTTGGCGGTGCTACTTCTGTTGCAAATACTTTTCCGCGCTTGTTAGTAATAATGGAGAAAGGGTGCTCCATAGCGAAATATATCCTCCACCATTGCAACCGTCTCCGACCTCGGGCTCTGACTTCTCGGGCGTTACCCCGGCTTGGGTGAGTGGCCTATCTATTCCTAGTTCACCCCAGGGTCACACCTCCCAGAACATAGACAGAGGGACCCAATGGCCGTCGGAAGTCAGCAGCTCATGCAATGCCCCCCCCCGCGGGACTGCAGTTGAGCAGCGGATACGAACACATACCCTACAAGACGACCCCGGGTGGTGGGGATGATGCCATTACCCACTCACTCAGCTGTGCACCCAGTGCGCGGGTATCCGTCAGGCTGTGTCCACGGAGGATTAAAATAAAGTGTAAAAGAAATAAAACTGTGTGGGCGTTTCGCACGCAAGGTAGGCCGGCGAGGAAGAAAAAGAGAGGCGTAAATGAATGGACGTGGGGCGAAATGTGCAGAAGTAGAAGAGAAGAAAGAAACGATGGCGAGGAGCGACATGGAATGAAATGCACAGAACGCACGAGAGCCTACCATGAGTCCCCCGGTCACGAGAACGAACCCACCTCGACCGGACGAGGGTGGAAGGATGATGATAGCGATGATTGGCTCGGGAACTCCCGGATACGCCGACACCCGTACTCACATAAGGTGAACAGGGAGGCCAGTCTATCACTCTGATATCCCGCCACTCTGAGAACCAATTTGAAACCTTTCAACTTGTGTGGACAGGATGATTATCCTGTACAAATTCAACAATTCCATCGGGATATGTCATCCTCACAGAATCAAAATATTCTCAAATATCACCTGTATTGCACACTGTTCAGTGTATCACCAAGCTGCCACAACACACCTAGACCGTCCCCTGATATCCAGCCCCAACTTGATACAGATATGTGCCATGATGAAATTGTGAAGCCACGTATTTTGCATTATATCGGGACCCCTTTGGATGGTAGACAATCACCGTTCCCTTACCCCTCAGGGGCTCACCTTATGTGAGTACGGGTTTTTGGCGTACCCGGGGGTTCCCGAGCCAATCATCGCCATCTTCATCATTTCACCCCCGTCCGGTCGAGGTGGGTTCGTTCTCGTGACCGGGGGACTCAAGGTAGGCTCTCGTGCGTTCTGTGCATATCATTACATCTCGCCCCTCGCCATCGCTACTGTCTTCTCTTTTATTTATGCACATTTCGCCCCCGCATATTCATTTACACGTCTCTTTTACTTCTTCGCCGGCCTACCTTGAGTGCGGAACGCCCACACATTTTTAGTTTCTTTTAACCTTTTATGTTAATCCTCCGTGGACACAGCCTGACGGATACCCGCGCACTGGGTGCGCAGCTGGGTGAGTGGGTAATGGCGTCATCCCCACCACCCGGGGTCGTCATGTAGGGTATGTGTTCGTATCCGCTGTTCAACTGCAGTCCCGCGGGGGGCCATTGCATGAGCTGCTGGCTTCCGACGGCGATTGGGTCCCTCTGTCTATGTTCTGGGAGGTGTGACCCTGGGGTGGGTCTGGTATAGATAGGCCACTCACCCAATCCGGGGTAACGCCCGGGAAGTCAGAGCCCGAGGTCGGAGACGGTTGCAATGGTGGAGGATTTATTTCGCTATGGAGCACCCTTTCTCCATTAATACAAACAAGCGCCGAAAAGTCATTGTAACAGAAGTAGCACCGCCGTCATCTGGTTGTTACTTGGTCATTTCAAGAACAGGAGAAGGACAAAACTTTGAGAAGGTGAACCCTTTTATAATTCAGAAGGGCATAGATGCTATTGCTGGTTCGGTTCAATCCTGCACTCGTTTACGGAATGGATCCTTATTGACACAAACTAAGTCCGATCAGCAAAGTAAGACCTTGTTGCGCGCTACGCTTCTCCAGGGTTATCCCATCCGTGTCGAGAAGCACCGCACATTGAACTCCTGTCGGGGCGTCGTTACCACCCATAGCCTCGATGGTATATCGGACGAGGATCTAGTAGACTATCTATCCGATCAAAAGGTGACTGCAGTGCATCGAGTGCAGGCCAAACGCGACGGCGTATTGGTACCCACTCGTACCCTGTTTATTACATTTGATGGCGTCGATTTGCCCACGAGCATTTCCGCAGGGTACGAACGGATTTCTGTGAGGCCTTATATTCCTAGACCTCTGCGTTGTTTTAAATGCCAACGTTTTGGGCATACGCAAGTCTCATGTAAGAGTGCCGTTAACATCTGTGCAACATGTAGCCAGCCCTCACACGAAGGTACCTGTTCAACAGCCCCCGTCTGCGTTAATTGTAAAGGGTCTCATTCTGCTTCGTTTGCCGACTGTCCGCGGTACTTGGACGAGAAGGCGATCCAGGAGATCCGGGTTAAGGAAAAACTCTCCTTCGCTGAAGCCCGGAGGCGATACCATGCGCGCCAACCTTCACTCCTGCGATCTGGCACATTTAGTTCTGTTGTTGCCTCGCCAGTACCACGAGTAGATGCCGAAACTCAGACCTGGACCATGACTGGATTAACCGCCACTACCATCCGGCCGTCCATTAAGGCTACAGTTACCAAGCCGTATAAACCTGGTCCCAAGTCAATGAAGTCGCAGGCCGTTGAAAAGAAACCCAAGCAGAAACTTCGTAGGGAAGATTTTTTGAAAGACCCTCCGCGTGCGCGCGGTAACAAAAGTTCACCTTCTCCTCCTCGGAGGTCGCTGTCCCAGGAAGGTCCTGGTACAAGCCGCGCTCAGCGGCACCCCTCACCCATCGCCACCCAGAACCGATTCACGGCGCTTGATTCGGTTTCTGGCACTGAGCGCGTGGGCCCTCCCTCCGAGGATGCTATGGAGTCTGACCAACTCCATACAAAAAGCCCGAGCCCAAAGGTTAAGCAAAAGATTCTTTTAAGCCGCCCTTCTGAGTAGACAGTTTATCCCTTTTATTCATGGCTATCCTGACCTGGAATGTACGTGGTGTACGATCGCATAGGGCGGAACTGCAACTTTTATTGCGTTCCCATTCCCCTATGGTCGTATGTTTGCAGGAGACTAAGCTTCGCCCTCACGATCCTTTTGATCTCCGAGGATATACTCCGGTTCGCTACGACCTTGAACCGGAGGAGGGTACTCCTGCTCATGGAGGTGTCATGTTCTTAGTGCGTAACGACGTTCATTTTAAACCTGTCACACTTACATCCGACTTGCAAGCTGTTGCCGTTCGCCTTCACTTACCCGGCTTTTTGTTTTCTGTTTGCTCTGTATATTCACCTCCATCGTCTCCCCTCGCTCCCGCGGACATTCGAGCTCTCCTGTCCGTTCTCCCAACGCCATTTCTTCTGTTGGGAGATTTTAATGCCCATCACCCACTATGGGGTTCGCCAAGGGCTTGTGCGAGGGGAACTCTTCTTTCCGACATTTTTTATCAGTTCAATCTTTCCATCCTCAATACAGGTGCACCTACTTTTATTTCTGATTCTTCTGGTACATTCTCTCACCTGGACCTTGGCATTTGCTCACTCCAGCTTGCTCATCGTCTTCAGTGGAACGTCGTCGCTGACACCTACTCCAGCGACCATTACCCCTGCATCGTTTCTCTTTTGTCGCACCACGTACAGCATTCCAGAGTACCTACCTGGATATTCGCAAAAGCCGACTGGAGCTTGTATTCCAGCCTCGTGCATTTTGACGACCAGCCCTTCTCCGAAATTAACCAACTAGTGCAGCGCCTTACGTCTATTATTTTCGCTGCCGCCGAACGCGCAATACCCCGTTCATCCTCTCAACCTCGGCGGCCACCTGTTCCGTGGTGGAACGAGGATTGTCGGGACGCCGTTCGTGCCCGTAGAACTGCGCTTAGGGTGTTTCGGCGACACCCTACACTTGATAATTTGGTGACTTTTAAACAATCGCGCGCCAGGGCTCGTCACATTATTCAGGATAGCAAGAAGGCATCTTGGGCTCGTTTTGTCGAGTCTTTTAATCGCCTTGCGCCTTCATCTGTTGTTTGGGATAAACTTCGTCGCTTCTCAGGTAAAGTGTCGCATTGTACTGTTTCTGGCCTTCAGGTTTCCAATGCCACTATAGTGGATGCGGCTGCCATCGCTAACACTCTGTGTGCTGCCTTTGAGGCGGTATCCAGTTCAAACCATTATTCCGCCGGCTTTCGCTCTATCAAAGACCGGCTGGATTCCGACACCTTTAATTTTCGGTCTCCTAATAATGAGTGTTATAATGAACTTTTCACAATGAGGGAGCTGGAGCACGCTCTTCATTGCTCTAGGCACTCCGGTCCTGGGCCGGACGGCATTCATGTCCTGATGTTAAAGCACCTTTCAGCCGACAGTAAACTCTTTCTCTTACAGGTCTATAACCGTATTTGGCAAGACGGCATTTTTCCTTCCGTTTGGCGCGAAGCCACCATTGTCCCTATTCTTAAGCCTGGGAAGGATCGCCAACTACCTTCCAGCTACCGCCCTATCTCCCTCACCAGTTGCATTTGCAAGGTGATGGAGCGCATGATCAACGGGCGGTTGACATGGTGGCTTGAGTCTCAGAAACTTTTAGCGAACGCTCAGTGCGGATTTCGTCGCTATCGCTCTACCGTCGACCATCTGGTGTCCCTGTCGACGCATGTTATGAATGGATTTCTGAGAAAGTGTTCAAACCGTGGCTGTGTTTTTTGACCTGGAGAAAGCTTATGACACTTGTTGGAGGGGCGGCATTTTACGTACACTTCACGCATGGAATATCCGCGGTCGTCTTCCCATATTTCTTCGGGAGTTTATGACGGACCGCGTCTTTCGTGTACGTGTGGGCTCGGTTTTATCTAGTCGTTTTATTCAAGAGAACGGAGTACCGCAGGGCTCTGTACTCAGTGTCACACTTTTTGCAATTGCTATCAACCCCATTGTTGATTGTATTCCACCTGGCATTTCATCGTCCCTTTTTGTTGACGATTTCGCTATTTATTGCAGTTCACGGCGGACCTGTCTACTCGAACGCCGTCTCCAGAGCTGTATCGACCGTCTCTACGCCTGGAGTAACGCCAACGGCTTTAATTTCTCCGCCGAGAAATCCGTCTGCATCAACTTCTGGCGCCGGAAGTATTTCCCTCCGCCCTCTCTCCATCTAGGGCCAGGGATGCTTCCGTTTGCAGACGAGGCGAAATTTTTGGGGTTGATCTTTGGTAGAAAGTTGTGTTGACCCTCGCACATTTCTTTTTTAAAAGCAAAGTGTGACCGTTCTCTTAATCTTTTACGTGTTTTAAGTGGCACATCCTGGGGAGCTGATCGGACCACCCTTCTGCGTGTATATCGCTCTTTGGTCCGATCCAAACTTGATTACGGGTGTATTGTCTTTTCATCGGCACGTCCATCTGTGTTACGTCGCTTGAATCCCATTCATCATCGTGGTCTTAGAGTCGCTACAGGGGCCTTTCCAACTAGCCCCGTGCCCAGTCTTTACGCTGAAGCTGCAGAGCCTCCGCTGTCCTCCAGGCGTGAGATGCTCCTGTGCAGCTATGCCTGTCGACTCTCCAGCTCGCCTGACCACCCGTCTTTCGCAGCATTTTTCGAGGATTCACTTGACCGGCATTATTTAGTTAGCTCCTCTGCATTGCTCCCTCCAGGGGTTCGATTTCGACTGCTACTTCGGCATTTGGACGTTACGCCAGCGCCGGCCCTTCCAAGGGGGAAACGCGTTTTCCTCCATGGTCGCGCGCTGAGGCCCTCTGTCACCTTGGGTTATCGTCAATGCCGAAGAATGAGACCCCTTCTTCAGTCTTTAGATCAGCGTTTTTAAAACTTCAGTCGCAATTCGGGGACTTGCCTTTTATCTTTACTGATGAATCTAAGACTGATGCTGGAGTAGGATGTGCCTTTTTTGTGGTGGAAATAGTTTTACCTTTCGTTTACCAGAGCAATGTTCGATTTTTACCGCCGAACTTTTTAGCATTTATCAGTCTCTTTTATATATTCAGCGGCACGACTTACGGCACTGTTTTATTTGTTCCGACTCCCTGAGTGCTCTTTAAAGTATTAGCTCGCTGTACAGTTACCACCCGCTCGTACAGCGCACTCATGACCTGCTCCACTCGCTTGGTGTCTCTGGCATCAGCGTCTCCTTCATGTGGATTCCAGGTCATGTGGGCATCTCAGGTAATGAGTCTGCCGATGTCGCTGCCAAGTCGGCGATTTTATCACCCAGACGTTTTACCTCTGTTGTTCCCTCGTCGGATTTGTTTATTGTTTTACGTCGCCGCATCCTCTCGCGCTGGCGCGATGAGTGGTCGGCCCTCCGGGGGAACAAGTTGCGGGAGGTTAAACCTCTCCCGTTTGTCTGGGCTACCTCTTCCCGTGCTTCTCGTCGGGAAGAGGTAATTTTAACACGCCTTCGTATCGGACATTGCATTTTTAGTCATAAGTATTTGCTGAGTGGTGACCCCGCACCATTCTGTGGGCAGTGTGATGCGCCCTTAACGGTGCGTCACATTTTAGCAGAGTGTCAAGTTTTAGCTCCTTTGCGCGTCCGTGTTGGTCTGCCTGGTGGCCTAGCCAACGTTCTGGCAGACGACGCGCGTGCTGTAGAGTGTCTTTTACGTTTTATCAATGACATTGGCTTTACCAGACGCATTTGATGCGCTGAGCGTCTTTTGACTATATCATTTTCCCTTGTTTTTTAATGGGGCATCTCCTCCCCAATGGACATTGGCGCTCGTGTCCCTGACACTCTACAGTTCTTGACACGTTGTTTTTACTCTTTTATTGCCCATGTTTTTAGTGTGTTCGTTTTTTGGTATTTGGTGTTTGGTTTTTTACCTTTTGGACTTGTGGGCTTGTGTCCCGTTTTTAATTATGCGCTTTTTTATAGGACTTTTATTGTTTGACAGTACATTTTATACTTTGTAAGGGCGCTGATGACCTTAGCTGTTTAGCGCCCTTAAACCGCATCTCATCAGCATCAACACCGTTCCCTTACGTGTGGAAGAAAATGTCACCTCATCTGAGAATATCATGTTCTTCCAGTCGCAGTTGGTATTTTATATCTGCAAACACAAGGCAAAACAATATGTGATAGTCTGTCAATTGTTGCTCTTTAATTACCCTTTTTGCAAGAAGTCCTGCATCGTTTACATGCTACAGAGCTGTTTGAGCTGATCCAGGAAATTATGAATGTGCCTTCAGTTCAGAAGCGGTTTGCAAAGGCAGAAAAGCTTGCTTCATTGACTAGTGCAAGAAGAGACTTCCTTATGCCTATGTCTGTGTGCGCACATTCTGCCATTGTCAAACGTGTTGTGATTCACTAATGATGATGAGATGGTTTAAGGGCGCTCAACAGATCCACTGAAAGAGGACCTGTTCGGGCCTGATGCATTTGTGCACCCTTCTGCACATCATGTGATTTTGTGTGCAGCATATTGCAATTAGAATAAATCCTTAAAGAAGCATTATAATAACTATTCTATTATTAATGTTACTGAATATTGTGTATGAAATGCAGTATATCGAAAATAATTAGCCACTATGTGTTGATTAAACATTATTAACAGAAGAAAACAAAGTGTTTGCTATGTGTGAGAAATGAACTTGTGGTCTTAACCCCAAAGTACCTTATGTTTTGCCACAGTTCTACAGAGAAGACATGTGGAAGGTAGCATGTATAGTAATGCCTTACAACAAATTCCTGCAGTGGCTATACAGCTATATTGCATATGGTGTAACCAAGGCACTATGCTGTGTAGGACTTAGTAATATTTGGCATTCAAGACATGACTCACCTTTTTGTCCAGGGGTGTACAAACTAGCATTTGCAACTCACTTTTGGAATCACCAGCATGGAATGGAACCAGAAGCATAGTTAATAAAACAAGCAAAATGACCATTCACATTAACAGTGGAAAAGAAAAGTCTATATTATCAAGAACCAAGATCACTAATGAACTTTAATGTCCCCCTCACCAGACTACATTTACGGAATCATCTGGAAGATGTCCAATACAATCAACCAAAGCCACAATCGTGCAGCAGTCACTCTCCAACTGAGGATAGAGGTGAATTGCCCTGAAAGGTTAAAGTAAATATTAAAGTTAGTGAAGGTAATATACACTATGTGAACAAAAGTATCCGGTCACCCCCATAAACATACGTTTTTCATCTTAGGTGCACTGTGCTGCCACCTACTGCCTGGTACTCATTATCCGCGACCTCAGTAGTCATTAGACATCGTGAAACAGCAGAATGGGATGCTCCGTGGAACTCACGGACTTCGAACGTGGTCAGGTGATTGGGTGTCACTTGTGTCAGAAGTCTGTACACGAGATTTCCATACTCCTAAACATCCCTAGGTCCACTGTTTCTGATGTGATAGTGAAGTGGAAATGTGAAGGGACATGTACAGCACAAAAGCGTACAGGCCGACCTCGACTGTTGACTGACAGAGACCGCCGACATTTGAAGAGGGTCGTAAAGAGTAATAGGCAGACATCTATCCAGACCATCACACAGGAATTCCAAACTGCATCAGGATCCACTCCAAGTACTATGATAGGGTGAGGTGAGAAACCTTGGATTCCATGGTCAAGCAGCTGCTCATAAGCCACACATGCAGGAAAATGCCAAATGACACCTCGCTTGGTGTAAGGAGCGTCAACATTACACGATTGAACAGTGGCAAAACATTGTGTGGAGTGACGAATCATGATACACAATGTAGCGATCTGATGGCAGGGTGTGGGTATGGCGAATTCCTAGTGAACATCATCTGCCAGTGTGTGTAGTGCCAGCAGTGAAATTCGGAGGTGGTGGTGTTATGGTGTGGTCGTGTTTTTCCTGGAGGGGACTTGCACCTCTTATTGTTTTGCATGGCACGATCACAGCGCAGACCTACATTGATATTTTAAGCACCTTCTTGCTTCCCACTGTTGAAGGGCAATTTGGGGATGGCGATTGCATCTTTCACGTGATCGAGCACCTGTTCATACTGCACGGGCTGTGGCAGAGTGGTTACACGACAATAACATCCCTGTAATGGACTGGCCTGCACAGAGTCCTGACTTGAATCCTGTAGAATACCTTTGGGATGTTTTGGAATGCCAACTTCGTGCCAGGCCTCACCGACCTACATCGATACCTCTCCTCAGTTCCGCACTCCATTAAGAATGGGCTGCCATTCCCCAAGAAACCTTCCAGCACCTGATTGAAAGTATGCCTGCGAGAGTGAATGCTGTCATCAAGGCTAAGGGTGGGCCAACACCATATTGACTTCCAGCATTACCGATGGAGGGCGCCATGAACTTGTACGTCATTTTCAGCCAGGTGTCCGGATACTTTTGATCACGTAGTGTAGATCTGATTCACTCCTACATCTACCAACTTACTCTGTTTTATAGCTGTACTATGGCAACTGCTAACTGATACTTTCCATCACAACTTAATTTTTTTATTTGGAAAACACATTTTTGCTGTTGATTCACAAAATAACACTTATTTACATATCAAAACACTCTTATATGTACAAAATATTTACTTTTGAGTTTTTCTAAATAGCCATCAAATGACCCATATTTTGTTGCAGAATTCTGTGATGTCTGAAAATGTTTCTAGTATCAGTGATGTTAAAGGAAAGGAAATCTTTATGGCTTGACCAGGAATCACACAGCAATAGGCTATTCCCATCACACATACATGTTCGCCAAGGAGTGTAGTTAGAAACGTTTTTGTATGCTCTAAAAGAAATATCAAGTAACTTTCAAAGCCAAGCACTTTGGGCTCATGTTGACAATCATTTGATCATGCATTCCATTCATTATGTATGGTGTTTTAACAGCAAAAGTGGGCATATACAAGTTATATCAATAATACTTTTACAAACTTTCTCATACCAAAACAAAAAACAAAGTATGTATAAACCTCTGTCTGAAAATCCTTTATTTTTAAGTTATTAATGAGAACTATACCTCAAATCAGAAACTGATAATAAAGGTTCAAACTGTCCCCTGTGTACTTTTGCACATGTATGCAGTCATTAGATCATTGACTTTTGCATCCTTTCAAATACTCCCAGACAGTATGGAATGGTTTTGCAGCTTTCCATGACAATGTAATATAGTATCTCTGTACTAGGAATATCTGTTACATAAACCAAAATCCTGCATTTTTAAGTTATTAAGGAATGTTTACATCATTGTGGTGTGAGGTACAATCCAATAACTGACGTTTGTAGCCAAGCAGATGGCAGTGTGTTGCCCTGGATACTTATTTAAATTTGTTATTTGTGTACATTTGTGATTAGTCTGTCTTCAAAATTTCACTTGTGTAGCAGTGTGTTAACTGAAAAGTGTTCTGTACCATGACAGGATATTGATTTTGTGAGCAGGCAGATATGATTTTTATGTACAGTAGCATGAATGGTAATGGGTATGAGGCTGCACAGCTGTATCAGATGGTGTTTTCTGGTGATTCCACACCAAAGGCAATCAAGTCTTCCAACCTTTACTGTTGTTTATTGTTGCAATGCTGACAAAGGATACATAGCACCATAAACTATGGATCAAGGATGACCAGTCACTTGTACACCTGACCAGTAGGAATTCATTCTACAGGATGTCGAAGAAGATCCAGGTATCAGCACATGACAAATGGTCTTAGCATGCAGTACACATCAGAGTTCCACATGGAGAGTACTTCACAAGCAGCTCATATATCTGTATCATTAGTAATGGGTGTAGGGTAATTTTCTTGCCAATTGCTTACCGTGGGAGAAGTTTTGCCATTGATGTGTTTCTCAAACTGACAGTCTATTGCGTGTTCTTTTCAATCTTACTTACACACAAGGCAACATTTGGAAGAGATGGAATAACAAGTTTTCACAATCAACATTTGTGGGTGGATGAAAATCCTCATGGTGCAATTCAAGCTGGACACCAGCGTCAGTTTAGAATTAATGTGTGGGCTGGAATTGTAGGTGACTGTCTGTTGGGTCCATATGTTCTCCACACTTCTTACAGGTGCTGTCTACAGGGACTTCATTGAGAACATTCTTGTTGTCTTGCTACAGGATGTGCCCCTGCAAATAAGAAAAAGCATTAGGTTTAGACATGATGTGCTCCAGCACATTCTAGTCATGTTGTTTAGGATGCTTTGGCTGATATCTACCATGTCAAATGGATAGTTAGGGGAGGACCGATTCCACAGCCTTCACATTTCACCTGCACCTCACTTCTTTGAATTTTTATCTGTGGGATCACCTAAAACATTTGGTTTATGCAGCAGACATACCTAATGCAGAGATGCTTCATCAGTATGTCGTGAAAGCCTGGAAAACCTCTGGGAGTATTTGAAAGGATGTTACAATCAGTGATCTGATGAGTGTGTGTAGAGAAGCAAGCAGAAGACATTTAAGCACTTGTTAAGAGCTTCTGAGTTATCATTAATCACTCAAAAATAAAGTATTTTGGGGATTGTACTGTATTTCTTGTTTTACAGTGAGAAACCTACCTCCAAAGTTTATAAAAATATTTTTCATATGTCCTATTTATAAAACACTCTTTGAAACATATTTTTCTTACTTTAGATCTTCCCCTCTAACAAGAAATGAATGGCGTGTGCTTATTTTCTTTTGCCCTGAATATCCAATTAAGCTCACAGCTTTTAAGTAAATATAGTAATTAAACAGAGCAGTGCCTGAAGGACTGTCGCACAAACTTTATGTAAATATGTATGTAATCATATGAATTACAAATATCATTACAACTTGATAATGCGTTTTAAATATTTAGGTCCTATGCAACAGTTGTGTAATACAAGGAAAATGGAAGGTTTTGTTCTACTTAAAAAATCCTTTGAATAAAATGAAATAACCAAATTAAGTTTTTAAATAATTAAAAGTATAAAGGAAAGTAACATCTTTTAAGCAAATTCACAACAGTATTACCATTTTGTAAATAAAATTTATAGAACTGGTGCACTTCTATTTCCTAGTTACACTGCTGGGCAGTTTTTAGGTTTTGTTTTATTAAACACTCTTGAGTACCTAATGTTATTTCCTTCTAATTAGATTGACTGCACCAAAACTTGCATCATTCATGGAATTTGTTTCTTCTGAAATGGATCAAAACAGGCAAGTGATTTTTTTTCTATGTATTGGCTGTTTTTAAGCTATCCCTAAATTACGCATACTTGGGAATTGACTCCAAGATGGACTGGAATCAGCATTTCAATAAAGCAATAAAATGTGCAAAAACAACCTTTGAAGTAGTTAGGTGCACACATGGTAAGAGATGGGGATTAAGACCTGCTATGATCCATTGGATATATACCAGGATAATCATACCATCGATAACCTATGGAGTAATGATTTGGTGGCCTAAGGTCCTTCAAACAGGCCCTAAAAACCAACTAAATAAAGTTCAAAGAACAGCATGTATGGCTGTTACAGGAATCTTGAAAAATACTACTACTACAGCAATGGAGACATACTTGATCCTGACTCTGTTGCATTTAGTTGTAATGAAGGAGGCAAGAATGGCACTCTATAGACTGCAACACATTAAGCAACTGAGAATTCCTGAAATAGACTCAGGTTTGCTAAGAATTAGGAAATACATAGGAGATGCATCATTAGAAATGCCATCAGACTATATAATTCCAATTGAAGACTTTATAAATAACTTCAGGGTCATTACTGATCCTGAACATTGGACAAATAAAACTATGGAAACTCCTGAGAAAACTTTGATGTGTTTACAGATGGCTCAAAGGATGGCTCAGGAACAGGATCCAGAGTATATGGCATAAGACCAAGGTGCAAAAAATTTTTTTCACTTGGTGAATATGCTACTGTTTTTGAAACAGAAATTTATGCTGTTATTCAATGCATACATGAAATCATAAGGAGAGCTTATACAGGTAAACATATCCTTATCTTCTCAGATAGCCAGGCTGCACATAAGGCTCTAAGTAGTCATAAGGTAATGCCAGGACTGGTTTTAACTGCCTGAACATGCTCACAAGCTTGGCAGAACAGAATGAAGTTCAACTTATCTGGGTGCCGGGTCATAGTGGCATAGAGGGAAATGATAAAGCTTATGAACTTGCGAGACAAGGAGCAACTTCACAATTTATTGCGCCAAAGCTGGCTCTAGGAACATCTCATTGTTTAGTAAGAGAGGCTATTAAGATCTGGTCCAATGGTCCAAAGTAGAACATCATAAAACCTGGTTTAAAACTCCAGGAAACAAACATGGTAAACTATTTGTTAAAAAGCCATGTAAGGAAAGAGCTGAAAGCTTACTTAAATGTAACAGATTTCAGCTGAGAACAATTATTGCATTTCTCATAGGACATGCTCCTGTGAAAAAACATCTTAACACAATGGGAGTGTTTCAGGGTAACTTAGATTGCAGATTGTGCAAGAAAGAAACTGAAACAGCCCAGTACAATGTATGCTCCTGTGAGACCTTGGCTTACAGCAGATACATTGCTTTTGGGAAAATGCTTTTAACCAGAAGAATTTGAAACCATGAGACTGTATTCCTTGATAAAGGGTGTAGGCATAATGAATTGGCTTTAAAACAATACAGGTAGCACAATAAGCCCAAGGCTGAAGTGCATCTGGAGCAGTGGCAGAAATCTGTATCTGAAATCTAGATAAGACAAGATCCCTAAATTATGTGGAGTTAAAACACAACAGAATTAAAAAATAGCACTTTATTAGTTTCAGTGGTTGTAATTTATGGATGGCTCTTTGTTATACAGTATTCATTGTTCAACAAAATCTAAACAAAGGTAATCAGTTTTTTCCCTCTTAATCTACCATTTATGTACTTTCAATGCATGAAAAGCAGCTAAACTTTCTCTGAAAGTAAAATTAATAGTTTTTAAGCATGATGAAACAAAAAAGCAATGCTTAGGCTTTTTAAATGTGAGTTACAGCCATGTAGGAATCTTTGTAGATAATAATATAAATATAATTTGTGTGCTTTGTGATATATAGAGATAAAAAACTATTTTGCAAAGCATTAAATGTAACTCTACTCGTATAAGCAATCAATTGTTCTGGAGTTTATTTTATAAAAAAAGGCTAACTAGTGAGTATTAATTTGCACAGATAAAAGATACAAACATACTGATATATGTGATTATTTCCATTCCTCAGTTATTTCTTTAAATCTGATGAATCATTAGATGTGGATACATATGCAAGCATCTTATGAGACAAGTGTGTTTGGAGCTGTTCATGATCTGTTCACAAGCCACTCATTAAAACTATTTCTTTGCAAGCATTAGTCCAAACCTGACAAGCAAATAGTCTCAAGAGTTTTGGCTGAATGCTTCTCAGTATAAAAATTTAGCTGGGTTGTGGTAAACTATTCAGCCTTAATAATATCTGGTATGAATAAAAGGAGGAGAAAACCTGGCATTGGTGGTGGACTGAACCATACAAAAAACAGTCTGAATTGAAACTGATTGAAAATGAACTCCAGTACTTACTATACAAGTTTTATGAAAATGCCTCCTACTGATTTTGAGATGTTTTTTGAGCATAAGAATACGTTCTTGGTAAATAAATATGTTGTCAAAAGTATTCTTAAATTTTCTCATTAAATGCTGTAAAATCTGTGTTCCACACTATGCCAACATTCACTTCGTGTGTAAATAACAACAGTTTTTAAAAAAGAAGTTTTCACCTCTATATGTTTACCAGCATACACCAGGAGAAATAGTAAAATCTGATTATTTTTTATTTCAGCAGGATAATACTTAACAGGGTAATAAAAATGAAAATTACAGAACAACACTTGTTTTGTCCTATTTTGCACCTATGTATTTTATACTGAAAGAGCCAATGAACTAAGACCCAGCTGTGCAGTGTTTTTCACTAGATGTGTGGACAACACATGTTTCTGCACTGCTGCTGCAATCAAGGTCACACTACTAACATGGCTTTGTTCTGCTCTGGCTCTGCACTATTGAGTTGACAGTGATATGGTGTAGTTCAGTTGTTATGAGTTATTTATTATTTTGTCCTGTATTTAGTCACAAAGTGTATTATGACTCAGTATATGTTTTCTACTGTGCAGCGTGTATTTATTTATGATTCGTACGTGTTAACTCAGTCAGCTTGTCAAGTGAAAATATGATTTGCAGAAAGATTTCCATGTGTAAAAGTTCCAGACCATACAACAATCCATACACTTTATAATACATTTCAGGCCACAGGAAGTGTTCAATCTAAGAAACCTAAAAGACAGTGTAGGGTTCTTACCAAAGAAACATTAGACAACATCAGTCATCGTTTGGAACCTTTACCCCAAAAATCATTTAGGCATCTTTCACAACAGGCAAGCATTTCTTATGGCTCTGTGCAAAGGTAAAATCATATAAAATAACTGTGGCACATGCTATTCAACCAAGTGATCCCGTAATTAGGTGCACATTTTGTAAGTCCAGTGTCAATAGTGTATACAATGTGAAATAGACCCATATTTAATATTTTTCTTGAACGAGGCTTGGTTCCACCTTCGTGGATATGTATGTACACAAAATCATAATTATTGGAGCTCTGACAAACCTAACATTGTTCATAAGTACCCCTCCATGATGAAAAAATTTGTGTATGGTGCACCATGACCAGAGAAATAGTTATGGGGGCCAATTTTCTTCAAATGAACAGTTGTTGCCCCTACATCCGTGAATACAACTTTGCTTCCTTTTTTTAGAGAATTAGCAGACAGGGAGTGTGATTTTGCCTTTTTTCAACAAGACTCTGCCACAGCTCATACAGCCAATATTTCGTTGAGAACTATTGAAAGTGTGTTTGAGGACAAAATTATTAGTAGAGATTTGTACCCCCCTCAGTCCCCCAACCTAACCCCCTGCAACTTCTATCTCTGGGATAAATTACAACATAAAGTTTACAAGACAAATCCACACACCCTGGAAGAATTAAAGCACAATATCTGCCAGAAAATTGCCAGGATTTCTCAATGTGAACTACAGCGAGTGATAGATAGTTTCCTAAAGAGGTGCCAAAAACCTATGGAGAACAATGGTGGCCAGTTTCAGCACCTCCTTTCATAAAGCTGGTAAGTAAAACCTTTAAAAGTAGTTTTAAAAATGTTGTATGGTTGCATCTGTGCCATTCTATGATAGCCACAGATGGTAACGAGCACTGATAATGCAAACAGGAAGAACACAGTGTAGCCAGTTCTTAGTTTGTTGGCTCTCCTGGTACTTTATAAGGTGAGAAGTGGGTGAAATTTCTGTTTTCTATAGTATTTGAGCTAGAACCTTTATTTTGGGTGCACAAATGTCACTGGGCAACATTGATTCTGCGGTATAAAGGAAAATATGTGACTTTAATGGAAATCAGTGCCCTAATTTAAAAAATGAAGTCCGTTTTTGTTATCACATCTAGTTTTTATGATATGTGCAGGTATGTCTATGATGCTAAATTCATTCAGCTTATACAGCTTACTGTTATGTTTCATTATGTTATTCTAAATCTGTTGCTGATTTTCTTCATAATCGGCTCACTTCCGTCCTCCCTTATCACCCAGATGTTTATGTTTATATTCCCAGCACTTAACAGTTTTGTTCTATGTGTCAGGTCTGTCTTCTTGTGAGGTATTTATGTTTAGATTTACAGCTATCATAGATCTCAACTTCAGTTGAGCTGAAAACTTGTGTTAATATGCACGTTCGTCTTCTATATGTGTAGTGCTAAAATAAAAGTTTGAGTATGACTTCTACATCAGGATTATGCAGGAGACAGTGTCTACAAAGTCCTCAGAAGTTTATTTGTGGGTGTTACATGTTTGACGGGAAGGTATATAAAAAATAAACTCACAAATAAAGAAACTATATCACTCATATTTCAAAGAGAAAGTTGGTGATCAGGATAAGTCATTTGTGCCTCATATTGCATATAACAGTTGTGTTGATGGATTACGTTATTGGTATGAAAAAAAACAGAAGGCAATGCTATTTACCAAACCAATGATATGGAAAGAGCAGCAGAATCATCATGACAATTGTTACTTTTGTATGTGCAAAGTTGCTGGCTACAACAACAACAACAACAAAAATGGCAGGAATTAAATATTGAACTCAGCAACTCAGCTACATGACCTATCATGGACCTGAACTACCCATACCTACACCACCAGCAGACCTCAATTTTAGTGAATCTGAAAGCAGCTCCATGACTTTTGACAATGAGTTAGTTTCTGATCTACAAGAATTTCACAATTCACCACAACAGTTGAATCAATTTGAGTAAATGATTTAGGAGTGATTTAGCCTCACAAAACAAAAAAGTGAAGTACTGGGCTCAAGACTACAGGAGAAGAATTTATGATCACCTGGCATTACATCTTTGTGGTATAGGAATCGTGAAATCAGCTCCACAAGTACTATGCAGAAGAAGATCAACTTGTGTTTTGTGTGGATGTGTGTAATCTTATTCAACTGTTGGGCAGGGAAGCATATGAGCCAAGTAACTAGCATCTTTTTATTGATTCTTCCAAATGAAGTCTTAAGGCAGTGTTACTTCATAATGGCAACAAGTTAGCTTCAATGCTGCTTGCACATTCTATGAACCTAAGAGAGTCTTATGAAACTCTGAAGCGTGTTCTTGAGAAAATTAAGTACTATGACCATGAATGGCAAATATGTAGTGACTTGAAGGTCATTGGGCTGTTACTCGGACAACAGGGAGGATACACAAATTCCCTTGTTTTCTTTGTGAATGGGATAGCGGAGCAAGGGACAAAAATTGGTAAACTGACCAATGGCCTGAGAGGCAGCAACTGGAACTTGGATCAAACAATGTTACTAATGTACCTCTTCTTGATTGTCAAAAAATTCTACTCCCTCCATTACACATAAAACTGGCATGCTGAAACAATTCGTGAAAGCACTTGACTAAAGTTAGTATAGTATTTATTGTGCTAAGAGTTTTACAAATTTGATTGTCTACTGCATTTTGACCCTGGTCACTTATTCAGTAGACAATCACTACAGTTTATTTACATTTTACAATCTCTTGTCACTAAATTATCTTGCTCTTTTTTTTCCAGTTTTTTTTTTCATGTCCCATTTCCACTTTTTTTTTTTTTTTTTTTTTACTTTCCATTTATTGATTACTTAACCATCACACATTCACTATAGTTTTCCATTCAAAGTAAGATGCACTACCTCTTACTTTTCTCTTTCCACTGTCCAAAGCCATTTATTTTTTACTTTACACAAAAACTGTCCAATGCTTCTAGCGTCCTTGCATATCATTTCAATTATAAGTGTATTTCTATCCCCCTTCAACCACTTCTTATTAAAAAATTCTTTTCTCCAATTTTCTGTTCCTTGGCACTTAAATACTATGTGTTCAATGTCTTCATTACCACCACATATCGGACATTGGTTCTGAGGAATACCCTGTCTTAGCCCTTTTAGCCTCCATGCTCCGGTTCTTAACCATGCAATAGATTCTCTCTCTTCTTTATTTACTATGTCTATATATTTTTCCCTACCCCATGTATTTTTCATTGGCCTATAATAAACTAATGAGCTCTTTTCGGCAATCTCACTGAACATGATTTGTATTTCTATATCTTCCAGTCTTTTCCTTGCCTTTTTCCAAAAATGTTTTACGTAGTTGCTCTTGCTTCCAGTACTTATGCACAAAGTTTCCATCATTGTCACAGACAAAAATCAGGGAGGGAGTATTTGATGGACCACAGAAAAGGAAATTAATGAAAGATGTTAATTTTACCAGCTCTATGAATGAAACTGAAAAAAGATGCATGGAATGGATTCAGAGAGGTTGTTAAGAAATTTCTGGGCAATGTGAAGGACCTAAAATACCAAGACATTCTCAGAAATATGCTGGAAAATTTCAGACTGCTCGGCTGCTATATGAGTTTGAAGCTTCATTTCCTCAGGTCATATCTTGACTACTTCCCATCAAATTTAGGAGCTGTCATTTTGAAGAGCAAGGTGAAAGGTTTCACCAGGACTTGAAAGATGTTGAACAACATTATCAGTGACGTTGGGACATACATATGACAGCCAATTACTGCTGGTGTCTTGCACGTGACAAACATACCAGAGAACACTCAACAAAAACACGTACACTGAAGTTCCATGGGAAAAGAAAAAGGGGTACACAAGATGATTAACATATATTCTCAAATTCAGGTATACTTTCATGTTATTATTCTTCTTTATTTTCTTTAAAAGTTGTATATGAGTGTGTAATATTTTTGCAAATTTTACAATTATATTTTTATTGAACATTGTCATATTATCAAAATGAGATGTACTATGGTAAAAAGAAATGCATTTTTGAATTCTGTGCACTGAAATCAGTAAGAGTCTACTATTTTTAATCATACTGCAGAAAAAATGTTTTTGTTTGTAACCTAGTGCCTTCCATGCCATACTAATAAAGCTATTAAAGTTTCATCTTGCTGGGATCAATAGTTTTTGAGTTATTAATGTTTTTTGCAAAAAACATATGCTTCTTCAAAATGTATCTTCTCCAATACATTTTGACCAAAATATTTTAAAAACATCCTGCAGTACCATTCACTTGTGTTTAAAACTTTAAAGTATTCAGATTTTTACATTTGGCTTCTGAGATAAATAAATACAAAAATGAATGTTACTAAAGATTAAAATTGTGAACTTTTTGAGGATTGTATCAGGCATTTTATTTTATTTTAAGAACCACATAAGATATCAAAAATTGAATACTTAGTTTCATTAATCACCTTTTGTAGAAAGGACATCCAGTAAAAGAATACAAGTTCATTGTATGCAATTTTAGGAGGAGATAGATTTTTAATGCAGCAAACAGTTTCAAAAATATAACTGTGGAAAATGTAATTTAAAGTCTGCATTGCAGTTAATTAGAATAGGGCATCCTTTTAAAATAACAGTTTCTTAAGGTTCCAAATACCTTAGGGCCTTGAAACTCCAGGAATAGATAACATTTTTGATACGCTTGATTTTGGAAAAAATCTGTAATAGTTAATTTTTCACAATAATTGTGTATTTTCACCCAAATGCCCCTTTAAATCATTGTGCAAAGAAGTAGTTTATTATACTAGTTGGCATTCTCATTCAGTGTAATCTAATTCCTAAAGCCTTCTAAACCAGGTACAAAAAGTCAGTTGTTTATACTATCAAATAATGAACAATGTGTCTACCTAATACATCTTCAACATAGCATTCAATGTTTAAATAAAATATTGTAATTTCTACTTACTGTGGAACAGAAAGTATTAAACAGCTACTAACATGGCGCCATTTCCTTATTTATTCAATCCTCACTTATGGCTCAATCATAAACATCTTGCCCATAAGAAATCTACATCGCTTTCTTTAGCTGTTGTATAAATATTTAATTCCTATTTCTATATCCTTCTTTTCCTTACTTGTCTATCAGTGATATGAGGCCAGCAAGTTAATTCTGTATTCAAGTCACTCTGTATCCATCAGTTGTGTCTCCAATATCCTGCCATGGTTTCTCTTTAAGATAAAATGATCAGCATGTGTAAGGGTCACATAACATGGTATTACCATGTATATTTCTCTTAAGAGTCAGTTATATATCTTCTGTTCACTGTGCTATGCTGACATGCTGCTGGCAAGCAACAAATGTTGCTGCTATGTTGTTCCAGCTGAGCAGAACATTAATTTCCTTTGTGTTTGTGGAAAAACAAATTGTGGATCAAGAAGAGTGATATAAGAGAGTTCGTGTGTGTGTGTGTGTGTGTGTGTGTGTGTGTGTGTGTGTGTGTGTGTGTGTGTGTGTGTGTGTGCGTGCGTGTGCGTGTGCGCGTGCGCGTGCGGGGGAGGTGTTCAAAACAGGCTATGCTTGCAAGATGCTCATATATGTATCTGCACACGTAGGAACTTATTGTGGACTTTTGAAAGGTACTGCACAACTTGCTGATGTCAGTCTTAATTCTTCATTATGATTTTATGTATTTCAAGAATTAGGGATCCACTATATGTGAACTGGCTCACCCCAGTGTCTAATAGATAGTATGTCTGTTCAGTAATGAAAAGGCTGATTTAAAATCTCAGATGGGGCAAATTTCAGGAAAAGGTCTTTATTCATGGGTTTTGCCTTATGCTGCAAACACAAATATTGGATAACTCTCAGCTCTAGCCCACCTCTATATTGGAGGAGTAGTGTATCAGATTCCCAACCTGGAGGGCTTGAGTTCATATATTAGTGGAATGAGTTGCCTGGGTATCCCTCCTCCCCCATGGATTTCTTTTGTCCTCAAAAGATATACATCATGTAACTCAGCTCAGGGGACCCTGGGATCAATTGAACTTCATTCCACCCATCTTATTCACCATCTCTGCAGTTTGGAAGTGCTTAGAAGGGACATTTAGCATTTGAAAGATGGAGAGAGGGATATAGGGCAGGGAGAACTCTCAGCTCTGTGGACACAGTTCATTTGAACGCTCACTCAATCATCACTTTCTTTGTGTAGACCTAAGATGCCATTAGAAAGAAAAGTGACCTCTAATCTTAGCATTAAAATTGTCCCTGACACCAGGTCACATAGAAGATATTGTACACCAGTAACCATAGATTGCAAAACACTGAAATATTTGCTCCATAATATCATTTGAGTTTTGACAGTTTTATTTTTGCAGCCTTTTTATCCTTGGTCCCAGATTATATACATAACAAATTATTTTTCTTTTCTAAAAGATAATATAATGTTTAATTTTTCTTTTGACTTAAGAATTATAACAATTACTCAAATATGACTTAAGGTTTATAAGCCAACATTGTGTATCTGGAGAATGTCATTTGTGTCAAAGCAGTTGTGCTCTCTGAGGGGGCACTACACTGCATGACAAAGGAGTTTTAATCTGAAACTGTTAAGGACTGTCATTATCTCCACTGCATCAAGCCTTAGTACCCTGTCACTTCACCAATACCCTTCTCAGCACTATAGATCAATACTGGTTACAAGGCCAAATGCTCATTGTTAGCAAAGTTTAAAAATGTCATAGTTTGCGTTACAGTATTATTGCTTCAATCCTCAGATCTCTAATTCTCTCAATCCTTGGGTGTACTATTTGCCATTATGAAATTGCATAATATAGTGAGGTGTCAGAGAATGTTAAATATTTTCCTTCATGTTGTCCTGCATGACTGTGAATAGTCTCCAAATATAAGTGTTTTTATTAAATGCAGCCTTAAGCTTTTCAGGCTTTATATAATTATAATTGATAATAGCTTATTAACCAGCTTCTCGCAAAACAAAATAAAGCTGCAGGAAATTTTTATCTTGAAGCAATTTCATCTCTGCTGCTACATATTTTGTTGTTTTGATTCTCTATATTGATATTGGTACAGCATAAAATAAATAAGCTATGAAAAAAAGAAAAAAGAAATGTTGATACTGTTTCTTTAAATTTAAATGCAAATCATGTCTGTATCACAGTACTACCAAAACTCTATCAGCATCCATTAGTGCCTATTGCCGTTATATATTATTTGGACCCATGCCAACCTTTACTGACTTCGTAGCACAGCAGCAAGGATTTGAATCTCAGTATTGAATTCTGGCTAGAGATGTTAAAGGTTGTAGAAGCTTTTAAGGGTATGAGTACAATGAGCTATCTAGTTTGAATAAGCTGTTTTGGCTGAAAATAAATCAGAAAGAGTTCACACTCTTCATAGTGGCCCTCTGCTAGCAGTATTTTCCCTGTGGATTGGATATTTTTTGCATTATTTTGGTTTTTATTAAACTATGCAATAACTTAAATTATAAGAAGTTGTTGAGATTAATTAAGTCTTGTGCTACACATTGGTATGATTAATTTTAGAGCTATGATGAATTTGAATTTCTTAAACAAATTTTACAAAGTTTTTAGCATTTTTGGTCAAACAACATTTAAAATTATTTGAAAGTTTATTTATGATGTTTATTTAGCTACAAAGTTACATTGAACACAATGATAAAAATAAGTGCTATGTAGACTTCTCAGGAATGCGTCATTAATATTCATCCATGATTTCTATATAATGGCACTTTTCTCAAGTGTAATTACAAATTGATTATCAGTTTCATCATCATCATCTAAAACAGGTCAGGCAATTTTAGAGTCTAAAAGAAGATGTAGCAAACAAGAAGGTCCTTGTAGTTGTATGACTGCACTAGAGTAAGGTATCCTGAGGAACAATGAATACATGCAGAATCATAAAATAGCTATTACTTGATGCTTCTGAAGGCTAAAACATGTTGTCATTTTATCATTCTAAGATGTTACATAAAATATATATAGAAATCATCAGTGTTATTTAACTCCAAGTTTGTACCAGACATTTTATAATCTCATTACAACACTTAACTGTGACTTTTATTTAAAATCCATAGAAGTAATATAAATATCAATATATGAGAGCTTAGCAAACTATAGGTGAAGAAGACGTGCTAAAAATGATTGACAAATGAATGAACAACAGAAGCAATAAATTCTTCTGGATTATAGAAGCCTACAATAACAGTGCCAGATCTTAAGCCATGAATTTAGGAGCTCACACTTAAATCTAATAAAAATCAAAAACCTGTGAGGAGAATTGAACTTAAATACTTTATGATAATAATATTTTATACATGGGAATTCACATTGAAAGCAAGTTTAGTCACTAGTCAGTATAAAGACACATTACTAATTGTAAAAAATGAAGTTTGAAATTAATTAATAGTTAGTCTTTAATGTTCATATCAAAATTGAAATGCTCGATTCACAAATCACAACTATCAAAGGAACTTATTATAATTAAAAGTAAAGAACAAAATTGTCATTGAAATAGAAGCCACTATTGTCATGATGGTGGTAATTACATGATGAAAATATTATGTGCAGTTCTTATAAAGAAAATTCATTCATGTTCTTTGATACAAACAAATCAATCACATTTTCATTGAAATTAGGAATGACCCTTATCATGGTCTTTTCTACCAACAATATTACTTAAGTTCTCAATCATTGTGCTTCTCAAAAATGTCTGATTCACTTCAAAGTCAGGAGGTGCCTTTCAGCTTCTGAGGTAACATAGGTATTAATAATTTGTAAGTCTCTGAATGTGGTCTCCAGATTATTTTCCATAATGAACTGCAGGAAACTTGTAGCATCACTCATAAGTCAGAAGTCTTGCTGTCTGTAAATGATACCTGGTTCAGTTCTTAGGCCTTCTTTGACTAAAAAGTTGTAGATTTCCACTGTTTGTTCAAATAAATGAATTGATAATTTCTTTGTCAACCTTCCCAAATCCTTGCCTTAAACAGAGATACAAAGTAGTAACAATCTGTGAAAGAAAATCTTGTGTTTATTTGATTAATGATCACATCACATACTTCTTTTGCTGCTAAAGTCCTGTTCAAGTGCACGTCTTTCACTCTCCTTTTTTTTTAATCTGCTTTTGGCACTGATGCCTGTGTCTGCTACCTTACATTGGATTTCCTTTCCTTTTTAATATATGCCTGAAAAGATTCGATGTGCCTTTTAGACTGCAGTGCATCCACAGTTCTTTCTTGAATTTGATTGTATGCTAATGTGTGGCATGACGTTACGTAAAACTGTCAGCCAAAAGGCAAACCCTGGATCTCTAAGCATACATTGAATAGCTCTCACATGATTAATTGTTGATGTCTGCTTGGCTGATTATTCACTTTCACCCATGCACTCAATTAGTTCAGTATTTGTCTACAGTATTCAATGTTCTACTTTTGAAATTCCTACTTGTGGCAGAAGCATAAGGGATTCTTTTGCCAACAAACTTGTCCGGAAGAGAAATGTTTTGGTGGGAACTCCTGAAGAGGTTGCAAATGTCAGTCAAATTGGAGAAAAAAAAAACACTCATGCTTGCAGATGTGTAAGTATTAATCTTGTAACATCCTTTTCCAAGACTAAGAACATAAGTTATTTGAACACAGGTTAAAAAAAAAAAGTTGCAATCCCTTAAGCTACTGTGTGGTCCAAATCTCTTGACATTTCATGACAACCAATACGGAGTGGCCGCATGGTTGACAAACTTCACTTCACTTCACTTCACTTCACTTCACTTCACTTCACTTCACTTCGTCATATCGTCAGAACGTTACGCGTTTGTTATAAATGCTATCGCAATGTTCACTTAAACACTACAAGAAAACAAAAAGGGACACAATAATGGAAATGTAATACACAAATAGAGCAATAAAAAGCATACCTATCTATGCATCCTTTGTTATTCAACTGGCACAGTTAACGGAACACCCTCATCACCCTTGATATCATGTTTATCATAAAATTAAAAAACACTGTGCCATACAACTTATTTGATCGTCCAGGTTTGTCACTCTCTTAGATAAATGTATATGCTTTCTTGGCGATGTAAATAATTTTACTTCCCTACACACACGTGAAACAGTTAATGTACTTATTGAGCACGCCTCAGCCGTAAGATTAGATTAGATTAGATTGGATTCTGTGAGTTCACTAGCAGCCATAAAGGCTTGTGAACATAGAACATGTCAAGGAAATGTACAAAAATTACATATAAACATAAATATTGCACATAATATAGAACATTTGAAATAAAATAGAGACTTACTATAAGTTCTTGACATTTCGACAAGTTAAGATTTTTCTGGTTTTCTTTATTGGCATACTTTTTAAACAAATTATACACACTGAAGACAACAGCCCTAACTTTACTGCTATATCCACTGGTACTACAGGGCTTACTAAGCGACAATTTTATGAAAGAATTAATCTTAAACGCTAGGACAAACCTGTCACTGTAAGAACTGAGTACAGCACAGATAATTCACAACTGAGTCACAAGCGTTCTATAAAAAGTACACCAACAGTGGTTTTGCTTTATCAGGGTTTGTTTTAACCTTGAGTATCGTGTCAATGGTGTAATGAATTCCATTGTTGATGCTTCCTCGAGAACGTAATAGCACTTGCTGATTAAAGTTCTGTTGGCTTATGCTTATTATTATTATTATTATTATTATTATTATTATTATTATTATTATTATTATTATTATTATTATTGTTGTTATTATTATTATTTTGTTTGTTTTTTTTGTTTGTTTTTTTTGTTTGGGTAGTGCATTCCAAGTAACGAGATGTTGAATGTTCTGAAAAGCATAACATGCTCTTTTCACATAACGGATACGTGCTTGATTCTAGGACTCTGCATCATGCAGAAATAAGCATAATAACCAGGGTTAGGATTTTTAGGTGCAAATTTCAGATGAAAAAAGGAAGGAAAAGGTGCTCAAATAAGGTGAAAAGAGGGACAATAAGGTGCTGGTTTATTTAAAGGGATGCAAAACTGAAATTGTTATTTTCTAAACTTCCATTTAATTGAGCTAAAATTTTAACCACATGTCTATCTGCTTTAGATATAATTGTTTTGTGAATTTCAATCCAAAATCTTAATTAGTTTTCAAGTTATTAATTTTTAAAATATAAAATTATGGGTATATGCAAAATGCAACACATGATTCATTTTTCAAAAAATAAAAATCTTATGTTGCTTCTATGTCAAGGATCTACAAATCTGTCATGTAATTTTTTTCTACCATTCTTAGTTTAAGAGAAAAAAAAAGTTTTGCAGTTTTGTATTTCCATTTTTTTTCGTTTTTGTTGTTATCTTCAAAAATTAGTAGGGCAAAAACTATTCATTACACAGAAAAATTATATGACAATTTTATTTATTTGTGTTTTTGAAATAAACATAAAGAATGTCAATATGAATGGATGAAAACTACATCGTGTGGAACATTTTGAATATGCAGAAATGCTGAAAATAAGAAACGCCTTAAAATAAGTTTTAAAAATATAAACAGCTAGCAACCATATGTGCAAGGGTATTTAAAAAGTCTCGTAATGATCCTGAAGCATTCGATCACTCATCAAAAGAAGGAAACAACGTGAAGCTGTTGTACTTCAAGACATTAAGCATCTCCACATTTTTAAAAGTAAGTCGGTTTCTATTAGGAGATAGAATGTCTTTGTAGATGCTAAAGCTTCTTTCAACATCCACAGAAACCAGTGGGGCAAACCTTGTATTCACTCGGAAGGGCAACTCTACAGATGTGGTGAATTCCTCAATGTCTGGGTTCTTCTGAAGACTAGATTCAAGTTTGTCTTTGGCAAAGCCATTTAACTGCTCCCTCATGGATGTAAAAATATCCCATTGTTTTTCCTTTTCCAGACCTTGTTCTTCCAATCGTTCAATAGCTGCAGGCAGGTACTTGTAACTATGGACACAATATAGTTCTGTCTGCAAATTATGTATTTTCTCCGGTAACAGAAGTTGCTGCCTTGGAAATTGCACTTGTGTTGGATGGATCGAAAGAAAGCACAAACTCTTTAACTTTGTCAAAATTCTCACACAACATAGTAGCATACTCGATCCAAGATCCCCAGCGAGTAATTATCAGGAAATTTGGAAGGGGCAGGCCAGTGATTTCCCTGTAGTAAACAACACGGCTCGGAGCTTTCAATAGAATCTTCTTCAGGGCAGAGATGAATTGATTTGAGATGTCGTATGGATTCACACCTGTGGAGGGCATGAGCCAAGCATGTCACATGCTTCAAGTTAGGAAACAAAGGTTTCAATTGTTTAACAGCTGAAACCATGTATGTAGCCTGGTCCGTAACCACAAGAAGAAGTTTTTCAAACTCGATACCAGTAGGCCAGAGTTTTTGGCAGAAGTCCATAATGGATTGCATTACTGTACAGGCATTGGCTTTCTGCAGCTCATACATTTTTAACAACAAGGGCTTAACTTCCTCCCCTGCTAAGGGAAAAACTAAAATGTTCAAAACATATCGTTCCATTGAGTCTATGGTTTCATCCACAATGATTCCCACATCGCAATCAGACACTTTCTTCTTGATTCTTTCTGTGGTTTCTTGGTAAACAGGCTCTATGTAGTTTTTTTTTAAAGTACTCTCATCGGGCATTGACATCTTTGTGTATTTTTCAAGAAATCCCTTGAAGGCTGGATGGTTCACCTTATTGAGTAGAATTCCTGCTAGCTGAAAGGTGCTTTTCGACTTTGAAGCAGATCAAGACATTTTTGAGGAGCACAATGATTGAGAACAGATTGAGTGCTTTAGCAATGTTGTCAATAGAAAAGAACATGATAAAGGCCATTCCTATTTTCAATGAAAAGGTGATCAATTTGTTTTTATCAAAGAAAGGGAGATGAAGGAATTTTGTTTATAAGAACGGTACATAATATTTACATCATTCAATTATCATCACCATCATGACAAAGTGGCTTTTATTCCAATAACAATTTACATCTTTGCTTAAGTTATAATTAAGTTTCTTTAATAATTCTGATTTGTGAATCTTTCATTTCAATTTTTGATATAAACATTAGAAAACTTTGAATAATAATTAATTAATTAATTTCAAATTTCATTTTTTATGGTTATTAATATGTCTTTGTACTGACTAAACTTACTTTTGATGCATTGTGAATTCTATGTATAAAACATTATTATCATAAAGTATTTAAATTCAGTTCTTCTCACAGGTTTTTGGTTTTCAATAGATTTAAATGTGAGCCCCCATATTCATGGCTTAAAATATGCCACTGTTTTTGTAGGCTTCCATAATGCAGAAGTATATATTATTCTAGTGCAGTCATACAACTATGATGACCTTCTTGTTTGCTACATCTTTTTTAGACTCTAAAATAGCCTCACTTATTGTTTTAGATGATGATAAACTGATATTTAATTTGTAATCATACCTGAGAAAAGTGCCATAGAATAACATGATGATATGGCATGCAGTCTATAATATTGCATTGTGAGTTCGATAAAGTATGTATATATATATTTTTTTTTTTTATTTCATCCTTTAAGAACAACTTACATTGTTTTTTTGGAATGTCAGGATTGGATATGTAGAAATTTTACATTACAGCAAGTAATACTGAAATAATTCTTAATAATAATTACATGTCAGTTTCTTTACAAAAATACTATGTCACAGAATAACAAAATTAAATAATCTATGTACTTTAATTATGTGATTATGGAAAACATGGTTCATTTAAATAGTCATTTATATGCAAATATTGCCTTTTTAAAAGTAGCTTTCTTAGTTTATCTTTAAAAGATTCTTTATTTAAGTTTTTTATTGAAGTATCTAGTTTGTTATACATTAAGATATCCAGATGGGAAATGTTTGCTAGGCTTTTTGTAAGTCTGTGGCTATCCAAATGTAAGTTATTGAGATTTCTTGTGTTGTAGTTATAATATTTTGAGTTCTTTTGAAATATAGTTATATTATTATGAATGAAGTTTGAGGTTTCAAGAATATATAGGTATGGGATAGGCAATCAAATATGTATCTACTTGGTGTTCTTATGGTACCTTCAGAATTGCCTTTAAAATTCTTTTTTGGATTGTGAGAATATACACCAAGTAGATACATATTTGATGAACTTAAAGTTTTGCCTATTCCATGCCTACATATTCTTGAATACTTAAGTTTCATTCATAATAATATACCTATATTTCAAAAGAACTCAGAATATCTAACTACAACACAAGAAATCTCAATAACTTACATTTGGATAGCCACAGACTTACAAAAAGCCTAGCAAGCATTTCCCATCTGGGTATCTTAATAGATAACAAACATAATCATAGATGAATACTCAACATGTTCTTGAGAAACATATATAACACTTATTTCTATCATTGTGTCCAGTGTTGCTTTTTACCTACATAAACATCATAAGTAAACGTTTGAATAATTTTAAATGTTATTTGACCATAAAGGGGCTAAAAGCATGCTATTGTAAACGTTTTAAGAAATTCAAATTCATCACAGCTCTAAAATTAATCATTCCAATGTGTAGCATAAGACTTAAATTATAATCAAAACTTCTTATAATGTAAGTTATTGTGTAGTATAATAAAATCCAAAATAATGCAAACAACGTCCATTCCAGAGGGAGAATACTGGTACCAGAGGGTTATTATGGAGAGTGTGAACTCTTTCTGATTTATTTTCAGCCAAAACAGCATATTCAATTGGTTTTCAATTGTTTCTTGCAATTGCATGGAAAGAATGTGGAATTTTAAGGTCAGCATATGGCGTTTGGTTCTTAAATATTTGACTATCACTGTTCCCTTTGTATCTATAATCAAATATGTAATGTAGCTATTTCTACAAAGGTTTATCTCGATTAAAATGAAGTAAATAGAAAAATAAGCTTTCATAAGAATATTTTGTACTCACTAATGAATGATAGAGGGCAGAGAAAGTCATTTGAATGTAGCACATAAGATTTTTTCTAAAGTGGGTTTTATAAAAACTAAAATTCGGAATAGACTGGCACTAGATACAGTAAATGGGCTCATTCTATCATCCCAGTTTGTGAAAGAATGTGGTGGATCTGAAAACTTCCAAGTCACTGAGAAGATGACAACATACTCTATAACTCTATAACAACAAATTTGTATGCTGCTACAGTAGTTCATAGTGAAGATGGTTGACTTTCTGATGAGTAGATCAAGAGCCACATGTACTAATCCTGGCTGCAGACATCAATATTGTAAGTACTGTAAAAATAACATTATCATCAGCGTTATTTTAGTATTTGGATGTAGAATAATTTTGAGTACAAGTCTATAATTCTGAGTGGTTGGTACAATCTATTTACATTTAGAAGTTGGCAACTCTGCCAAACAACCTATTTTTCCTGGACATGTCTTAAATGTAATTATTTCTTTTAAAAATATGATTTCTTTCTTTTGTTCCTTTTTCTTTTTAGTTTGCACCATAAAATCATGTACTTCTTACCTGATATCATGATATATTCATATGCATTGTATCGATGTAATAGAGGGGATGCAGCACTGTCAGATCCACTGTTGCTGCTAGGTGCTTTCAAATCCAATGTTTGCCAAGGAGAGAACAGAAGATCTAAAAACACAGCAATTGCCAGAACCAAGAGCATTGAATTGCAACAAAAATGATGTGATATGTGGGAAAAATAAATAAATTAGCAGCAAAAGCTACGTAGTTACAATGGGTAAGTATCCAGCTGTTTTAAAGCGTTTGCAATGCGAGAGAGCTTAGTCTACAGTCCAAGCCCTGCAGAACAATGTTGAAGAAGCGGTTCAACAAAAAAATAACTGAATAAGGCTGAAATTTATCAGTCCAAACATAGCTTTTAGTTATACTAGACAAAGGAACAAGATTCATTGGACTTAGCACAGTAATTTAGTCAATATTATATCAATCCTAAACTGGCGCAGTAAATCACTCTTTCAATAATATTATTGCTTTCTGGTGATTGCTTAACTCTCAGGATTCATGGACAAGAATAATGTATTGATCAAAGGGAAAGCTAAGTGTTTTAAACTAGAGGAAAGTACATATGTTGCTCAGTAAGGTGTCCTACTATGTGCAGCAAAGTTTTATATTTTAGGACTTGGAGTCCTCTTTTGGACTTATGGTTATCTGGTCACTTAAAGTCGTTCTCTGTGGAATAGTGGTACCATGCTAGCCTCTAGTTCCCAAGGTTGCGGGTTCAAACCCGGCGGAGGGCAATGGATTTTTTTGGGCATAAACATCCATAGCATGGCTTCTTTCAGAAGGGAAGTAAAGCTGGTGGTCCCGTGTCGTAAATTTATGACACGTAAAAGAACCTCAAGCCTGATAAGAGGCCTCTGAGCAAACTTTCTGGTCTTTCACGCCCAATTTAGAATGGGATGCTAAGGACCATAGTAGTTAAAGAGCAACCATAAATAAAAAACTTAATTCAATTTCAATGGTCATTTAAGAGTATAAAGGAAGCAGAGCGGATTATGCATGGGAAGTAAAGAGTCTTCTTTTCAGGATAAGGGGAACTGCTTTCAAATTTACAAAATATGTTCTTCTGGGATTAAAATTTAAAAGTAACAACATTAACAAAATATGCTTAAAGATTTTGAGAGACTCTTTATATATTATTCATAACCATTTGTATAATATGACATAGTTTTTATAACCTGCATTAAGTTTTGCATTGTTTTACTTCAATTTCTTTTGGTTTTTGCATTCTTTCTTTGTTTGTTTTTAATAGCACTATAATTTTTAGTTTCATTTATATTCTGATACTTATAATTTTTGCTTTTGCATATTCTTTATGGTTATAATTGTATTCTGGATCCATCTGGTCAGCCATAGATGTTGGCCAATTGTTCCGTATTTTTTGGAAATAAATAAAAATAATGTGAAATCAAAATCACATTTATAAAGGTTAAATAGAGGAATAAAAATGCACAAAGCAAACTGTACGTTTGTTTTAAATCACTACAGGTTAAAGCAATAAGAGAAAATAGAAACAAGTTGATATAGGCTAAAGCATAGCACAAAAAAAAGAGAAATTTATACTGATGCAAAACCAGAATAATAAAAAGAAAATACATACAACTGAATTAAATAATGCAAGGTCATGAATCAGTAATACTGCTGAATAAAATAACAGAACATACCTCCATATTTTATTCTGTCATTTATGTTCTCCCATCACTTACAATTATATTGTATTTACTGGTAAATCCCAGAGTCCATAAGTTTGAAAGTTAATTTCACATTTTATTGCATTTTCAATTATCTTATTTTTTTTTTTCTTTCTTTTCTCCTAGAGGTTGATGAGCATTTTATTTCTGTCACCACTGACTGAGTACTGTCAAAGGATTTGAAATATTTAAATGAAAACAAAGGAAAGATTGCATTTTTACTTTCTCTGCCAGGCACACTGTAGGTAGTTGCATTCCACCCAAAAATTTGATATTGAGATGTCACCAGAAATACATATTTTGAGGCCCCTGAACCTAAAAAAAGCATTTTTAGTAAAAGGTCTGTGTGCTTGTGAACAGCATAACTCAAAAACAACTTGTCAGATAAATACCAAACTTGGTATTTAAGTTCAGTTTCTTCCAAAGATGCAACAAATATTTTCAAGAAAATCCCTCCACCTCAAAGTATCCTTTACATGGAAAGTTTTTCAAATTTTTTTATTTTCTCAAAAATGGTTCTAATGATTTTGAATAAAATACCACATATTTAATAAATTTACATGACAACTAAAATATATACTTTGAATTTTTTGGGAATAGCTTCTGTAGTCCTCTTTATTTGAATTTTGTATAAATTTGTATATACAGAAAACCATAACAGATAGACAAAAATTTACTACAGAAGAAATGTAGAGCTCATTAGAACACATATTTTATGTCAAAAAGAATTTTTTTTCATAGCATTAGCCATTTTTGAAATGTTGTGTTGTAATTTTACACCTTTTTTTTAATTGTATCTGACAGACATGCATGAAGTTTTGCGATCCTCCTTTGTTTCAGTTTTTCTCTTTCTTTTAATTCATCGCAAGGACTTGTTACTATGAAAGAAATATTTGAATGCAATTCTCGCTTGTTGTAACTATGAACTTTTTCTTTACATTGAGAAATCAATTAACTAATCTGATTTTGGGCACAAATTAAATATCTGTGGTAATTAAAAACACAGTGTTCGAGTTTTCCTTCAGCAGCTTTCACTTTGAGGGAGTGCTGATTGAACCAATTTCATAAGACTGTTTAATTTTAAGTTTAGTTTATATTTTATTATTTTGTTATAGTAGTGTTTTAAATGTTTCTTCTTGTTTTATTTTAGTGTTTGTATTCTAAGACTTTTCAAAATGCCTAGTAAGAAACGAACCAGCTTTAATTTTAATGTTAAGAAGTGTTTTCCGTGAAAATGGCCAAAGAGGTTGCTGGTTCACTTTGCCAAAATAATTATATATTTGGTTAGATTAAAAACATGCAGTGCACAAGTAACTCAGTGATGGCATTATTTTTATCAACTGTGATAAATGTTAATGCTTGGAGTTCTGTTGTAATTGATAAAATTCTTCATTTAGGTAATGATTAACACTTGGAATAAATTTCAGATTATAAAGGTATTAGCCATATCAATCTTATTTGTGCGCTGATGAGGTGTGGCTGCAAGACATTGTAATTGATGACATAAAAGTAACCTGCAATGTAGTGAAAAATAATTCTAAATTACAAGGGAACATACAGAAGGATTTAGGTAGTGTGATAGAAAAGTTTTCCAGTGTTATGAGTATGGGTATTTACTGCACAGTTAAAATCTATAGCTCTTATTTAGAATGAGTCCATGTAGTGGTTGTTTGATCCACACAGTTGTAATACAAGGGGGTAGTATGATACAGAAGGAGTAGCTGCTGCACTTGCTTTCGAGAACTTTGAGTTATTGAATTTAATGGACAAAATTCTAGTAGCTAATGATTATAATGTTAGTTCCTTTTGTCTTTAGTGGTTCTGAGGCTGATGGTCGTTCAGACCACAGAAAAATAGGTGATGAATTAAGAGATCGAAAAGTTAATAATTGAAAGTTGCATCATTCCTATTCACAGCGCATGATAAAGAGAAAATTTAGCATGACAACATTGCATGAAAATAAAGAATATAATGAACTGGAATGTGAAGGGCACAAAGTGGATAAGTGACAAGCTAGGAAAAATGAACATTACAGAGAATTACAAAATAGAAGAAATAAAAAATATATGCAACAGGCAAGGAAAGGTAAACTGCCAGGAATTAGAAAAAGAGAGAAATAAAAAATATATGCAACAAGCGAGGAAAGATGAAAATTACTAGGAACTAGACAGAGTGAGAAATAAGGAACATATGCACCAAGTTAGGAAAGATGAAAATTATAAAGATTTAGAAATGGAGAGAAATAGAGAATACAAAAATTTAGCTTGGGAAAATGAAGATTACAAAACATCAGAAAGTGAGAGAAATAGGAAGCATATGCAGCAAGCCAGGGAAGATGTAGAATACAAAGAATCTGAAAGAAAGAGAAATAAAGAATATATGCAGCAAGTTAGGAAAATGAGAATTACAAAAAATCAGAAAGGAAGAGGAATAGAGAGCATAAACTGCAAGCCAGGGAAGATGAAAAATACAAAGAATCTGAAAGAAACAGGAATAAAGAGTATTAGATGATGCAAGTTTTCCAGGCTTGGTGGCCATGATCTACTGGGATTCTTCCCTTTTATCTTCCCAGATGTTTCACTGGTACTACGTCAGACATCTTCAGTGGAAGCTCGATGTATCCTTCTTGCTAACCAGGCAATGACTGTTCTAACTGTTGCCGTTGCTCTTTAATAAAAGTATATGCAGCAAGCTAGGGAAAATGATGATTACAAAAACTCAAAAGGAAGGGGCATAGAGAGCATAAACTGCAAGCCAGGGAAGATGAAAAACCACAAAGAATGTGAAAGAAAGAGAAATAAAGGATATATGCAGCAAGCCAGGGGAGATGAAGAATACAAACAATCAGAAAGGAAGAGCATAAACAGCAAGCCAGGGAGGATGAAAGATACAAAGAATCAGAAAGGAAGAGAAACAAGGAGTATATGCAGCAAATCAGAAAAGATGAAAATTAAAAAGAAATGGAAAGTGAGAAAATCAAGCAGCACATGAAGCAAATTAGAACAGATGAAAATTATACAGCACCAAAAAAGTGAAGAATAAATATTAAAAGTAGTGCAAAGAAGTAACGAAATTCTCTGTTCAAAATGCTACATCAATAATAAATTAGTGCAAACAGATAATTTGTCAAGATTAAAACTGAATTTTATCCGAAGCAGAAAAATATACCAGAGTATGTTTGCTGCTGTTGCGAAGGTCTGTTTTTTGAGCACTCCGTAACGAGACTGAATAAGAATCTAATTAAAAGAAAAGAAACTAACAACAGTTTTGAGGAGTTCCTTGAAAGGATATGTAATTACCCCTCTTTACATGTGTGTAATACTTGTAAGAATTATATTATGAAACTAAAAGTTCCGAAAATGGCAACAAGCTGTGGTATGAAATTTGTGGTGGAAATACCAGAGTGTATCGAAATTATCTCCTATAGAGGAATGATTATGTGGTCTTTATATACCATTTATACAAATGCGACCTTTAAAAGTCTTTGCCCTTAATCCACAATTAGGAGTGAAGTGCTCGGTTGTAAATACTGTAATTGATATCAAGTGTCTGCATGTTCTACCTAAATCTATAGCAACAATGCAGTTGTAGTTAAAATGACATATTCTGCACAAATCATACTACATGTATGAGACAATTAGACCAGCAATCGTCTGTGATGCATTGAAATTCCTGCACGAAACTCTACTATATAACAATAATGGTATCCAGATAGATAAACTGTATTTAAAGATGAAAATCAATATACAGAAAATATAGAGTTTATTGATGATAACAAAGCTAAAGAGGTAAACTCTCTGAAATCAGAGGTGAAGATGGAACTTATATAGAGCAAGTCAGTGAGGACAACGAAGGAGAGGTAGTGCTTTTTATGTCCAGAAATACAATAGAAGCAAACACAATAGAGATAATAGCACCAGGATAGGACAAAAAAACTAGTCGTTTGGCATTTAGTAGAAACTTTTGATGAACGTTGCTTTCCTAAAATATTCCCAGGCCAGTCTTTTAATATGCCAAAATATGTTACATACAGTGATAGGGCAAAATCTGTATGTAGACGAGTTGATCGCAGATCCTCCACACCAAGCAGACTATTGTCCATGGCCAAACAGAAGATAGAAAGACAATGCGTAGCCAACATGAACATGTGCTTGAGGAAAGTTAATAGGCCCTCCACTAACATTAATGCAGGGAATTTTCTAAATTAAGAATTGGTCAATAATTTAATTTAAGTTGACACAGCAGCTATCATTTCATCAAAGAGATCTGATCCATTCCAGCTTTCTGGGAGAAAAAGGATAAGGATTTAATGGCAATGATCAGGCAATTAGGAAAACCAACCTTGTTTGTTACTTACTCTCTCTTCAGCAGAAACCTGGTGATCCAAACTGCTTTCATTGTTATACTACATGAAACATAATAAGAAGTTATGCCAAAAGAAGCACTTGAAATGAGCAACAATGGAAAGACATTGATTATAAATGACCCTGTTACGTGTGCTCGATATTTTTATTTTAAGATTTCATCTTTCTTAAAACTGCTTACAGGAGAGGACAGTATATTTGATGAGTATGTTGTAGAAGATTATTATTAGAGGGTAGAATTTCAAATGCAAGGCTCCCCCCATGAACACATGTTTTTCTGGTTGAAAGATGCTCTGAGTTATCCATCAAATTAAGAATCAATCAAAGAAGTTATACATTTTATTGACAAATGTATCACGTGTGAGTACAATGAAAATGATTAATACATGGCTCTTTAGAATCACAAACATACACATACATGTTACAAAGGTAGGAAAAACAAAATGGCATGCAGGTTTCATTTTCCTTTACCTGTGGTGCCTAGGACCACTATTTTGACTCCATTACCAGAGGGTGAAAATAACAGTGAAACAAAGAACAGCCTGAAGAAAATAAATAATTTGATGAGCTATTTTCATAAAAAAGCTAGAATCAATTTCTTTTGAGGATATTTTAAAGAAACTTAATATGACTGAAATGCAGTACTTGAATGAAATAAGATCACCTTTAAAGCAAACACATGTGTTCTTAAGAAGATCTAGCCTAGAAGTTGGTATTAATGCTTACAATAAAGATACATTGCATTTGTTCAAATGGACATATAACTAGTTCTGGAAGAGTATGTACTGGTAACTTATATAATAAAGTACATAAACATGGTAGAGTCTGGATTGTTGAAACTTCTGAAAAATGCAGCAAAAGATGTAGAATTAGGGAAACAGAGCATAAAGGAAAAGCTGTGTAAAATATCTGTGTTTTTAAACAACAATTTAATGTCAACTCAAGAAGCGGCTTATAATGTACTTTTTCTGCCTATGTCATAGAGCAGCAGGAAGGTCACCTTCACAAATACCAGTCCATCACAAGAACATATGGTGATGCTGAAGAACATTTATATGCAACATGTGATACAGAAATACTGTCATGTCCCAAAAATTTAGAGAATGCGCATTTAGTAGAATTCGTGGCTAGTTATTATAAACCCTACAAGAGACTAATTAATTAAATAAATGATGATGAAAATGTAGAAACTGCAGTAAAAGAAAGAGGAAAGCCTGCAGTAATTAGATACAGGAGATACAAGCTGGCGCAAGACCCCAACAACTATTATTGAGAGCAAGTGATGTTGATGTCATTAGAGATGAGATTCGTGACACAGAGAGCAAGAATTGCTATGAATAGTATTGCATTAACCTATAGAAGAAATAAAAAATGGAAACAGATTTTCTGTTAAAACAGATGAAGCACTGAAAGAAGCCCTGCAGATAGTTCAGAATAATATTTTTGAAAGTTATAGTTCTTACAGTGTAGAACTTCAGAATGAAGAGCAATAGAAAAAGTGGATATTTTAGAACAAGGAGGCTTGGAAGGTTCTGATAAACAAGACATAAATAGATTCACAATTCCTAGCAGAGTATCCTGAGAAAAAAATGTTTGAATTATTGAATAAATTAAATGGAAAACAGAGAGAATTCCTAATGTATGTACTAAACAGTTTTAAAACTAACAGACTGCCAATGAAGGTATTTCTAAGTGGCTCCGCTGATGTAGAAAAAAGTATGGTGATAAATGCATTGTATCAGGTGATTACTTTGCATTAGGTGCATTACTTTGACAGCTTACTGGGAGGCAACAAGGACAGAATAGTAGTACTGCTATGCACCCCTTCAGGTATGGCAGCGTTCTAATTAACTGAGTCACACTGCACACATCTTTCACTTTACCTGTGACACAGTTTGCAGGCAACATGCTTGCCCTATCCAGTGACTTAGCCAGTACAATCTGAGGGAAATTATTTAATCTGAAACTGCTGATTATTGATGGGATATCAGTGGTTGGAAGTGAAATGTTCAGCAGAGTCGATAGCCAACTGTCACAGATAATGGGAATTGACCTTTCTTTTGGTGGAGTTTCAGAAATAACAGTCAGTGACTTTCATCAGCTACCACCTGTAATGGACGTTCTAATTTATAAATTTGCTTCAAATGAATTCTCTTCATTAATTGACAGAAAACCTCTATGGGATGAGTTTGAATTCTATGAATTAACAGAAATAATGGGGCAAACAGATGAACTAGAATTTGTGAAAGTCTTAAATAGTTTAGCCATTGGGAAAACAACCACAAGCGACATTACCTTAATAAATTCTAGAGTTGTAGAAATAAATGAAGTGCCAGAGAGCACAACAGGATTATTTACAAGAAACGTGGATTTGCAGGATTACAATGAAAAGAGTTTATATTAGTAGCAAGAGACTTTGTTATAGGAAAACTATCTGAGAGTGTTAAAAATGGCATTTTGAATGCAGTTAAAAACAAAACCCTAACGGAAGTTAATGAATTGACTCATGAATTGAGGTTAAAAATGGGTATTAAGTACATGATAACCACCAATATAGATGTAAAGGATGGTTTAGTCATGGCATACTCAAATAAATTGGTTTGATATCCAATTCCCATGAACCTAATATTCTCAGACTTTGGTGACGAACATGTGGATCAAAGAGCAAGAATGTTTCAATGCACATATGTATATGAAAAACAAAAATATTAACCAAAATTGAATCTATTAGTTTTAAAAAGGCAAATATTAAATATATCAAACAAATTAGAACAGCAAGTAATTTGAATGCAGTTTCCAGTTATCTGTGCAGAAGCACTAACTGTCAATAAAGGACAAGGACAAACATAAATAAATATGCATTGATTTTACAAAATGCAAAAGAATGAATAGATCAGTGCTGTATATTGCTCTGAGTAGAGTGGCCACTTTGTCTGGATTATACCTTATAGGTAAATTTAGATATCCTCAGGCTCCTAGAGACAATGACCCTATAATAGCAGAAATGGATAGCTTAAGACAAGAAAGACATCTGGAGTTGTCTTATTACACTTGAACAGAGAGCAGAGGAATAAAAATCATCTACCAGAACGTGAATTCACTCCCAAAGAAAATAGAATGCATAAGGATAGATCAGTGGTACAGTTATGGAGACAGCTGTATATTTAGTGAAACATTAACCCCACTTTAGCATAAATTGAGTATGGATGGTTTCTGTGAAAAGCTAAGAATTGAATTTTCTAAAAATCATGAGGAATGTCAAGATATGTGAAAAAAGAGTTTCAAATACAGGATGTAAATTACATTAATAGTGTAGATAGTGAATGTCACATTGATTTAATTTAATTTCAAATTAACAAGCACTACGTAATCCGTGGATACAAGTCTCCTGGAGCAAGAAATAATACTTATAAGTGCAATTTTAAAAGAAAACATACTTAGGAAATAAGATTCTACTCATGGGAGATTTTAATTTCAATAGTTATGAGCAAAAGAACAAATATATTTCAAACTATTTGGACAAACTTAATTTACGAGGGCAGATTGAAAAGTAATGCACAATAATTTTTTACAAAAAAGATTAATAGTTAAAACAGCAAAAAAAATCACAAATGAACTTACACCTTTTACCTACTTTTCGACATAGTCACCAAGTTTCTTAGCACATTTCTCCCATCGTGATACCAGTTTCAATATGCCCTGTTCATAGAAGTCCTATAGCCATCTGCGTACTGCTGATTTCACTTCCACATCTGTCGCAAAGCGTTGGCCGACCAGGAATTTCTTCATGGGACCAAACAGATGAAAGTCCGATGGTGCAAGGTCCGAACTGTATGGTAGATGCTGGAGCACCTCCCAAACAAATTTGGTGATTTTCTGATGAACAGCAGCATCAACATGGGGGCGAGCATTGCCATGAAGAATTCTGACATCATCAGCATTCATGTTGTGGTGTTTGTCACGAAGGGCACGATGCAACTTCACCAAAGTTTTCTGTAGGCTGCGCATTCACAGTGGTATCGTGTTCAGCAAAGTCCACCAATACAACACCATGCATGTCCCAGAACACCGTCACAAGCACTTTCCTAGCAGATTGAGTCACTTTGAAATTTTTCTTCACTGGTGAACCAGCATGTTTCCACTCCATACTTGCCTGCTTGGTTTCGGGCATGTAGTGGTATGCCCACGACTCATCACCAGTGACGATTCCTTTCAGAAAGTCATGCCCTTCTGCGGTGTACCGTGTTAGGTGATCCAAGCTCGTCATCATTTGCTGGCCCTTGTGGTTGTCTGTCAGGTTCTTAGGCACCCAGTGAGCACTAACTTTATGAAATTTCAATGTGTCATGAACAGTATCATACACTGCACCATAGGAAATGTTGAATTGTTGCTATAAGGTTCGCAGTTGCACACGCCAGTCGTTCAGAATTGCCACCTCAGTGTCTCTGACATTCTGCAGGGTTGCAGCTGGTCCCGCCTCTTGGAGCATGGCGAATCACTAAGGTTCACACGGCCCTCTAGAAAGAATGCACACCACCTGGAGACATTGCTACGGTCCATACAATCATCCCCATACACGCCACACATGTCCCTGTGAATATCACTCGGTTTATGCCCTTTGGCCCACAAATATCGAATGACACCTCTCTGCTCTTCACTCATGGACGACAGTAACATGCGCGTCATATTTGTTGCGTAGTTCACGCTTCTCTCACTAGAGCTGCACATGAAACAAAAAATATCCTCGGTAGTGAAAACTTCAAACTATATCTGTGTGAAATTGCAACATTCCAGCTGCAATACCAAGGTAGAAAAAATTATTGTGCGTTACTTTTCAATCTGCCCTCATAATAAGGAAGCTGCACACGAATATTTCAACATCAAATTTTAATACTCAGATAGATATAATATATTCCAACATGAACATTCCAGTTGGTGTATATGAAACCTTTTTTTTTTTCTGACCATAAGCCTATGTGAGGTGTGATCAAAGAGTTTCTGGAATGAGGCCATAAACACAACACAACATAACATTTGATTTGTCTATTCTGCACGTCACCCTCGAAGGGTCTATTCTCACTGTCACCTCTCTCCTTGGGAGTTGATACACATGTCCCAGCACTTTCACCACTGCTGGAAGCGCCTCTGGAAGTCATCTTCTTCAAACACGTTCAGAGCCTTCTGCGATTTATGATAGATAATATCAGTGTCCTCAAAACCATGTCCTTGGAGCCGCATTTTAAGTTGCGGGAAAAGAAAAAAGTCTGCTGGAGTCAAATCTGGAGAATAGGCAGAATGAGGAACAGTATCCCTCCTATTTTTATCAAAAAATTGGCGGACAGAAAGGGCTTTGTGCATTGGCGCATTGTCATGATGCGGGAACCAGTCACCAGTCCTCCATTTCCCCAGCCGTTTGTGTTGCACACTCTCCCTTAATCTTTGCAATACTTGTTTGTAGAACACTTAATTCACTGTTTGATCCTGTGGTACAAATTCCTTATGTACAATACCTTTAATTTAAAAATAAACAATCATCATTGGCCTCACATTGGATCAAACTTGTCTGGCCTTTTTGGGGCATGTAGATAAAGGACCCTTCAGTTGTGAAGATTGTTGCTTCGTTTCTGGATTGTACCCATAAATCCATGTTCCATCACCAGTAATAACTTTCTCCATAAACTGTGGGTCATTTTGAAGCTGTTCTTTAAGATCTATGTTGGCAATCATACGGCTTTGCTTTTGGTCATTTGAGAGGAGGTGCGGCACGAACTTTGCAGAAATTCTTCTCATGCCCAAATCGTCTTTTAAAATGCTTTGAACACTTCCAAAGGAGAGTTCAAATGAATCAGAAATTTCTCTTACTGTAATATACTTATCATTTAATACTATTTCCCGCATCTGATTGATATTTTCATCAGTTTTGCTGGAAGAGGGCCGCACCAAACAATCTGCATCCTTAACTGATGTCACACTACTTTTAAATTTCGAAAACCACTGAAATGCATGAGTATTGCCCATTACTTCTTCCCCATAAGTTCATAATATTTCACAGGTTCTGTTGCAGTTTTACTGAGTGTGACGCAAAATTTGATGTTTGTTTTTTGTTCTTCCTAATCTAGTATATTTTGTTATACAGAAAAACTGCAGCAGGTGCAAAGCATGTATTCACTTCAGAGCTTCTACCTCTATACTCCAAGGCTGCAGAAAGTCGTGTGACCTCTCATTATTATCAGGAGGGAGCACTGCATGTACAGTCTGGGTAAGAATTAAAGATAGCTCAATGCCATAATTGTTGTGAAGCCATTCCAGAAATTTTTTGATCACACCTCGTATTTGTAGTTCCGTTGGATGAAACAACAATGTGAAGTGAAAGGCAGTGATTTTAAAAGCCGTGTCTGCTCTATGCACAAAATGTAATCCATCGAAGTAGAAAGTGCAACAGGTTGTAACATACTAAAAGCATTTTGTTAGTTTGTTAACACATAAACATTTAGCAATAGTTTTTAATCCATAGTCTAGCGATTTCTGTTACAAATTATTGTTATGGAGGGGGACAGGTTGCAAGAGAGGGCTCAAGAAGGGCAAATACGGCAGAATTGCCAGTCCATCAACTTCACATATACTGAAGAGAACCTGTATGTCATCTACTAGGTTTACAAGGAGTTTCGAATTCTATCAGTTGCTGTCTCATTAGCAAGTATCCCGCTAGCAAATATCTCTGACTATTAAAGATGTTCCCACAATATCTGAGTGGGCACTGAAACAACTAGCAAATACCCTGATTGAGGTTTTCCATGGTTTTCCTCAGTCTCCAAGGTGAATACCGGGGGTAAGAGTCACAAGTGATCTATGGCCAGCATGTTTATTTATTTATTTTTTTATTTATTTATTTATTTGTGCTAGCAATCTTCCTTAGAATATGGCTATACATCAGCCCAAGCTGTTATCTTGCCATATTACTTTCTTTATTTATAACATAAAAATTATAATAATAATAAAAATAATAATAATAATAATAATAATAATAATAATAATAATAATAATAGTAATACCAAAATGATAATCTAATAATACTAATTTTATAATAATGGTAATATAATTACGTATCTTAGCATCTTATGATGAAATTAATTCACATCTCTTTTTATTGTCCATAACCATTTCTTTTTGACTTTGGACAGGCACTCTCCTACCTTTTTATTATCCTTGTTAAAAATTTTGCTTAAGGCTACTTTCCTGTCCAGTGGCCAGCATATACCAACAGTGCAAATATTAACTTTATTAACTGAAGGATACAGACAACAGAAGTTAACTGAAAGGTAATGAGGCAGAGAAAGTTATTAGAATGTCCCACATCAGATTTTTTTTATGAGGTTTACAAGTCATTAAAAATTAAAATACATGACTACAAACCTTTATGAGTATTTCACACCTAATGCTATCCTTAAATGCCATCTGTGGCATGTGGTAGCTTGAAGTTATAATTTGCATAAGGTTGCAAAGTCTCATTCCAAATTCATATTTAAAAAAAAAAACATGCAAATTATGAAAACTTGAGTAATTCGCAAAATCTAAGTTGTGAGTTTCATGACATTCAGATGTAGACTAGTTTTCCTTTCCTTTCCTCTCCTTCCCTCCCCTCTCCTCCCCACCCTCCTTCACAGCCTCTTGAATCTTGGCATTAAACTTTGCTTTTTGTCGCTATCATTGGACTGGTTAAGCTTGTGTTTCTTGTATAAATCAAAATCAATATCTTCAATATTAGGTACTGGATGAATTTAAAACTGCAATAGTAAAATACTTTAAGATCCAATTGGAAAACCAAATTACGCATAATTAACAAATGTTTTTATGTATCAACATACTCAGTAATTACTATGCCTTGCTATGAGCCAACAATGATAGATGGCTGCCATAATTATAAAAACATTCTGAGGTACAGTGCTACAGTCAATGTCACTACCACCATAATACTCACACCTACAGAGAACACAACCTTCAGATGATGTCTGAAAATTTGCAATTTCAAATGGAATTAAGGACAACATTATCTGTACAATAATTTTTTATTAAATAGATGTTGAGCTTAGTGCTTGCATTTCACCAGTTGCACATTGGTACATCTAACAACCCAACTTTTAAGATCAATTTAAGAAAGAGAATACAGACTAATCAGTTACATTCATTTTAAATAATTACATTTTATTTTAAGATACCATGCCTTTTTTTGGCTCTTAAATGATCCCATTGGAGGGAGGAGCAATTGCCCTTCTGTGACCTCCATGCAGATGCCAAAGCAAGGAAACAAATCAAAGATGTCAGTGCTCTCTTTACAGATGAGGAAGAAAATAGCAGTTTCAAAAAGTTTACTTACCACCTTTCAGCATTCAATAAATTCAAACAGAATTTCAAGGACTGCCTCTGTGGTCAAGTGGTCAGCATTCTGGCTTCTCAGCCCAGAGGTTCTGGGATCAATTAGAATCTTTAATTAGAATCTTTCCCTACCCTCTGTAGAGTCTGGAAGTACGAGGGTGGTTTGATAAGTTCTCGGAACAGAATAGAAAAAAAGTACTTACATCACTGAAACTTTTCTTATTTTTCAATGTAGTCTCCTTGTAGATTAATGCACTTGGTCCAACGATGTTCCAGTGCCTTGATCCCATCTCGAAAATGAGATTCCTCCAGGCCTGCAAAATAGTTGTCAACTCCGGCTATCAATTCTTCATTTGAAGTGAATCTTCGGCCACCAAGAAAAATGTTCAGTTGTGGTAAGAGGTGGAAGTCTGACGGAGCCATATCAGGTGAATAAGGTGGATGTGGCAACAATTCATACCTTAGTTCATGTAGTTTTGCCATGGTGATGGCACATGTGTGCGGGCGTGCATTGTCTTGATGGAAGATGACCTTCTTCCTTGCTAAACCTGGCCTTTTTTCGCATATCTTTTGTTGCAATTTGTCCAGGAGGTTAGCATAGTATTCTGCAGTAATTGTTTGCCCAGTGGGGAGATAATATACAAACAGAATCCCCTTCACATCCCAGAATACTGATGCCATGACCTTTCCAGCCGAATGAATTGTCTTTGCTTTCTTTGGTGGCAGAGAATCAGCATGTTTCCACTGCTTTGACTGTTGTTTTGTCTCTGGAGTATAGTAGTGCACCCAAGTTTCATCTGTGGTCACACACTGGCGCAAAAAATCTTGTTCATTTCTCCTAAAACGGACCAAACATTGTTCCGATATTTCCATTCTCATGTGTTTTTTATCCAGCGTCAAGAGTCAAGGCACCCATCTCACAGATAATTATTTCATCTTTAATTCTTCAGTTAAAATGTTATATACCCTTTCAGATGACATCTGGTAAGCATGAGCAATTTCACGCACTTTCAATCGGTGATCCTCCATGACCATTTTGTGCACTTTTGCAATGATTTCTGCAGTAGTGACACATATTTGCCGACCACTGCACAGATCATCATCTAAGCTCTCCTGACCAAATTTAAATTCATTTGTCCACTTGGCAACAGTTTAATATGAAGGAGCAGAGTCCCTCAGTGTATTCTTGAAGTCGGCATGAATGTCCTTTGCTTTCATACCTTTCTTTACGAAGTACTTAATCACTGCTTGAATCTCAATTTTTTCCATATTCACAAATCACTACGCAGGAACAACAACAGAGCCACGTCACCACCACAGCTTTCTTCCAAGAGTACTGATGTGGCACGTGTTTACAGGCAACAGTCCAATGAATATGTGAACAACTCATTGCGCTAGTGCTGACCTATCGTGGTGATTCCGAGAACTTATCAAACCACCCTCATATGCATGTGGGAGTGAATGTGAGTGTGTTTCAACTTAGAATTGATTAAAACCCAACGTTAAAGACTCTACAGTCAATGATTTGTTTCTCAAGTCAAAGCCCTCAATATGACCATAGAAGTTAAAGAGGGCTATGCAAATGAAACAATTAAAAAGAAAGAAAATAAAGATTTTCAAGGAAAATGATTATCCTAGCACCTAAAACAACTACTCTATAGAAAAACTCAAGCTTAAAATCAAGTTGCACTAGATCAGGAATGTCCTAGATAAACTGCAAGATTGCAAACAAGATTTACATTAGGAAAGCAGAAACTTGAAGAACCAGAAACAAAGAAAATTTTGGAAATGTAAAAATAAAGCAGGAAGATAATTCAGCAATGGCATAGTATTTAGGGAGGGAACATCATAACATTGACAAAAAACCAAGGTTATTAAAAGAAACATAACTGGCAAAATAGAATTCACTATGTTGGAGAACACAAATTTTGAGAAAGGAGAAACTAATTGTAAAATTTGAAATGCTGCTTAATGACATCTGGTTACAGAAGATTCATCCATGTGTTTCCAGGGACAAGCACATATGCAACATTTCTCAACACCACCAGTCAACCCAAAGCTGACAGTGAAAGCAAATAGGTTTTGAAATATATTCTTCATAATTTGCAAGGAATTGTTGTATATGTATCACAAATTTGAGCTTCTTCTTTTTATGATTTCGTCATTGTGACAAAGTCCTCAGTAGTCTTCAGTAATCAGTGCAGAATATGTTTTCCAAAATCTGCTTTTCTAATTGAAAAAATAAAGAAAGAAAAAAAAAGCACATGAGAAAACTTGCCCAAACATGCCCAAAATAAGTGTTAAAGTATTGAATAATTATATCACATTTCAGGTGCTCTTTGACACAAATAAGGAACATCATCATAATTGTCTTTAAGCATAGTATCTACTTGGTTTTCCTCTCATGACTGCTTAGTGTACAGTACCTACTCCTGCTAATTACAGTCAAAATAGTTATTTCAGTGTTAAGCCTTAGTAATTAATGAAACAAATTCTGAGCAAAAAGTATTTTATTATTCACAATCTAAGTACACATATATCGGCTGTCATAATATTTACATTATTCACAATGCTTGTTTATATTATTCACAATCTGCACACATACATCAGCTTTGTCCAGTATACAGTGTTTCACATTAGTCTTTCATTGATAAATGCGTACAGTTAGAATAGCAGAAAAAATTTATTAACAAGACTACAGTGATTCAGAAATTTAATGTCAACATTTATGATACTTGTATATTTGTGAGATCAGTTTTTTTAACTACTTCCGTTACACTTTAATTTATGAGGGACCATTGTCAGGAGCCGTTGCTTTCATTTACAACCTTAGGGTCACTCAGAGGTTAAAAATGGAAGTAATGGCTCCCAAAACTATTCCCTCATAAATTAAAGTATACTCGTAAGTGACTTAGTGTTAAAAAGCTAACTTCATAAATACACAAGTAATTTGGATGCCACTATTACTAAATTCCTGTAAACATTAGCTAGTAATTATGATATTTTTAAAGATATGCCTTAATATGGAAAATCTAAATAAAAGTTTCCAGGGATTAAATTTCTCTATAATGGAATGAAGCATTGTTGAATGTGCTTTAGCACTGCTCTATACCCTAAAAAGGTATATGTACAAGGTGGTTCAAATATGAATGGGACTGATTTTTTTATGAGCATAAAACCCCGCCCAGCATGTTACTGACTTTCGAAGGAGGAAGTTGTTTCCCTCCCAACCTGCTCAGGCAGTTGTGAGCATGTTCAGTCTTGTCTAAGAGTGAGTCTAAGAGATGAGTGAACAGAAAGTGTCAATTAGCTTGGAACAAAGCATTATTATCAAATTTCTTACTGCAGAAGGGGTCCAACCATCGGACCCTGCAGTATTTTCTAGAAAAAAAACAGTTTTGTTCATATTTGAACCACCTTGTACTGTAACCCCCTTAACATTCTCTTTAAGGGATAGCACTAAACTGAGGAAAATTTGTGAGATGAGAACAGCTGTTGTGGAGTGCAATTATTCCTTCTTTTCTTTTTTTGGGGGGTTTTGTGTTATATTTTTCAAGATTATCTAAACAGTGCAGTTTACTTGCTGATCTTGCAATAATCATGTTGCAAAGAAAATGCATAGATTCAAATACGTATATACAGTAATATCTCATTAACATACTCCTGTAGTAACACTGTCTTGTCATTATGCTCCAATAATTAGGTACAATTTGTATATGAATGAAGAAAGTTTGATACACTCTAATAGGAAGGATATTTAATACTTTAACAGCTGTAGTTAGTGCATGGTGTAAACATACTAATTTTGTCTTACTTAAGAGCTTTATAATTTTAACTCTTAATTCCAGTTTGCAATTTTACAGCATCAAATTTCTGTACCTAACTCATAACTTAGAGAAAGATGGAATTTTATGAAAAGATCAGAAAGTTGACAGGCAGACTTCAGTGTTGAATACCTTTCATGCAGAAAAAATGTGTTAAATCATTAAGTATAAATTTCTGTCAGTAAGATAATTCTACAAAACTTTACCTTCTTCAGATCAGAAGTGGATAAGGATTAGGATTCAATGCAGAGGGGGACTTAGCGTGTCAACCTACATAGATCTTTTGTATCTATGCCCCAGATGGGGCACCCCCAGGGGGGAGGGAGGAGACAGAGGGTGGCCAGATAAGGGGGCAGAGGGCAGGGTTCATACCATTTACAAATTTAAACTCTGCAGATAGGCACTGATGCAGCCGGCTCCCCCCCTGCCCCCTGTAGGCTTACAATACTCTGGGGGTCCTGGAGCCCAGGAACCTGGAGCCCAGGAACCTGGAGTCCGCCCCCATTCTGAGGACAAAGGTTTCCACAGGGCATCCTTTTTGCTTGCCATGCACATGCTGAGACCTTCTGCCAACATGTACAACCCTGAAAGAGACCAAGCGGACGAAAGGTGAAGTGAAAGAGAATGGAGATGAAGTGGAGGGACAGGAAATTCAGCAGACTTAATGATCCTTCCCAGCATTCGACCTGGGGCAACCCCTGAAAAAACCCATGGGTCAGGAACGTCAGCCACGGGAATTGAACCCATGACCTCCCGAATGCGGTCCACAAACATTACCGCCTGAACCATCCTGCTCATTTCAGAAGTGGATAAAACTTCCATACAAGTGATGAAAAATGCAATGTTTTAAAAGAATGGTGAAGTCTGTGACTGATTAGTAGCAACAAATTTTAATATATATATATATTTCCAGGAACCTTCGAAACCTGCCTCTCCACCCTACCCCTAAAGTTAATGGCATAACTTCTTGTGTACATGCAGCACTATTATTTTGGCTTTTTCATTGTTACTTACAGCCTTCAGTAATCTGCTGTTTTTTTCATTTCATTAAAAAATCTTTGCTTGAATATCCTGAATAGTTCACAGAAATTTATAATTCAGCTCCTATTAACTGTGGCAGACACCTATTGCTGACATCTGTCCACATCAGGTTCATGTGTAAGAACATCCTTTCAATGAAAGCTTTTGAAATGGATATGCTCAGACAGAAGTTAATAAATTTAGAAAATTGGGCACAGTATTACCCACATTTTTTGAAAACTGAAATTAATTTTTCCGGTAACACCTATTTCAATTACTGTGTTTAGGCCTACAGTCGATGCTAGTTTTGTTATACTTCAAATGTAGTGGACATTTTAAATCTAGAAATGATATTTTCTAGAATGGATTCTCATGGGAGAAATCAAACCATTATTCAGTGTATTGCATAAGAAAGTACGTTTGAAAGATCCTCAAGAAGCTTTGAATTTGACATCAAAGAAATAAAAAAGAATGTCTAAAAAGCAAACAGTCTAAAAAATTGATCTTAAACTTAACCTTTAAGCTCTTTAATCAACTCTTCCATTATCCCATTCAACTATTTGGTAGTGCTTACAAAGCTATACATATATCAGTTACAAACTGAAGAGTAATGTTCACAACACCATATTTATGCTCTTCAATATCACAGTCATTATCATTAGTGATTTGCAAAAGCTTTTGAACTGCTCTTGGGCAATGAGGCCCTGAAGTGTATTAAAGAAAAGAAAAAAAAAAAGAGAGAGATTATAGCAGGCCAAAACCCTGACCCTGGAGACAACCATCTTGTACTCACATGCATAAAATTCTCATGCCACTCTCCATCCACAAATGAAAACAGTTCTTTCAACTTCTTTGTGCAAACAGACAAATTATTGAAAAATGAATATGCCTTTAACATAATGCTCTCTACATCCACATCCAAAGATTCAGTAGTATTGGAAGAGCTGCAAGTCAGTATACAGTGTGGAAGTTGGTAGCAGTGTTAACAACAATAAAAGAGTGTGCTTCTTTATGTTTTCTCAATCATTGTTGTGTGTGTTCATTTGACCTAGTTTTTGCGATGCTTTATACAGGCTTAACTCTCTTGAAGAACTACATTTTCAACAGGTGATGGGCCCAAAAACACTAAAAAGTATTACAAGCTTCTATAGTAACTAATACACCCAGCACCATGATACAAGCTCAAGTCAAACTTTATTGTATGGATGATAGATGCCATTTACCATTATTTGATGGGAAAAGTTACTCAAATTGGAGATATCATGTTGAATTACTCTTGATGACAAGAATCTACTAATACATGTGCAAGAGGAAGTTAGGTACCTATGCAGTAGTTGTGGAAGGAAAATCGGGCACACAGGAAACCGCTCTAAAGCCACCAAATAAAAGTTATCATAGAAGGACAAGTTATGCAAGCGTATAATTGTAAGTAATATAAGTGATGAATATCTGGAATACTGCCAAGGTAAAGAAACTGCATACCAGATATGGATGAATTTAGCAGAAACTTTTCAGAGAAAAGGAACAGCAAATCAGTTACAAGCAAGGAAAGCCCTTTTGTCAATGAAACATAACCCAATGAGAAAAGTTAGAAGCACATTTTCTCAAGTTTGATCAACGCACTCGAGATCCAAAAACTGCAGGAGCTAAACCAGATGACGTGGAAATTTTTTGCAATCTACTCCTTATACTTCCTGTAGAGTACAGTATGGTTGTTACAGCAATTGAAACCATATCAGCAAATGGTGAAAATCTAACCTTACCATTTGTAAAGAGCAGACTACTGGATGGAGAAGCAAAGAGGAACCTGTTGGGAAGAGGAGCAATACCAAAATCCACAATGGCATTTGCTGCACGTGGAAAGGGAAAAGGAAAACCGCAAAAGAGTAATCAGAATCCTCAAAATAAACTTCAACAGTACAACTCGTCTTCAGTTAAAGTACAAACTAACAACAGTAGTTATAATGTACTTCTCAAAACAATTTCAGATGTCATAACTGTGGAGGTACTGCAATTAAAGAAAGCAGTGTCCCAGCTTACAAAGAACTCCTTGGGTACCATTGTCTGGTTCACAAACAAATGCAGCACACATGACTTAACAAAAGGAGGAAGAAACTGAATTTGACCTTTCTCCATAACTACTGCATGGGAACAAACACATTCAGCACCAAATGAGGTAACCTGGTGGCTTGACTCAGAGGCCACAGAATATATGGTAAACAGTCTTAATCATTTAGACGATGTGAAGTCTGTTGACGTCAGTATCAAGGTTGCAAAATCTGGCCAGTTTATTATAGCAAAACAAAAGGGAAATATGAAACTCTTCACTTTTGAAGAAGGAAGTTGGAATACTGTAAACATATCCACCATTTTATATGTGCTGATCTACACAGGAATCTGCCATTGGTGAGAAGAGAAGATTGGAGGCTGCTAGCTAGGGTAGCCAAGAGGATGAATAGGTATATTCTAAACAAAGCAAGATGTCTTCCACTCAGTTTTGGATTCCCCTACTATCTGTGGAGTGAAATTGTCAAGACAGCAATATACTTAATAAATACAAGTCCCACAGAAGCCTTAAGGGATTCTGTTCCTGCTACACTGTGGTATGGAAATAAACCTGATGTGAGCAAACTCAAAGCGTTTGGTTCACCTGCCTATCTACTTACTCCTAAACAACTCAGTGAAGGAAATTGTACTTCGTAGGCTACTGCAATAATGGTTACCAGCTATGGAATCCAAATAGTCATGAAATCATTGAAGGACCAGATATGGTTTTTGATGAGAAGGAAGTTGGAAGCATAAGATATGCAAAATTCTTAAAGCCTTCTAATGAAGAATGTATTGAAGGCAGCTCAGAAAATGCGATTGTTCTTGAGAAATCAATTAATGTGGAGATTTTGGAGAACAACTTAAATCAACAGGCACCCAATGAAGGAGAATGCCAGCTTATCTTAAGGGCTATGAAGTGGAATTGCGTGAGCTAGCCTAAGTACTGCTTTGGACTTGAGATGTTCCATGATTAGATGCAGGACATTCAAGGAAGGCCTGATTCCATTCATTGGAACAAAGCAGTTGAAGAAGAAATGAAAGCATTGGAAGAGAACAACACATGGGCACTCACATAACTTCCTCCTGAAAGGAAAGGCATTAACAACAAATTGGTGTGCCAAATTAAAAAGGATGCAGATGGCAACATCACCAAATACAAGGCATGGCTGGTGGTAAAAGAGTGTGTGCAAAGAAAAGGTTTTGACTGCTGAGAAACATGCTCCAGTAGTCAAAATGATCACTTTATAATTATTGCTGTCTGTTATAAACAAAGAGGAACTGTTTGCCATGCAGATATATGTTGAAAATGCCTTTCTTTATGGAACCATTAAAGGAGAAATATACATAAAACAGCTGGAAAGATTAGAGGAGGCTGACCCATCATTAGTATGCAAACTCAACAAGACACTTTATGGTCTCAAGCAAGCACCCAAGGAGTTGAATACAAGATTCAACCAGTTATCCAGAATCCAGGCTTCAAACAGTGTCAAGCTGATAAGTGTTTATGCATTCATGAATAAAATGGTTTGATATTATTACTCTATTCGATAACATCATTGATGCAGGCAAATCAGAGGTAGCTGTTCAACAGTGTAGGGCATTTCTCATGTCAGAGTTTAAAATGAGTGATATGGGACATCTCAGTAATTTTCTTGGTATCAAGATTGAGAGGTCTAAGGAAGGCATGTTTCTTAGTTGCAGTACATCAAAACCGTTCTTGAGTGTTTTGAAATGGAACATTGCAGTCCAACTCTAACTCCTATGGAGGCCAAACCTAACCTACAATTAGAAAGTAATTGTATCCTTGACAAAAAGCCCTTTAGGGAATTAATTGGTTATTTAATGTACTTGATGCTGACAACACGTCCTGGCATGAGTATAGCAGTCAATATTTATAGTAGATATTAGAGTAATGTCTTGCAACCACAATGGCTTGGGCTTAAATGCATCTTCAGGTATTTGAAAGGAACCTCAGAAATGGGACTATTTTATCCCAAACAGCCAAAATCTCCATCATTGGTTTGTTACACTGATGCTGATTGGGTTGAAGATAAAGAAGACCATAAGGCAACTACTGGGTATTTGTTTGAAGTATTTGAAGCAAATGTCATGTGGGTGATTAAAAAAAAATCAGCATTATCACAATCCTCAGCTGAAGCAGAATATATTTCCTTGGGTACAGCCATAATAGATTTTTTTGTGGTTAAAAGCTCTTTTGGAAGATCTCAGAGTTTAAGCACTATTGCTGATTACTGTGTTTCAAGACAATCAGTCAACAATCAGCTGCCTTGACAAGTGGGATGAAAAACGTTTAAAGCATGCGGATGTGAAATATCATTTGGTCAAAGACATGCATAGGAAAAGAGTGGTGCATGTACACCATATTCCATCTTCTGACTAGAGAGCTATGTGCAGCACTAACAGTAAAAAACAATAAAAACTCTTGTGCAGTATATAATTGATCATAACATTCTTTACATTGCAAAACTCAAATTGTTCTGTTCTTTAATATTCACTTTTTTTTTTGTCTTTCATATAGATCATTTACATGCTACAAGAAATATGTATTTCAAATGTTTCACCACTTGGGTTAATATTCTTAAGTTTTTGTATATTTATTGTGCTAAGAGATTTACAATTTGATTGTCTACTGAACTTTGATGCTGGCCACTCATTCTGTAGACAATCACTACAGTTTATTTACATTTTACAATTTCCCGTCAACTCATTCTGTAGACAATCACTACAGTTTATCCACATTTTACAATTTCCCGTCAATAAATTATAAATTATCTTGTTTCAGTTTCTCATGTCCCATTTCCACTTGTTTTTCACTTTTCACTTATTGATTACTTTACCATCACACATTCACCATAGTTTTCCATTCAAAGTAAGATACACTACCTCTTACTTTTCTCTATCCACTGTCCAAAGCCATTTATTTTTGACTTTACACAAAAACTGTCCAATGCTCCTAGCGTCCTTGCACATCATTTTGATTATAAGCGTATTTCTATCTCCCTTCAACCACTTCTTTTTAAAAAATTCTCTTCTCCAATTTTCTGTTCCTTGGCACTTAAATACTATGTGTTCAGTGTTTTCATTACCACCACATATCGGACATTGATTTTGAGGAATACCCTGTCTTAACCCTCTTAGCCTCCATGCTCCGGTTCTTACCTATGCAATAGATTCTCTCTCTTCTTTATTTACTATGTCTATATATTTTTCCCTACCCCATGTATTTTTCATTGACCTATAACAAACCAATGAGCTCTTTTCGGCAATCTCACTGAACATAATTTGTATTTCTATATCTTCCAGTCTTTTCCTCGCCTTTTTCCAAATTTTTTGGTGTGTTGACTTGAGGGGGAGTGTTGGAAGAGTTGCAAGTCAATACATAATGTGTAAGTTGGCAGCAGTGTTAATAACACTAAAAGAGTGTCGTTTCTTTCCATTTTCTCAATCATTATGGTGTGTGCTCAGTTTACCTAGTTTTTGCGATACTTTATACATGCTTAACTCTCTTGAGAAACTAAATTTTCAACAAGTAGCGTGCCAAAAACAGTGTTTAAAGTATGTGCTGGACAACCTAATTTGATCAGTTTTTGTTTTGCTTTAACATTGGAAAAGCTGAATGTTTTCTTCCAAAATTGGCACTTGTATTATCAACATAAAATACAGATACATATAAAAAGATTATGTTGATCAAAGTTGATTTAGCACAGTCAGAAATGGCTGAATGGAATTCCTCAATAAAATCTAATAATTTGGGACAAACATCTTTTTCCTATGTAAGATACTGTTCACAGATGGGATGAAATTTGCTGTTACATTTGTTTAGGTATCAGTATACACAGAGAAGTATTTAACATTTGCTAAACCACTAACAATATGGTTCACAATAAATGGGCCCATTACATACCTCACTGTTAACACTGTTGCATGCCATTTTTGTTGCTATTTTAGTTTGCAAACAAATCATGCGCAAGATTGTTACCACAGTCTATTGCATTATTTTAATGATTATGCTTCATGCAATGAAAGACTTGAAGCAGCGCCTGAAGGAAAAAATAACATTCTGCTCAAAGACAGGAAATTACAATTATTCATGGAATAATTAAAGCTTATGAAAGTTCCTTGCATATGTATAGTTAGATTCTTTTGCAAATATGAGGAGTTCAACAGAAGTTAATAAAAAACGTTAACCAAGATATTTGTTAACAAATTCGATACATTTTTGTTAACAAACTTCTTGGACAATTTGTCCATAATGAAATTAGATATGTAGAGGTTTAGATTGGCAATGCCCTCTCCCTGTGCATTTCATTAGTGAAGCTGGCTTTGCAACCTGCCACCATAGTTTGTCATCAGTGGCGGCTGCTGTATAAGAACATGTGAACACACTAACTTTTGGCACCTTGTAGATTTATTGGTTATTTTTCTTTGAATGCCATTAGACATTATATATATATATATATATATATATATATATATGCGGTAATATCAAATCTACATAATTTAAATCTACTGCATTACTCCTCTAAACTTGGAATGTGGCAACAGCTTTGGCATATTGACTTGTACATGTTTTGAGGAGTTTTTGCGCATGTGTGACTGGTGTGGCATAATTACCTTGGATTAAATCCATAACATTCTTGCACATTTGAAGGCATGCATGAAGCTTCTCCTGCACTGTTTTTCCATACTATCACTACAGTTTTATGTTAATGCCACTAGGTGGTAACACACCGTGGCAGACAGAGCCTTGTATTACTCTAATACGGGCACTGTAACAGAAGTAGGTAATCTGCACGAGTGTGGGAACTTCTTCCACTTATTCCAGACCATCCATACTCTCAACTAGAATTTAATTTGCACGTTACTTCGTTTTTGTCTTAAAATTCTGTATTTAATTATGTGTGCAACAAACAATAAACATCCACAAAAACAACCCTTTCTTTCGGCAGACAACTTATATTATTATTAACTTATATTATACTATATAACTTATTATTATTATTATTATTATTATTATTATTATTATTATTATTATTATTGTGATGGTGGTGGCGGCAGTGGCATTGGTGGTTGCTGTTGTTGAGAGTGGAAGCAATTGTATCAGTTTGTTCATAATCATAACTTTTATGCAGCAGATAATAGTTCACATTTTCAGTGCTATCTGACTCTAAAATTTTGTGAACACCCAAAATGAATACACACAAGCCACTATTGTTTGTCACTATGTTTCTAAGAGTAAGCCTTGTGCAACTTGCATATGCACAATAAATTAGCTCTTTTGGTATAAAGTAGTGATGGTAAATTTGCACTGTGATTTTTTAACCAGTATCATGGACAACACATGCATGGTGTTTGGGTGCAATTTCTCCTTTAGCAAGAGGGGGAAGACAAGGAACAGATGTTTCAGTGCACATATTAGTGTACTTAAGATATTTTTTGGTGGTGAACTTCGTGAAGTATATTATGCACTATTGACAAAACAATCTTTTATTGTTTGTTAATTTTAGATTTCCAACTCTTAAAAACCAAGCAGAAGAATGGGTAAAGGCAGTAAGCAGAAAAGAATGTTAGTTTTTATGTTTTGAAATATGTTGATCTTTCTTCTATAAAATAAAGACACTATATTCTGTGGTCCATCATTTTCAGAGGTTAAAAGTCAGCCTGCTGGGCTTTTAAATACCCTCCTGTCCTTTCCTTTCCTTTTTTCAAGCAGCATTTTTCTGTTTTAAACTCCCTTGTGCCTCGGTTTTTAGCAGAATAACTTGAAATTTTATATGTACTTTATATACTTTAACAACTTGGGAAATACTGGATGCTACATGGGCAATGTAACTTACAGGTAGAGCAGTTGCCTAAGGGTTGGGAGTGCTGAGAAAGGGGGTGCGATTTCTGCTGACAATGAGAACTCAAGGTAAAGTTAGTGCCCATGCCTTGAGCCCCTTTTTTGTATTCTAAAGACCTACAGCCCAGTCTGTAAGTACCTCAGCTTATTACATACCTGGCTGGCAGTGAAGTTGCTTCTAATTCACAAGTTATAAGAATATGTGTTGTGACCACGACCAGCATGGCAATGTTCTATAGCAGGTGTGGTGTTAGTATGCCCTAGTGACCTCAATTCGGTTAGCTTAACTATTCTACACTGTGAGGCATAGCATTCTATTAATTTAGATTCACCATGTAACCTGATTTCAACACTTCCTGTGTGTTGCCTCATTCCGATACTTGGGTTTGCTCCCAGCCATAGGACACTACAGCCTACCACCCCAGGTTTGAGAATTCCAGCCTCCACAGAATTTAAAGTCCTGGTCAGGCTGACATGCTGACCATATAATCTAAGAATAATACCCAGGGTGGCTTCATGCCCTGTAGGTAAACATATGCCATACCATAGGCAATGAAATGAGAAAAAAGACTAAAATTGGGTTCCATTACTGAACCTCAGGTACACCTCCTTCCAGCTCCGCTGGCTGCATGATCAGGGAGGAGTGGTAAGGGGGATCTCTCTCTAGGTTGTGTTTTTGGCTTCCCCTATCCTCTGGGGTTCCCATGGGACAACATCCCATATTGACTTTGGTGGGATGTCTCGTGTCTTCAGCTGCTGCAGATCTGCGCCGCTTCATACTTCTCTATTCTTCCTGTCAGATGTGCCAGCGTGTCTGCCAGCTGCAGCTTTTGATTCCACTGCTTCTTCTTTCCTGCCTTTGTTTGTAAACAGTGGTTACCCCACTCAGTGAATCGGCTACCAGATTTACCTCTTCTTCTCCTTCACTGTACTTTCTTCTCTTTAATTTTCCCTATTTGACCATGGCTCTCGCTGCCCTTCGTGTGCAATCCTTGGCTCAGCTGCTGTCTCTATGGTGCACTGCCTCCCAACCCAGGGTGGGGGTTGGGGTTTTCAGGATTCAAGGGTTGCTGGATTAACATTATTTACTGGACTAGGATCATTTTCTTACTGGGAATACATTCCTCCTCTGCCTGTATATACATATTTACTTTGTAGGACTCGCTTGCTCACCCAATTTTATTTTGAACCCTGTTCATCCAAAATTTTAACTAACAGTTATCCCAGTCTCTGGTATGTTGCTTGCAGAAATACTTACTACTGTGCAACTGTATTCATAGTTCCTCCCAACTTTTCTTTGGTTTCTTGCTTTTTTCTGTACAATTCAGTAAAACTCCTCACTCCCTATCTACAATTTATACTGCACTTCCATTTTCGGGTTACAATTACCTTTTTTTTTTTTTTTTTAATAATATTGGGATGTGATTTTCCAACTTCCTCCTTCATCAAGCTTAATACCATAGTTCTGTCTGCTTCTCTTCCTTCTCCTCCTGCTCTCCTTGCTGGATACTTTGTAACAGGCATCCAGGTTGCTCTCAAAATTCTGACTTTCCTGAACTTTCCTATCTGTGCTTTTTCCTCCATAGCTCCATCCTGATTCTCTATTTCTTACATGTTGTTGGTTTCTAGTTTTACTCTCTCCTTTCCTTCTTTACCTTATGGTATAACTCAACTGTCTTATGCATTCAGCTGCCTTGAATAACTTCTGGTCACTTACCTTTGCAGTTCTTCCTCTGTGCAGCCATATAGATTGGGGGAGATACAGGTCGTCTTTAATCATGTCAGTCAATGACATTCTGGGCTCCCTGTATCTGCTATATACCCCATGTTGCTTCTGTCGACGCCATCTATGTTGGCACATTTGGCTTACCCATAGATTTTTGCACCCTGATGTTTCTTTCTTTGGCATTTGTGTCAAAAGGGCACATATTTGGCTTGTGTTTTGACTCTTCTACCGAGTTTCCTCTCAGTCTAGATTTACTCAATTGCCCTTAATTTCTTTCTTACAGTCTCTTTAAGTGCTTCCTGTATAAAGCTCATATCTCTTGAGGCTGCTAGTGTTGCACATTTTGGATTATTCTGTAGGCTTCTTCTCGGGAGAGTCCTACCTCCAGAAATTGTGTTCTGCTCATGTAATCCCTCTGCTTTATTTACCAACTTAATAACAGTGAAAGAGAGGAGAAAAAAGTTATTTGACACAGAGACGTTTCATTGGAATGGGAGAAATGTATCTCCCTTATGTACTTCTCAGTTGTGGAGAGAATTAACTATTATCCATGCGAGAACAGCTACTAACATGTCATGATCGTGGCGGTGGTTTATTGATGCAGTAAATCATTTGTACACCACAAAGTTGACATTGGACCAGTCACTTTCATAATAGTAGTAAAATATTGCATAGAGAATATAAAACAACAACATTTAAGACAATTAATATGATATACAAGATATGAAGGAACAAAATTTAATTAATAACTTATTTACATATCTACACATCAAAATAGGTGTTCACCCTCAGTCTAATAATTACAGATCATCTAGATTATACAAGCATTTGTTAATTAGATACTCTTTTATTTTATGTTTGAAACACATTTTCGAGGTGTTGGCTAAATTTTTCAGTGCCATTGGCAATCTATTTAATAAAATTACTGTTCCTGTATTTACATCCCTCTCAGAGATATTTTTATTTTTACTGTGTCTCTAATAACTGCAGTTATTTCTTGTATTATGGTCATGTACTTGATTGTTCCTTGTTAATACTTGCTTTTTTATTGTATATATTATAGTTCTATAAAGATACAGAGAATTAATGGTGAAAAGCTTTTCATTAATGAAGGTAGTTTTACAAGCTTCCCTTGGTTTCAAGCTATATATTAGCCTAATACGTTTCTTTTGTAGAATGAGAATTATATTTAAATAAGGTTTTGCAGTGCTCCTCCATGTTTCCATGTCACAAATTAAATGATAATGGATGCATCCAAAACATATAAATTTTAGAGTTTTAACATCGCTATACTTTTTAAATATCTCAGTAAGTATATTGTGTTGATAATAGCATTGCATATATGGTTGATATGCTCTGTCCATTTTAAACGGTTGTCTACCATGATGCCTAGAAATTTGTGTGAGTTAACCGCATAAACAATCAGGTTCTGAAGTTATAGACTAATATTGTTGATACTTTTTGTTAGCATGTTGAGTTTCATCATCTTTGTTTTCTGCATATTGCATTTCAGATTTAGAGTTTCAAAATGGTTAAGAAGCATGGATGTAGAGCTCTTTAATATTTGTGTGTAGTTGTTCGTTTGTTTTATCCCAGCAAATGTCAGTAGCATCATCAACATAAGTTATGATGGTGGTATTATTTGTATGTATTATGTCAACATATATGATAAATAGCAGCGGACCTAAAACATTGCCTTGGGGAACCCCATACTTTATGTTTCTGACAAACTTTCCCTTTTTGTGAGTACTTTCAGTAGTTTGTTTCCTTCCAATTAGATAAGTAGCAATTGGGTTTTTGGGGAGACCTCTAATTCCATACACCTCTAGCTTGTTTAATAAGATATTGTGATCAATGCAGTCGAAAGCTTTGGATAGGCCAAAAAATAAAGTGCTAACCTTTTTGTTAGTCTGCAGGTTTTCTACTATTATATGAATAAATTGACTGATTGCAGTAATGGTGGATCTACTTTTCCAGAAGCCATGTTGGAAATTTTTTGATTTGATTCAAAAGAGGATTACAAATTGGTTCTGGTCACCCATTCAGTTTTGCTTCTCTAACCAAGGAACTCATAGTGGGGTGAATGAAAGAATCAGGTTTCAGGAAAAAGCATAATAATGTCTTTTGATAGTAGGTTCCTGTTAGTGCATGCATTTCAAGGAAAATATTTCCACAGATAATGCAGGCCAAAGCTACAGTATTACAAGGGCTTTTTTTTTTACCTCTGATTGCTTTACTGAGTGACCAGATAAGTGCAAGGGGGTGGATCTGCACACTGTTCTACTGCACAACTACCCTACCATAACATCTGCTAAGGTCAAGCTACGAGACTCTACAGACAGCAGCTACACCTAGCCAGCTGTGAGCTTACATGCAGGATTAAGTGGAAGCTTTGATATTGTTGCTTAATTTAGACAGTGTCAATATTGTGTCCACTTGTCTACTATAATAATGCCTCCACTATTTAAGTGCACTGTGTGTTACAAACCTTTTCAAAGATGTTTCACCTTGAAACAGCATTTTGCTAAGTTCCATGCAGGACACGTGTTTGAGGAGCATGCCAAAATGCAAAAAACATAGCACAAATATTGAACTTGATATTAAGCACATTTTATTTTGCAGTAAGGCCATATAATATGTTAAGGCATTTTAATTACTTTCCCCAAAGAGGAGGTTTTAATAAGAGAGTTACACCAATCATATACAGCAAAGTTCAGTGCTTATATGTCAAATATGCTGTCATTTAAACCTACTTGAATAACTCTGTGATAGCATTTAAAATCTGAGCTGAAAGTTCTCATCATCTCCTAATTTTGCAACAGTCCCCTTCAGAAGTATTTTCTGGATACAGGCCTGATCAAAGTCTAGTAATTAAAAATATTGGAAAGAGTTCATTAAATATAAAGTACCACTGTTGAATGCCATGGCTACAGGAAGCCTTTACTACTGACCTGCTTTCCTCTTCTTACCTGGCATTTTATTAAAAGCTCTGTGCTCACAAAATATTAATTAGTTAAGTGTTTTGCAGTGACGCATGCGTAACCCCAGTATTTGAGCACAAGATGAGTTTAAGGACTGTTTGTATGATTAGAATGCTATTTTGCAGTTTGGGTTAAAAGGTTTTGAATGTTTTACAGTAAGAGTAATAGAGTTTCTAAAAATAATATAAACATAATGTAAGTGAAATGTTTCAAGTCAATAAAAATTGAAAAACATTTTTAAACAAAGCAATTTAACTCCCAGCTTTTCTAAAAAAAATTATTTTTACATTTACATTTTACATTGCAGCTCTGTATGAAGTAATTTTTGTTTTATTTTGTTCACACTAAGAACTTGGATACAATCATTAGAACTTTTGTGAACCATTTTTTTAAAAATGTATTTTATGTATATGTTAGGACAAATTTATTTTCAAATAATCTGATGTGTTACATTCACATGACTATCTATTTATTATAATTTATTTTTATATAGCTTCCACAAACTATTCTTACAAAAGCTTATTTTTTTTAACTAATTCATGTTAATCAAGATAAAACTTTGCAGAAATAGTTCATTACACATTTTGTTGAAGGTACAAGTGGATAGAAGAAACTGAATCGATGGTCAGATATTTAAAAACTAGGTCACTATATGCTAGCCTAGAGATTCCATACTCTTTCCATCACATCACAAGAAGTAGCTGAATAGAGACAGCACTTGAAAAATGACAAAAGTAATGAACAATCCATACCAATAAAAGCATATATCTTGAAAATAGCTACCACAAAAAAGTTATTTCAAATAAATTGTGTGTTTTAAAGAGATCTGCATTTTTTGTGAAGTACATTTTTGTCTATCTCTTATGGTTTACCAGTTATACAACATTATACAAGATTCCTTCTGAATGAAGAGGATTTAACAGGTTATTCTCAGAAAATTCAAGATATGCATTTTATTTGTCATGTAAATATTTTAAACATATGGTATTTTAATAAAAATTATTAGAGCTGTTTTTTGAGAAAATTGAAAATTTTTAAAAATCTCCCATGTAAAGGGTAGTTTGAGGTGGGGGAGTTTTCATGAAAATCTTTGTGTTGCATTTTTGGAAGATGAACCTAAATACTGAGTTTGGTATGCACATTTTGTTGTTGGGTTATGCTGTTCACATATTGTGGACATTTTTCAAAAATGCTTTTTTTTTATTTAGATGGCCTCAAAACAAGTATTTCCAGTGAAATCTTGACATAGAACAAGAAGTATAGAACTTTAGGTAAAATGCAATACCTTCTCTACCTACTAGTTACATGATAGAGAATGTAAAAATCATGTTAATCCTAGTTTTTATGCCACATTAATGGATGTAGTACAAAAATAGTGTCTTCTTTAAGCTTTAATTTCATATATTAATAAATTTTCTGGTTAAAATATAAGTACATTGGTATTTATAGGTGTTGATGCTGTGCAACTGAGAACACTTGAAAACATGCAGGAGCTGTCTGTCATCTGCTTGTACAGACATGTGCATGCATGCACAGTGGATGCTGGTACTGTCTGTATAGTCTTGAAGCAGAGTTTAACACAGCAGTTGAAGCTGAGCTGCAGGCACTTAAACATGGCCGACATCATTGATTCTCCTACCAAGTGCAAGTCGTGGAGCTTCATTCATTTTGTTCACACAGAAGGGAATAGCACAGTAGAAATTCATCGTAAAATGAGCTGCGTTTAAGAGCAAACTGTATGAATGCTGGTGTTGTGCAAGAATGGTGCAAGAAATTTAAAGAAGGCCAAACTGATGTTCATGATGAAGGTGCACAAGGATGTAAGTCTGTTGCTAGTGAAGACCTAGTTCAGCAAGTTGATCAAGTGGTTCAAGAGAGATGGAGGTTTACCATTAGTGAATTGTCTGTGCAATTTCCAGACATTTCAAGGTCAGCTCTGTATATGATTGTAGCAGAACACCTAGGCTATCAAAACTTTGTGCACATTAGGTTTCCAAAAAGCTGTCTGAGAACCACAAAGCATGGCACATGGCCTTATCCTTTCTCAGACTTTACGCTGATGAGGGGGAAAAATATTTTAAATCCATTGTGACAGAGGATGAAATGTGGATACTTTATAATCCAGAATCAAAAGAATAATCCAAACAGTGGTTGCACACACACTCCCCGAACAAACCCATAAATTTCAAACAAACTTTCAGCAACAGAAAGACCATGGCTACCATTTTCTGGGATCAGAAAGCTGTGTTGCTCATGGAGTTTATGGAGCCAGGGACTAAGATCTGCAAATTGCATCATCAGACATTACATCACCTCCGAGAGCCATTCAGATCAAAAGAAGAGGCATGCTGTCATCTGGAATTGTTTTGATTCATGACAATGCAAGAGTGCATACTGCTGCTGTATCCCAACAGCTTCTTACTCAGTTTCATTGGGAAGTATTTCATCACCTAGCATAAACCCAGATCTAGTGCCAAGCGAGTTTTACCTTTTTAGCAGCTTAAGAAGGTCTGGGAGGACAGTGCTCCTCACCAACAAAGAGCTTCAAGACCATGAAGAACTATCTGAATATGCTGGTGGCAACCTTCTATGATGAGGGTGTTGGAAAGCTCATCCATCAGTATGATAAATGTCTCAGTCTTCGCGGTGCCTATGTGGAAAAGTAATTGATTGTACTTGACTCCTGATAATAAAACCATTTTGTGATTCACACTGTCTTTATTTTATGCCCCAAGGGATGTTGAAAAAAATAGCCCTTGTACACTTGTTTTAATTCCAAAATCAGCTTTACAGCAATGTCTTACAGTTGAAAATAACAGTTCTCATATAAACTGAATCCTCTGCAGAGATTACTCAGGAGAAAAAGAAGACTAGATACATAATTGCTGTTTATGGAAGCAACTATTACAGCAAGAGACAAGCTCTGCATTAAAGCTACTGGTGAAGCAATTGCCTAATACACCTATAGGTAGAAAGTGTTAGTTTGTTTCTCCCCTTGAGTAGAGTATCTTTCTCTACTCTCCTCCCCTCCCTCCTCCTCTCAAGGTGCAACAATCCATAGTAGGTTGAGACCAACTGCATAACAACCACATCCTTTTCATCTATCCAATAGGACATCATGGGCAGAGGCCACTAGTGTGGGTGGCATGTTGTCAGTATGCCAAATCCCTCTGGCTGCTTATATGCAGTTACTGAGAACTTTTACTTTGTAAGTATTCTTTTTTTGCAAAGTTATCTATCATACAGATTACTTATTAGTCCATATAAGAACATTGTCCATATGAAAGGCAATGTGATTACTCATAATTAAGGAGCCATAAGAGGAATAACATTTTTGTATCAATAGAAAAAGTGTACTGTCTTAGGGAGCTTGATCACATGTCAAAATGGAAGTAACCATTGTCAGAAGTATATCTATAATAATAATAATAATAATAATAATAATAATAATAATAATAATAATAATAATAATAATAATAATAATAATAATAACAACAATAACAATAATAATATATTTTTATCCATAATAACACTTGCATGTTGTTGGATACGTCAGAATTATATACATTTATTTATATTACAATTACAAACATTTTTGTATTAGATATTTGTTTAGTTCGTTTTTAAACAGTTTTCCTTTTTTTGTTTTTACTGAAATCAGTAATTTATTGAACAGCATTTTTCCCATTATTAAGGGATCTTTATCAGTTGAGTTTTTATTTACAGTTATTCTATGGTAATTGTTTTGTGACCTTGTTTCATGGTTATAATAGTGCTTATTTAAGTTACCTACTCTGTCTTTACTAACTACAAACATGACTACTTTAAAAACATATAAAGATACTACCGTTAGAATTTTGTTATCTATAAAGACATTTCTACATGATTCTCTTCTATTTACATTATATATACATCTTAAACATTTCTTCTGTAAAACTAGTAATCTGTTCATGTTGGTTATACAAGAGCTGCCCCAAACCTCAACTGCATATTGTAGATGTGGATGTATTATTCCATAGTAGGTCAATTTCAGATGTTCAGAATTTAAGTAACTTGCTAGGTTCCTTATTAAGTAAGATGTGTACTTATCTTCTTACATATGTAGTCAATATGGTATCTAAAGGTTAGGTTTTCATCGATAATTACCCCTAAGAATTTTATTTTATCTATTTGCTGGATAGGTTCACCATTTATCATTACATTTATAGGACTTTTACTGCTATACCTGTTATTGCGGTGTTGGAACATTACTGTTTTTGTTTTTTGAAGATTAACTTTCAGGCTATTGTTTGTAAGATAATTGTAAATAATTTGCGTTTCTATGGTTATTATTTTCTCCATTTTGTTTGCTTGATTGAGTCCAAATATTAATGAGGTGTCATCTGCATACGTCACTGTTTTGGAGTATGGAGTTATTGGAAGATCATTTATATAAAGTAAAAATAATATTGGCCCTAGGACAGATCCTTGAGGTACTCCTGCTTTGACGTTTCCATAATTGGATGTGATAGATTCTATTGTGTGTTTACTCTTGGTTCTGACTACTGTAAATTGTTTCCTGTTTTCAAGGTACAATCTTAATATTGTGTGAAATTTTCCCCTTATGCCATATTTCTGCAGTTTATTCAGCAGCATTACATGTGATACACTGTCGAACACTTTAGATAAGTTAAGGAATATCCCTGTGATCTTCTCGTCATTTTCAAGCCCTTGGACTACAGTATGATATAGCTCTGCTATAGCAGTGGTTGTGGAGTGAATTTTTCTGAAACCATGTTGGGATTTACTTAGTATATTAAATTTATTTAGAAAATTCAGTAATCTATTATTTTGCACTTTTTCGAAAACTTTAGCAAAGACAGAAGTTAAGGAAATAGGCCTATAATTTTCTACTTTTGTTTTATTGCCTTTTTTAAATATTGGCCGAACTATGCTTATTTTTAGACAATCAGGGAAAGATTCTTCAATTATTGATATATTTATCAGGTATTCCAGTACATCTAGTAAGGCATATTTACAATGTTTTAGTGTTTTTGTGGATATTTCATCCCATCCTGTTGACATGTTACTATTTAGTTCGTTTATTATTTTTTCTAATTCTGTTTTAGTGGTTTCTTTTAGATAAATGGAAGATAATAGTACCTTTGTCCCCTGAGTGGTATCACTAATCGGACTCATTTTATCGATTCCCATTTTTAAAAAGTAATTATTGAAGATCTGACAAACATCTTTAGGATTTTTTACTGCTTGCACGTTTTCTTCTAAGGTTATGTTTTCAAATGTCTTATTGTTTATGTGATGTTCTTTTACAATTCCCCATATTGTCTTTGCCTTATTATTTGATTTTATTCTTTTTTCACTAAATTGTTGTCTGTTTAGATTAATCAGTTCTTGGGCATACTGCTTTTTTAGACATTTATATTTATCCCTATAAATAACTAAGTTTGTTGATTTATAGAAGGTATGGTAGTCCTTCATTCTTTCCCTAATCTTTTTTACTTCAAATGGAATTTTAAGATTATGGTTACGAGGTTCTGCAACCCTTTTGTTTTTGAGTGGACAGTGTTTATCTAGATGCCGTTTTATTGTATCAAAGAAGCAGTCCCATTTTTCATTACTATCCTGCAATGTATATACTCCTCTCCATCTCTCGTTGCTTAAACTGTCTAGAAGATGGTTCAGATTGTTAGTAGTCATTTGTCTTAACCTCATAAATTCTGTATAATCTAATTCTTCCCGCATATGGCTAATATCAATAATTTGGGCACTGTGGTCTGAAATGCAATAATCTATGATTTCTGTTGTGTATTTACCCTCTTCAATATTGGTTATAATATGATCTATCGATGTGGCCAGGTTGGTGTGATTCTAGTTGGCTCTTTAATAATGTCTTTTAAATTGTAACTTAAATTGTAACTTGTAATTAAGTCAAGTAGGTGTTTATAATCTGTATTATCTGTAGTAGTATTTACATTTAGATCCCCTATTAATATTAACTTGTTGTTTATGCCAATTTTTATTTTGTTTAGCATGTTTTCAAGAGAGCAAAGAAAATCACATACTTTAGTACTTGGCGATCTGTACAGACCAATTATTTGCAGGTTTAGGTTTCCTGTTTGTATTTTTGTTGAGGCTACTTCGCAAATTTTTTCTATGCTGAAATCCTTCTCCCAGTTTAATGTAATAAAATTAACTCCACTTTTTATGAATATAACTACCCCACTCCCTTTATGATTCTGTCTGGAATAGTGTGCTAGCAATTTATAATTTTGTAATTGAAGGCTTTATTATTTCCATATTGTCCAGTCCATGTTCTGTTAACACCGCAATATCAGGTTTACATTCATTTAATACTACTTCTATTTCTTCAGCTTTGTTGGATATGTATGGCACATTTTGATGAAATATTCGAATTTTTTTATTGTTCATAGTGTTTGTATTTGAAACAGTATTGTTTTGTTTATGTTTAGGAGTGTGAAACATTTCAGTAATTGTGTCTATACCATTTGTTTTTACATCCACCATCTTAATAATTAGTTTTCCCTTAGTACTGAGTAAATAGCCCTGTTCATCAGGTTTCCAAATTTAAAAGACCCCCTTCTATTTAGCTGTACTCCGTCCCTAGCAAAGTCACTATCATCTAGCCAGAAATTTGCATCAATTAGAAGACAGTCTTTCTTCTCACACAGCCAGTTTATTTCTTGATTTATTTTCACGATTCTTCTAACATTTACGTCCTATCTACGGAGCACCCCACTTATTATGATTTTAGTGTCCTTTGATTTCGATCGAATGTTATTTACCAGATCCATGATGTCCCCATTATCTCCTCAGCCATTATGCCTTGTTTTATATTGTTCGTACCTGCATGTATCAGCATAACATCTGGTTTTTGTTCTTAAGATCCATTTTCTCCACCATTCCTTGCAGCTCTCCTACCTTTATTCCGGGAAAACAATGTACTTCAAAGCCTTTTTCCCGGCATACGTTGCCAGAAAATTTTAGGATCGAGTCACCTATCACGAGCACTTTTTTATTTTACCTTCACTTTTATGTTGTTTCACATTGAGCACTTCCCTTCCCGCTGATCTTGTATTTTACTTAGAATATCATACCTGTTTTTGATCTCGATGCCATTTCTTTGTTTTGATGACGAATCTGGTTTACCTATCCTGGTTACTGTAGCGAAGGTATCGTTCTTGCAGTCACACTCTTTCTTCTTTTTGAGTTCTTCATTTTCCTTTTTTAATGTGTTGATTTCTTTTATAGCGTTTTGAAGATCCCTGTTGAGTAGGTTAATCACCACGTGTAGCGATGCTATAGTTTGCGCATCGTGCGTTGGCTCTATGGCTCCCGGACACAGCTGATCATTTGTATTATCAGATTTCTCCTGATTTGGATTGTCCTTTTTGTTGCTTTAATTTCCCTTTGTTGCTTTGATACTTTCAATCACTGGTAGACGTTCGGTTGATTTATCTTCTAAGTTGTTGCTTCCATTTTCATGTAAATTAAGTTTGCTCGATCGCATTGCAACTCTGACGGCCGCCATCTATAACAGCAGAACCAAGGTAACTTGAGTATAGGGAAGGTAGGCCACTCCGGCCATTTCGCTCTCATTGGCTGCGCGCCTGTGACGTCATGTGGAAGGTTGAGCATGCGCGCTCTTTGGATAGTAATTGAAAGAGAACGGTTTAAACCTGTTTTAATACGTACAATTTAAGGCATGGATTGGTATACCCATTGTATAAATGGTTAAGCAGTAATTTAGGAAATGTAACATAATGCAATGACATATGTTATGAAAGATACTTTAACTGAAAATGCATAGGAAACTTTTCTCAACTCTAACTACAAACCAATTTCATCAACACCACCATCAAAACTATTACTAAAAAAAAAAAGTAACAAATTATTATTTGTTTAATCTTAAAAGTAGATTTAAATTTAGAAGTGGCTGGTTATGCTGCTGTTGTAGAAGAAATAGATGCCACCCACTGCTGACATTTCCTTGTATTTCTTTTTTCCACGGTTGCAGCTTTTAATCTTGTATTCAAATGCTGTATCCTAATAAATGTGCTGGTCCTGATGTATACATAAACAATTCTTTTGTCTAAATCAGGGAATTTAGAGCAAATTATGCCGCTAAGTGTTTTCATCACTCTTAACACATTTGAAACATGAAAGCCATGGAATCATATCATCGGGAGACAGACATGGCACTGCATCACCACATAAACTTTTCTGTAGAGGTAAGCCAAGTAATTCATTTTTTTAAGTCCCATTTAGTCCTCAGGCCGAAAATATACTGTGCAGACTCGAGCATTATCAGTGTTGAATTTATCACTCCGTTTACAGTGAGACACCCACATGCGCCTTAGTTTATCATTTTAGGAAATCTATGATACATAATTCCAGCGGTTTTTGTTCCTATATTAGAACATTACGCAACAGCACAGTTAACTTTTGTTTTTTAAAAAAACATTCATTTTGAACACGAATGCACACCAAACTTGTATTTCCAAATCCATCTACAACTAGAACTAACTTCTAAGTAATCGGAAAGAGCATTCTTATTTAGTGAGGAAGAATGCTCACCAAACAACGTTTGCACCTGTGGGGTAAAAAATTGGTGCTCACAATTGGTCAGTACAACGCATTACAGAAAAATATTATTTAAAGAGTTGTTCTGCAATTCCTCGAAATAATTATATAGGCATTATTTAAGAATGGTTTTTCCCCAGAAAATAGGGAATATACTGTTTTAGAAATTAGTGCGTGAACACGTGCAATCAAATACACCTAATAGGGTAATTCGGCACGCTTTATGATATCTGTTCGCGCTGTTTCAAATGCACAAGGACTCAGACACAATGTCTCCAAAACTTTCAACAAGTTCAACAGAAAGATAAAAGAAGTCATAATCCAATAAATTTTGCTTTGCCTTAGGGTAATATACCGCCTTAAACACCAAATCAGGTATAACGTGGACAAAAGGCTGATGACCCTTTTGCATACCTATGCAAGTGCTCTTTTAAAATTCGGAAATAAGAAAAACATTTTCTTTCCATTTTAAGGGAAACAAACACTTGGTCCATGCTAAGGAATATCATTGTAATGATATAACATTGTGATGGTATTCAACTAGAAAGTGTAATCTGCAATAAAATTACATTATTTTACAACCTCAAATAAGGATTTTCTATAGCTTACTTTTATCACTGTGGTCATCTCTGAAAACGCATAACATATATAACTAAAATTATTTATAGCTGTTTAAAGTGTGAAAATATGCACAATATATATTGTAATTATAAAATCGGATTTTCTACATTCACAGGACTTTCTTTGCTCACTCTTCTACAAAATATTCTTAAAGAAGTTTATTCTTCTATCTAACTTGTTAAAGAGAGATGAACTTTAATTACACATAGTTCTATGCATAAGAAGGTTTCAGAAAGCTAAACCAATAGTCAAATTATAAAGCATGTCGCTATGTGATGGCTTTGAAATTCCATGCTCTTTGCATGACCACAAGGGAAAAAAGCCGAATAGCGACTTACCACTTTAAGTATTTGAACATTCACACAAATAACACAGAATATCTTGTACATGGTTAACGCCATAACAATATTTATTTGTCATAAAGTGTGTGCTTTAATGAGATCTATTTTTTTAAAGTAATTTTTTAATCTTTTAACCTTTACCAAATTATACAAGCCATTCAAATGAAGTTTTCACAGGTTAATTACAGGAAATTCAAAATATACATTTTATTTGTCATGCAAATGTTTTAAACATATGCACTTTAATTAAAATGGTATTAGTTTTTTATGCGAACATAAAAGTAATGTAAAGGGTAGTTCGTGAATACAGAATCTTCTTAAAAAATCATGTCATCCTTGGAAGATGCTGGAGTTAAATTCCAAGTTTGGTATTTAACTGACTTTTCGTTTTGAGTTATGCTGTTCACACGCATGCACAGACCTTTTTTTTTTTTCTTTTAAAAATGTGGTTTTTAGATTCAAGAGTCTCAAAACATGTGTTTCCAGTGAAATCTCGGTATCGAAATTTTGGGTGGAATACAATACTTCCTCTACTTACTATAAGTAAATAGGAGAGAAAGTAAAATTGCAGAAATAATACAATATTTTATTTTAATATAATATAGTTTTTTCTTCTTCCCTTGTCTCTCTCTCCCTCTCTTCATTTATTACATGTTTAAAAGGCAATAATACTTGCTATCTTTTGCAAGAAATGCATTGCAATTATAACTTAAATGTTGAAAAATTTAAAGCAAAAAACAAAAACAAAAATGTGTTGTTTAACAAGACAAGCTGTAAGATAAGAGTATATGGCATAGTTTTGATTCTTCCTCCATATTATTTTTCTTTTTCTATGTTATATTTACGGAATGAGAGTTTTGTTTCAAATAAATTTGCTTGAGGTGACCATATCATGTCAGAAAGCATGACAGGATTTGAATTATATCGCAAACCCTGAGCTTCCACATGGGAATAGCGATGCCAGTTACCTTCCACATGACGTCACTAGCAGACAACTCGATAAGTAGTGAATGCGCGGGAAGTGGGAAGAGGCCCCCTTGCAGCAGAACAAGCAACAGTCTGCTGTTTGAATGTACATACGCTTAAAATAACTAACTGCTAACCAAGTTATTCACTATTATTTTCTGGAAATATTCAGTAGGGTAAAACTGCACTAATAGTAAGAGATAACCTACACATAGACCAGCAATATTTGAAAGTTTTCCATACCTTTTTTTGGAGGAACATAGCTTAAAGTGATAAAAGAGGAGCAATAAACTGCTGAATAAATATTAAATTGATTCTAGTATGAGAGTTAAGCATGCCTAACTTTATATTGGAGGAGGAGGAGGAGGAGGAGGAGGATGATTATTTTCAGGTAGTAGTAGTCCCATTTTTCCTTTGATTTCAAATAACATTTCCTGAAGAACAAACACATATCAGTATTTGGAATTGCCAAGAAGCACAAGTATATAATTTGAAAAATGGAGATTTGAATCCAGAATTAATAATTTTTATGTGTTCTTTTAAAATTTGCACATTTATGTGTTGATGGTAAAGGTACTTGTTATGTTGATGATCATGAGGAACAAACGATAAAAAGTTAAGCCACAGAAACCAAAGTGTTGAGTTTGCCTGTATTTGATCAGTGGAATAATGATGTAGATCTAGATTTGGAATTGGTCAACTTCCTGTAATTCATTATATTCAAATATCCTCTTTGCAGACTTTCGTGATCATTAGTAGGCTATAAAACCAACTTCAGAAAGTCCAATAATGTATCATACCACAGATCCTTTATTTTTAAGCCATTTTCACCAACTCTTGTATGAGCCTGTACCAGATTCTACTCCAGAGTCAGCTGACACTATCTCAAGGATGCATATGTGTGCCAAACTAATTGCAGCAGACACATGAATAAAGTCATAGCTTAATGGAGAGATCATCCATAAGCATAGAGGAGATATTTTCTCCTTTTGCCTCTATAAAATGGGCCTTTAATCAAATGGCAAAGTGTGTTTCTTTGCCAACAGGCTACACATTGACTTACTAAGTGGTTACGTCATGCATGTGGAGGACAATGCAAATGCTTACATTTTAGTAAATTGCTACTTTGTTGTTGCAGGATGGAGTTTAAGACATTCAGTTGTTATGATAACTTTGTCCCATGTAACAACTGTGGTGCCCCAGACCATACACCGACACATTATGCACTACAGCACCTAGAACGTTTACTGCAAGGTATTTCACTGCGACTGCGTTCAATGCCACCATCAGAGTTGCTTCAGTGTTCTACACAGTCATCAGAAGAAGCAACTGAACGAAATGTGCCGGTAAGACAGTTTTAAATAAATTAAATATTTTCCCAACACAATAAAATGTCATTCCTATTTGATTCTTCATAGCTGCAAAGAGAGAATAGTGTGTTTTCAAGATATTTGTTAGCCTATTGAGTTCAGTACAGACAAGCTAATGTAACATATATTTCAAATTCATGAGTTAATGTGACAAATATGCAGAAAACAACAGCTGTAACTGAACACTGAATTATATTTCATGTACCGAGCACGATAGCTCAGGCGGTAACATCTGTGGCCCACATTCAGGAGGTTGTGGGTTCGATTCCTGTGGCTGACCTTCCTGACCCATGAGTTTTTTTGGGGATTTCCCCGGGTCACCAAGCAAATGCTGGGAAGGAGCATATCACCCCCGAAATTCCTGTCACTCCATTTCATCTCATTTCATTTCACTTTTCATCTGCTTGGTTTCTTTCAGGGTTGCAAGTGTTGGCGGGAGGTCTCAGCATGTGCATAGCAGGGGAAATGGATGCTCTGAGTAAATCTTTGTCCTCCGGGCTGCAAGTGGTCTTTGGGTCCCGGGCCCTCCAGGGGAGTTGTAAGCCCACAGGGGGGGGGGGGAGGGAAGCTGACTGCACCAGCCACTACTTGGGTAGTTCAAATCTGTAAACAGTAGGGACCCTGCCCTCTGCCTGTCATGCCTCCTGATCCAGCCTTTTCTGTCTCCTTTCACCTCATCCCTCCCTCCTGGAGGTGCCCTGTCAAAGGCCTAGGTACAAAAGAACTGCGTAGGTTGAGGTGCTAAGTCCCCCTCCACTTCTAGTCCTATCTTATATTTCACTTTGCTGTAACATTTTATGCTGCTCCCTCTCTCTCGTTCTCTCTGACACACATAGAGGGAGGGAAGGAGGGGGACTCTCCACCCTTGAGAACAAATGTTCTGAATGTGAGTAGAATTGCACTTTAGAAGCATGTCATTATTTCTAGTTGATTTGATGAAGATATGTAGTTAGGGAACATGAGGTGGTGTGGATAAAAACGGAAATGCATCTCACAAGATTGAGGTCTTGAGATCCTGGAGATGTCAGTCGCCATTGAGATGTGTCTTGCTAATTAGTTAGAAAAACTTAGCTCTCTGCAAGTGAGATGCATCTCACTAGCATGAGATCTTAGTCTTTGCATTACTGCAAACTTTAGCATTGACTCTTGGCATAGAAGCCTTCTGTGGTCTTAAATGTCTGAAATAACCATTTATGATCTGTATCTGAGTAATGTGAGGTAACATACTTGCTTGATTTATTATGTACGTGAAGAACAAAATATTTTGTAAAACAACTAGTATCACCAAAAACCATTAATCTGAGTATATGGTTGAAAACCAACATAAAAATATAGAGCAGATAAATAATAATCCTCTAGTAGTTGGGGAGGCAAGGGACATAATTATCTAATAAACTATTCATGACTACATAATAAGCATCACCTCACCATCTGGTTATATAATTCTAATAAACATTATATGTTAAACAACATAATATCAGGTTTTATACATTTATTTGGACATTGATAGTAGTTAGCAGCACATTAGATGGCAATAAAGAAAGCTCCCCCATTTTACTTCATTATAAAGGTTTTAAACTCTGAACTGAAATAGCTTCCTGGTTATATGTAATGGTGTTTATTTATTATTGAAAATATTATGAGGGGTGATCAGAAACTAAGGTTACAAAACCTGCAGTGAAATGTGTACATTTTATTTCATATAACCAATACAGCCAACTGATAGTACATACATTAGGTTATTTTTTGACATAGTCTCCACATCGGTTTAGTTACTTGTCGCTGCATGGGATGAGTTTGGATATTCCTTCCTGGTAAAAATTCTGTCCTTGCGTGTTCAGCCATGTTGTTGCGAAGTGTTTCACCTCCTCATCTGAAGTGAATTGTCGGCCTTCTAGGTGCTTCTTCAAGTGAGGAAAAAGGTGAAAGCCACTTGGAGCAAGGTGGACTGTAGAGAGGGTGATTGATAATGTCCCACAAAACTGCTTCAACAGTGTGGTGGTCTTCTGGGCTATATGAAGCCGCACATTGTTGTGAAGGAAGATGATGCCCTCAGTGAGAAGCTATGGCCGTTTCCCTGATTGCTTTGTGCAATCGTGTTAAGGTCTCGCAGTATCGGTCAGCAGTCACTGTAGGCCCTCTTTCCAAAAGCTTCATGAGTATGACACCCATACTATCCCAAAACACTGTGGCCATCACCTTCCCGGCACATGGCGTCATCTTAAACTTCTTGTCTTTGGAGAGGAGGAGTGTTTCCACTCCACTGATGACCACTTACTGTTGGGGGTTTAGTGGTGGATCCATGTTTTGTCGCCCCTGACAATGTGATGAAGAAAACTGTTCCCTTCCATGGAGAACCATTGCAAAAGTTGCAGACTTGCCCTCATGCACTTCTCCTTGTGTTGGTTGGACAGATTTTGTGGAACTCATCAGAAACAAACTTTCCAGTACTGCAGAATATGGTGAACAATGTGACAAACACTTCTGAATGACATTCCCAATTCTACCATCACATGCCATAATATGATCCTCCTATTGTCCTGAATCAGCTTCTCCATGCGAGTTGTGTTCAAATCTGTTGATGCCATGCTGGGTCGGCCACTGCAATCCTCGCTGGTGACGTTTTCTCTACCGGTCGCAAACTTTTGACACCATTCTGCGACATGCTGATGAGACCTTACAGTCTCTCCATAAACCTCTACCAGCTGCTGGTGATTTTCAGCTGTGGTTACATGTTTTGCCCACAGAAATTGAGCGTGACCAGTGAGACCAGTTTTCCAAATGAGTTAACATTTGTGTTTTTCTACAACTAGCACTGTAGGTGGTGGGTGGCTGAAACTCTGCAGTTGCCAACTGCATGTTTTAGAATTATTGCACACTGCTAATTTATCTATAACGGATGAAGCTCCAGGAATATCAGTCTTGTAACATTAGTTTCTGATCACCCCTCGTAATTTAGAAAGATTGGTTTTAAAACCATCTCTCAATTAATTAGTTAAAGTATTAATTTATTTACTAAAGGACAAGTTTGTCATATTACTACTGCTGCCAACTATTTTAACTATGTTTAGCATTGCCATTGTAACGTAAATATATTGTTTAATTTTTGGGTTTTAACCTCCTGGCCACCAGCCTATAGGTAAATGAAACAGAATATTATAAGTATTTACAATATTTATAAAATGAATAGCACAAGCTTCAACCACATTTTACTACTTTGCTTTCCATTTAATTGCTTCAATACAGTGAAATAATATGATAAATGTTAAGAATTTGCAAAACATTTGTTAGGAGATGAAAACCTTTACAAATAATTAGTACATCAAAATACTAATTTTGCCTTTTCTTTTCTAAGATCTGAGAAAGAAATGAAAAGGTTCCTTCATATCTGCAAACAAAATTTATGAATTTTAAACACTGTATGATATCATAGTTTAGAATCTGTAAAATGGAGCATTTTCATTTATTGCAGAGGTACTTGATTCACCGTTTTATGTTTTATAAGATTATGATATAGCAGCAGCAGCCACAGTACAATCCTGGACATTGCATCACCTACATTTATGCTAGATCTGGATGTAATATGCTGCTTGAAAATTCATGTTTGCGAACCATATTTCCAAGCTATCTACATTCTATTGCAACTCTGGTGGTTAGAACCTTTTGCTTAAATTATAATTGTGTGTATACCTGTGAAACTTTGTACTCTTAAATATGCCAAGATTTTCCTCACATTGCTTGAGTAACCTCTCAAGCTTGCTTTTGCAAGCTCATGCATATTAGTCAAAACAATGAAACTCATTACATAAAATTAATTAATTATTACATATATTTTGTACCTTTTCACATCCCATTAGCTCTATAAACATAATTTTACACTGTGATCTCAAATGCTAAGACAGCTATTGGGTTGGCTCGGGAAACTGTGAGAGGCATTTTGACCTTGTGAGACATAGTAACTTTATTCATTCCATGCATGAAGTGCATCTTGGCAGCAGGATTCCTTCAAAGCTCTGTCTCAGCAGGCTGTAATAATTTCTGAGACAGAGAATTTTAGCAAAAAGTGTTTCAGTTTTGTGAGATGATGTAATTTAGTGACAAGAAATTGTAAAATGTAAATAAACTGTAGTGATTGTCTACTGAATAAGTGACCAGGGTCAAAATGCAGTAGACAATCAAATTTGTAAAACTCTTAGCACAATAAAAGAACATACTGGAGTGAGATGATAGACACATCTCTGATTTACCCACACTATACATGGTTTGCAATATGTGAGTTCTTCCTTCTTTGAAGCTCCATAAGAGAATTTAAGATGCAAAACAAAGAAGAATTTTTGGCCTTTCCTATAACAGTCATAATTTTATAATGGACATATATGTATATAATTTAAACTAGTGGTTGGCAAATGAGTGTACTTAAAGCATAACCCAATATAAAAAGTGAAGAAATATGTTAAAGCTGTAAGTTATGCTCCTTGCTTAATCTGCTGCTACCAAAAGCTCATCTATTATGCACTATTTTCCATTAGCTGCTCTAAACTACTTATATATTTTTCAGTGAATAGAGTAACATACCAAATGTGAAGAATGTAGAGTACATGCAGCATGATGGTGCAATTTTGGCAGTCTTTGTCACAAGAAACAAGCAGAAAGAGCTGAAGCTGTTTCAGGGTTAAAACTTATTATTATTATTATTATTATTATTATTATTATTATTATTATTATTATTATTATTATTATTATTATTATTATTATTATTATTATTATATCAATTCTAGCTTTAGACCAGGAGTGCTGTTATTATCTACCAAGAATGATGCGAATGACCTCATCTCTGGAATCTCAGCATAGTTGTCATAATACGCAATGTTTTCCTGTGACTGCAGTAATGTATAAATTTGTAAATTGACTACCATACTTTCTTATCATAATCAAACAATTTTTGTAAGATATGCTGATCCATATTATTAACAAAAGGTTCACTAATATTGTATAATGAGGAGTTATTTTACAGTGGCACTAAACCAGAACCCTTTCTGATTAGTGTGACGGTTCAAGTAAAGATATTACTTTTAAATGTGTGGTGTGCCACCACTTATTTTCCCTCAAACAACTATCAGAAAACTCTCCTTTGACTTCCAACTTTTCCAGCTTTTAGGAGTTTGGTTAATTATATTGGACTGCTTGTTCTGTGACACTATTTTACAAATACAGTAAAACCTGCCTTCAACGGACCCCTTGTTAAATGTAAATCTGTCTTCAATGGAAATATTTCATGGTCCCAGGAATTTTGGGGTGAAAAGCATGCTAAATTCTCTTTATTAAATGGAAACTGTCTTACGCAGACAACGGAAATCAAAGTACGCCTTTTAACGGAAACTTTCCAGTTCCAAAATGCAGAATTTAGACAATTTTCAGGTATCCTGTGAAAGTCTGCTCTAAATACGTGATATTTAAGTTGAAACATGACCATTTTGTTGCTAACTGACCAGTCTAGAGCGGGGGTGCTAATGACGGTCCGAATGTTGAGAAACCTGTCACACTCATCCTTCACTGCATAGTGAAGTTAACAATAAGCATGGCTGATTAACTTAAATTGTTGTCTCTTCCCTTTCCATTTCCTGCTCTAATGACTTGTCAGACAGCATAGGATACAGCTCTTAACTCTACACCTCTAAACTTATATAGGTGATGATTTAGTTCAGCAGTAGTCATCATGGCTTCGAAAACAAGAGTGTGCTAGATCTTAACACTAGAGTGAAAGTGATTTATGCTAGTGAACATGATAAAGATCATGAAGGTGTTCAACATAGGCAAAACTCAAATTTATGAGATTCTAAAGAAGAAAACAGAAATTCTGAAGTGGTGGAAAAATTGTGCTTAACAGAAAAATAAAGAGAGAACTTAAGAAAACTGAAAACAGGACATTAATAAAATAGTGTGGGAGTGGTTTACAATTGTTAGGGCAAAACATCACTGCATATCGGGGCCTATGTTACAGGAATATCCTAAAAAGATAGCTGAAAAACTGGGTAAGACTGAATTCAAAGCATCTAGTGGATGGTTGGAGCGTTTCCGCAAAAGACATCAGATAGCTTTTTAAAAAGTTTGTGGTGAATTGAATTATGTTAATATTGAAACCATCGCTGATTGGATTGCTAAACTACCTTCAATAATCGAAGGATACGAACCTGAAAACATAACAAACGGCGACAAGACGGGACTATTCTTCCATGCGTTACTGAATAAATCATTGTGTTTAAAAGGTGAGAAATGTTCGGGTGGAAAATTGTCCAAGGAGAGATTGATTGTTTTCTTATGTGGTTTTATGTCAGGTGAAAGATGCTCTCAAAAGTTTAAAGGAACTACAGCAATACGCCCTATGCTGAAATGACCCAGGTATGATTGGTGGTCTGTTGGTAGCCTGTTTCTCAGGCTAAAGTGTTGTAGAAAGTCGAGCAGCTAAGCAGCAATGTGTGCAGAAAACCCTCCTTGACTACTGGAAAAAATAAACGAATTATGTATACAGCTATTTTTCGTTCATTATAAGTTTTGGTGTGTATTATATTGTAGCAGAAATATCTAAATACACAACTGAATGAAGTACGTTCATTTTTTCTCTCAGTCTGTCCATTTATGTATGTTTATGGTTTAGTTTTGTTAATAGCCTAGGCCTACCTTCATTAAATGGAAACCTATCTTTAATGGAAATGTTCAATTCCACTGAAGACAGGTTTTACTGTACCACAGAAGCTAAATTAGGAAAAAAAGTTATACCTTAAGAAAAATAAAGGTGTGTATATTTTGCTTTAAGTTGAAACAATTACTAACTCCTTAATTTAAATTTAAATTAAATTACTTTACTTGAGTGGTATTTGATTAAAGCTATCTTCCAAATTAGGCAACAGAAAGCTTTTCTGTTCTTCTATCTTTTTTTCTTTCCTTCTTCTTTGTATGGCTCAAAATTTCATTTTATAGCCATAGTTAGAAATATTCTGCCTGCCACTATCCCTACTTGTTTTCTGTTTTTGACACCAAGAATACAACCTGTTTGGAGTACAATCATTTGAATCCCCAAACCAGACATAACCAACTCACTTCCTGTGGTATATGTGCTGGTTTCCAACCTGTGCATGCTGGGTAGTAGGAGCATACAGTTAGTTTTCAGTAACAGTGGTGGCTAGTGCAGTGCAATCATTCTATGGTGAGGCCACAGGTTGCGCTTATGCATGCTCTGTCACTGTCTATTACACTGGGGTTTTTTTGTCCTGTAACTCCCGCATTACTTTCTCATGGGTGATAGTAACATGCACTATAACCTTGTTATACGTGGTGTCCATCAGCATAAAGACATTCCTGGCATCTTCGAATGAAATTTCCATCACATGCATAAGTTGTTCTTGCATAATGTTCATAATTTCTGTTTTTATATTGTCCTTAAGCTTGCCTATGGTGTGGGGATTGTTCCTATAAACTTTTTTTTAGAGTGTTCCCCACAAATAGATGCACCAATTTCATAAATTTTTCCTCCATTAGAACATTCCGTTTTCACTTCTTAGATTTAGTGTTTAGCGGTCTCATTGTCCTAAATGTATTAACCAGACGTCTAACAGTTTCTCTACTTGGAACTGGAATACCAGGAAACATCTCCTGAAGTTCTCTACACATCTGTCTACACAATTTGGTTTTTATGTATTTATTGTAGATAAAAATGTGTTGTTCAAGCATGAATTTGTCGGCAGGTATTGCAGTTTTTTTTTATTTATGGACGCTCTTTAACTACTATGGTCCTTAGCATCCCATTCTATATTGGGCGTGAAAGACCGATAATTTTGCTCAGAGGCCTCAGGTATTGCAGTGGATTAATAACAAGACATTAACACTCATAAGCAAATGTTACACAACACAGACATCTTGAATAGACTTTCACCTTTGAGATGCACAATGTCAACTCTCTTTAGAGCATGAATATAAAGTAGTGGCTGAAGCATAGTTGGTAAAGATAACCTTTAATGCAGTGAACCACAAAACGCTGATTGCAATTGCAGTCCCTGCAAGTTCAGGGAAGGAAGGTTAATGCAGTGACATCGTGGAACTACCTCCTACCTCAGCACGTGCCAGTCAAGTGACTGAACATAGCAATCAGGTGCAGACTGTGCATTACTATAACAAAGAGTATAATGGCAGTCTCTAAACCAGTAAAGAACCCAAGAAAATGTGCATATGTATTTAAGGAAGAATGGGAAGAGAAATTTTTCATAACATCTCATGGGGAAAATGTCAGATGCCTTCTTTGCTCAAAAACTTTACTAGGGATCTTCAAGAGCAATGTAAAACGTCATTATACAACATGTCATAAAGATCACTCGGAACTCACAGTTTAGTAGTTTATAAATTTAATGCAAATAAATAATAATAATAATAATAATAATAATAATAATAATAATAATAATAATAATAATAATAACTATAATGATAAATTCGCGCATAAACATTGAATCATTACTCCTGCTACTTACATGAAGCTTTTACTATCATTACTATTGTTGTTATTTTTAATATTAAATTTATTAGTATATGTAGCAAACAATAATAATTGTAATAACAAGAATACAGTTCAGTAAAAGTATTGTCTGAAAAAGAAATGCAAATTTAATATATCTCTGGACATATCATAGGCTACTAAATTTAATTATATATTTTAGGGCTGGAACGCACATATTGGTTACAAGAAAACCAAAAAATACAAATGTGGAACAAAGCCTTGAAGCATCAGACACACTGAGCATAAAGCAGAAACAACTTCTTTGTAGTTATGCAACTGCATGGGAAGTTGCAAAATCTTTAAAGACCTTTGCAGATAGGAAATTCATTAAAGAACGCATAGTAAAGTTGCAAAAATTGTCCCGAATTGATACTTTCAACAAAATTAAATTATCTGCTGACACTTTATGAAGAGGAATGAAAAACATATCTGAGCTTACTGATAACGCCATAGATTTAAAAATTAATCACTTCTTAGCTTAATTCTTGCACTTAATGAGAGTATTGATAACACTGTTACTGCCCAATTCGCCATCTTCATACAGGGTGTAAGCAAAGATTTAACTACAAATTAATGTTTGCTTGATTTTGTTCCTCTAAAAGGAAATACTAGAGGAGAAAATATTTTCCAAGTTTTACTCATTGTCATACAAAATAGAAAATTAGACGTGAATAAATTGGTTTCAATTATAACTGATGGAACACCAGCCATAATTGGGAAAAAGAAAGGCATAGTGGCACTATTGAAGTCTCATTTGAAAGAACTGGGTATAGTGAAAACCTTGAAATCATTCCACTGCCTAATACACCTAGAATCCTTGTGGAGTAAACTTACTGATATGAGGTGTGTTATGGATGTGGTCATTCACACTGTGAATAATATGAGATCCAACTCACTTAAACATCGCCAACTCCAGAAATTACTGGTAGACTTAGGGGCAGGATACGAGGATGTGTTGTATTACACTGAAGTGAGATGGTTCAGTAGAGGCAAAGTTCTGGGTGGTTTTTTAAGCTTGCGTAATGCAATATCTAATTTGATTTTATTATTATTTGTAATATTTGATTAAGCTTTTACAGGCAACAGTTTTGAAGCAGCTTTATGTGTTTGTATTACTTAATTTGTGTGTATATATATACTTATAAATATTTATTTATTTGTACAGGCTACAAAGATTATGGAACTGGAAGACAACATTGGGCAAATGATTTAGCATATCTTACTGATTTTTCAGAGCCCTTAAATAAGCTAAACATCAGTATGCAAGGACATAATCAAAACATCCTTAATATGTATGATAAGATCAGATCATTTCTTGTCATAATGGAAGTATGGAAATCAAACCTAAAGGAGAGACAATTCCATCATTTTTTTATGTCTGCAGTCTCAAATAAATATTCCTGAAGAACACATAAATAAATACATTAATATCTTGGAAAAGCTTAAAAGAAAATTTCAAGAAAAAAGATTTATAGATTGCCAAAAAATGGAAAATGACTTCAGCCTGTTTGCAAATGTTTTCACAGCAGACATAATGAAAGCTAGGCCAGAATTGCAGACATACAAACTAACACATTTCTGAAAAGCAAGTGCCAATGTGCATAGAAATTTTTAAAAATCTACCAATTTCAGAGTATGCATGCCTCAGATCATTTGCTACCAATATCAAAGCCATGTTTGGCTCAACATATATATGTGAAGTTTTTTTTCCCAAACTAAATACAGTGAAATCAAATAAAGGGCCTCACATTTCTGATGAATATCTTTCTTTGCAGTTAAAAATAGCTACCTGTGATATTCTTGTAGATCTTACTAGTTTGGTAAAATAAATTCACACACCGTAACCTACTCATTTCACTATAGATATTTACAGTGCTGCACTGCAAATCAAAGAAGCCTCTCCATCTGCTTCCCCCTTCCTCTGAACCCACCTGCTGTTGTGCGTACAGTATTCCTAATGACATCACAGAGTTCCAATTTTGTGGTGCCTCTGTTTTAACGTGTCATGAATTGACAGTTACACATTGGAAAAGCACCAAGGTTTCTGCAGTGCAGCCTACTGCACATACAGCTATATTGTGGCCTCACCTTAAAATGCCCACATGGTATATCAGTTCCATTTTGTCTTGGAGCAGGAGGATGGCTTTGTATGTAGCACCTGAGGCTCACACTCAGGTCTCGGGTTTGAGTCCCATTGGACTGCCACACTGACCTTGGGTTTTTTCATGGTTTTCCAGGTCTGGGCATATGTTGGGGTGGATTATATATTACCATGAATTTTCCCATCCCTCATTTTCAAGCCAAGAAGCTCCACACCAACAAACTATTTCAGTCCAAATGGGAAGCTGCATACTTTTTCATGGAATGTAGTGGTGGTGCCGTTTGTCACCAAAAAATTGCAATTACTGAAGCAATTTAATTTTCAGTATTACTTTAATACACTGTAATCTAAAAATTATTCAGCTCTTAAAAATGAAGAATGCATGCAGAAATAGTAAAACTTAGAGAAAATGTCACATCGTAAGAAGAGGGAGGGGAGGAAGAAGATAGTAGCCTTAAATGTGAGATAGATGAGAGATTATGAGAAATTGCCAGATCTTTTAGTTGCTTTGCTGGTGGTCCAGTTATTAAATGCTGTGTGACTATAGCTATGATTAAATTCATCCCCATCACTGTTCATGAGTTTGAGAATGTAAGCCTGTCACCTCCTACAATATCAGATAGAATTCAATCTTTCTGAATAGCGTACTGAAAGAGCAAGAAAATTCATTGCATTCTCTTTGCTATTGACAGGAGCAATGACATATGTAGTATGGCCCAGCTATATACCTATTCTAGGAGTGAATGAAAACTTGGAAGTTGTAGAAGAAGTGCTAGATCTAGTGTCAATGAAAATCACAATAACAGGGTAAAACATTCTGAACTATGTAGTGGAAGTTGTGGAGAATACAGGGATTCCATGGGATACACTTGTACAGGTAGCCATTGTTGGTGCTCCAGCTGTGGTTGGTTTGAAGAGTAGTTTTGTGATTCTCCTAAAACATAAATTAAAGAAACAAATCTGATGTGATACATTGGAAAAGTTGCAAGGTGGAATATTTCAAAAACAGCTAATACTACATAAAAATTTATGTGATGCAAAAAGTATATTTTAATGAGCTCTGCATTTTTTCTGCAGTAAATATTTGCCTATTTTTAAAGTTTACCATAGTTATACAAAAATACAAAATTCAGTCAAATAAAAAGGGGACTTAACCGGCTATTCAGAGGAAATTCAAGATATAGAATTTAACCTTCATGTCAATATGTCAAACATGATATTTTAATCAACATTGTTGGAGCCATTTTTGAGATAATCAAAAATAACAAAAGATTTTTAATGTAAAGGGTAGTTTAAGGTGGGGGATTTTCTTGAAAATCCTCATGTCACATCCTTGGAAGATGCTCGACTTAAATACCAAATTTGGTATTTATGTAACTGTTTTTTAATTATGCTGCACATGTGCACTTTGTCTCTCTCTCTCTCACATGCACACACACAGACACACACACACACACACACGCATGCACGTGTATATGCATGCTTGCATATACAACACACACATATTCAAAATAATTTTTTTTGGTTAGGGATTCAGTGGATCCCAAAATCTGTATTTCCATTAAAATCTTGATATCAAATTTTTGTGTGGAATGCATTGCTTCCTCTGCCTGCTATTTGTATATAGTACAGAAAGTCAAAAGAAATATGCTTGGTGCATCCGTAGAGCTTGTGTGCAAAAACAGCTAATGTAAACAATGTAATGAGACTGGTAGTGAAAATTATAAACAAACTATGGTCCCACTGTCGAAAACACTGACAATTTAAATGCTTTCTAGAAGATTTGGAGCATGATTTAATCATACAGAAGTTAGGTGGCTAAACCAAGGCAAAGTTCTAAGGTAGATTTTTCAAATTAGGTATTGGTGGAGATACAGTTTTTGGAAATGAGTGGAGAACCTATTGTAGAACTCTCAAATATGAAGTGAAAATACATTTATGACTAATATAAGTGCATGTTTGAATGTTAGAATGTATCGCTTCAAGGGAAAAGTAAATTTATCACACTTATGTTCTGTTGTATGCATGCTTCCAAAATACGCCATGGGAAACATCAACTGCCCAGTAATGATTCTGGTCATTTTCTCACATTGGAAAGTATGGTCCTTGGCTTGGTCTTTACGTCAAATGTCAGTCTGGACATTTCCAACAAGACTTTTGCTACTGCACATACAGCTGATTTATCAAGTTTAATTTGGGAAAATTTTGAAGATAGGGTAATTAGTAAAGCATTATGGCTCTCAAGTCCTCTGATCTAACTGTGATTTTCATCTATGGGAAACTTTAAAACTAAAGTGTATGCAACAAACCCCCATACATTGAAAAAACTAAAATAAAACGTTTAGATGAGAAATTCACTAAACTTTAGATATTGAACTCTCAAGAGTAAATGAAAATTTCTCAAGAAGATGCTAGAAATGTGTGGATAGAGGACAACCCTTCCAGCATATCTTATGATAAAGTACGTGCTTATTGCCATTGTAATTGTAAATATGAAAACTTGAGGCGATTGCGCGGATGTTACAACTGTTTCACCGACAGTCCGAGCTGCGGCGGCCAGCACGCGAGTCGCCGTGTGATGGCTGTCATGTGGAAGAAAAGCATTGTGTATGCTAGCATACAAGCCACTGCGTCATGTGGAGTGGAGTCGATCTGGTAGGCTCGTGGTGAATCTAAGTGAATTTGCTATGTACCTACCCTTGGAAGGGCTTTACCATAGGTAGGATGGATTGTTGTAGGGTGACGGTTTGGTGTTGAAGTTGGGGGTGTGGTGGGAGGTAGCTCTTATTTTTTATAGGCTCCTCAGTGGCTGCCTTTTCAGGAGCAGCACCAGTGCCCTGCTCTGCTGTTTATTTTTTATTTAAATTTTGATTGGGTGAATTTTGTTGACCACTCCCATAGGGGAGGGGGGAGTACTTAGTGACAGCATGATTTTGCTGTTGGCAGGTTTAAAGCCTTCGTTACCGGGGGTGCCCGTAAGCCATGCGAGGAACCCGGTAGCGTCTGTAATGATGTTCTTGAGGTAAGTAGTCCCCCAGGGATCTGACAAGGGCGTTCTCATGGTAAATCAATTTGCTGTAAAATTTTGTTGCCTGGTGTCTAATCACGTCCTCCACATATGGTAGGGCCGAGGTCTCATGTAGTAGCCTGACTGGAAAGCGACGACAGACAGAATAGATGGACCGAAGTCCCCCATTCTGAATCCGCTGAAGCCAGAGAAGCCAGGAATCTGCTGCCATGCCCCACACCTCACAGGCGTAGAGCATCAGAGGTAATATAAGAGCTTTGTAAAGGCGTAACTTTAAGTGAACCGGCATGGTGGAAGCTAGAACCGGGTATAAGGCAGCTACCGCCCCTTTAGCCCTGTTCGTTGTTCCCCGCACGTGTTCACGAAAGGTTAAACCCTTATCTAGAGTGACACCTAAATAACGTATGGAATCCCCCCACTGTATCCTTTGGCCCCGATAGGTGAAGGTTGATCTGTCTGCAGCGGGGATTCTTCTCTTGGCGAGCAGGACAGCTTGGCTTTTGCCCGGATTCACGGACATCCGCCACTGCCTGCACCAGAGTTGGAGACGGAGGTATCGTATATGGGGTTGAAGGCTCTGAGGTTGTGTCTGTTGGTAGTGTACAGCAGAAAGTCATCAGCAAACTGGGACTGCGTCGTAAAATCCCCAAAAGCGTTATATACCACTCATGTCGTCTGCCAACATGGCAGGAATATCATCAAGACGTAAGAATAAATCAAGGAGAGTAAAAGTTGACACTAGGATAAAATGAATCTCACTGACCAAAGCTCGTCACATTGAGCACTGAGTGAAGCGGGGTTCCCACATAATAAATCACGCTGTTTTAACAAAAGTGTCCAATGCGAAATCTGACTAAAATCACCTTTGCGCGACAGGAAGCACGCAAAGAGGTAACCAGGCAAGAGGTAGGGGATTAACCTGTAATTCATTTCCTCGAAGGGCAGACCGCTTATATTTTCAGCAGGAGAGAACACCTTGGCTTAAACCACACAAAATTCATCCGGGTGGGATAAAAGAGTTAAAACACCTGGGTGATAAAACAGTAACTTTGGCGGCAGCATCAGCTACTCCACTTTCCGGCACGCCATGCCCGTACCAAGGAAAAAATTTCGGGGGGGGGGGTTTCATAGCTGGATCTAAACTTAACAGTACCCTACACAGATACCATGTATCTCTCTGTAGTATATAGATGTTATGGGGACAAGAAAATTGCTTGGAGACATCATATAGAAAGGAAAAGCTCATCAGAATGAAGGTATTCCACCTTACAGCACAAAACACTGAGACTGCTTCGAAAAGCGGGACGTATGGTCACCTTGCCTATGTAAGGCGACAATATTAAGTTTCCCTTTTCCTTGTAAATATGCTATTAGCAGTGGATCTACTGATACCTAACGAAATTTTCACATATTGGTATGATATGAATTTCAATAAATAAAACCGTCAGAAATTTCAGGGAGGTTTGAACCCTACAAGCCCCCTCTAAATACGGCCCTGCGGCACGCCTAAGTGACCAGAAAACCTTATAACCGACACGCTGACTCCGGCATCTGCAAGCGAGTGGAAGCAATCCCAGATGCGCTGTAGGACGGAGTGGCAAGTGTTATCGCTCAAAAGCTCTGAAGTGCGCCCACATTCTATTTGATTTGAAATATGACCGTCTTGCTGCTATTGACTTACCTAAGGTGAACGTGTCACTAATGAGGGTTTGATGACTGGTTAGCATTGTCGCTGCTATGTCGTATTGCATAGCCTCGGATGCAGTTGTAACACGTGATATTACGAGACGTGTTTTTTAAGTAAGTACCGATCATTTTTTTAAAAAATGACAGAACATTGTTTTCCAAATACTTCATTATCATTCATTACCTTACACCTTGTACTACCTCTACACATAGTCACCGCCGTTATTCAGGCACTTGTAACGGGAAACCAGTTTTTATATGCTTTCGTCAAAGAATGATGCCACCTGTGATGAAAGTCAATTCTGCATTTCTTATTTCACAACATCATCGTCGAAATGTTTTCTACCAAGGAATTTCTTCAGATGAAGCAAATGAAACTCGATTGTTGCCAAATCCGGACTGTAGGGAGGGTGGTGGAGTTCCGAACTAAATGATGCGATCAGATCTTGAGTTTGTTTGGCTGTGTGTGGCCGGACATTGTCATAAACCAAAAGGATTCCATGCGAAAACATTCCACGACTTTTGATCTGTATTGCACGACGGAGCTTTCTTAGTGTCTCACAATATACGTCTTTGTTGTTTGTCGCATTTCTGGGCAAGAATTCAACCAGCAAAACCACCTTGTTTGTCCCAGAAAACCGTGCACATGATTTTGCGAGTGGATATCGTCTGTTTGAATTTCTTCTTCGTGGAGGATGTTGTGTGCCCCCACTCCATGGGTTGTTGCTTTGATTCAGGAGTGATGTGAGACACCCCTGTCTCATCAGCTGTAACGATGTGCATTAGCAAATCATCGCCTTCATCAGCATAACGCGTGAGAAAAATCAGTGTAGCTCCAGATCACTTGTCTTGTGCTCATAAGTAAGAATTTTTGGGCACCCATCTTGAGAACAATTTCCGAAATCCTAAGCGTTCTGCCACAATGTTGTAGAGAACTGACCTTGAAATTTGTGGAAAATGCGAAGACAACACATGGTGAAACCTCTGTCCTCGCGAAAGTTTTCTTCCACAGCTTGCACCAAATCATCCGTGGTCATAGACGGTCGGCCTTTCCGCGGCTCATCATGCACATTTTCACGACCTTCGTTAAACTGTCTAACCTATTTCCTCACCATCACTCATTGTTGTTTCCTCATAAACCTCACACAATTTGCGATGAATTTTTCTGGGTAAAATTTTTCACATTCAAAAAACGAATCACTGATCCTATTTCACATTCGGCGGGTCGTTCGATGGTTTTAAACATTTTGAAACGCTCTAACAATAGGAAAACACAAAGTGACAACCGTTCACGGCTACGTCTGGCTTCCTAATAAATGGAGGAAGTGAGCGCGCAAGCTCAAAATCGCGACTGTAGCACTGCAGTGGCGAATACTAAAACGGTACTTACTTTTAAAATATGCCTCCTACAAGTTTTGTTAGGAATATTGGGTTATATATCGCTGGTAAAATATGGAAACCATTGTGATATGCGAGATTTAGCCGTGATTATTTCGCTGACTTTTGTATCGTATCAAGCCAGTGTTGTAAAACGAGAAAAATCTGTGTATTCAGATGCGAGAAATGGAATGTTCAGAATACAAATTTTTCGCTGTTGAACTGAAAGCGTTAAAACCTTATAAAGCAACAATACAAATTAAAAAAAGTAATTGGAAAAACCTCAGAGGTCACTGGTGTATCTCGCACTTCAATGCACACAATGTTGCAGGGGAAGAAGAAAGCCGATGAAAATGTGACTGTTATAAATCCAGGAAAGAAATTGCCTAATAGAAAACTAACGAAAAGGGCAGTCAATTCTTTTACAAAATGCGCCATACACCGTACGACTTATAGGCTGTATAAATCGAATTTCTTACAAGTTTAAATTATATCAACCGAGCGTTAAAAGCAGCCGACATCTTCAATAGAAGTCGGTGGGTTTTACACGAGATAATGAAAGGCATTGATTTTCATTATGTAAAGGGCATTGTAGGATGTAAGTTCCTAATGGACAAACTTGATGTCATCGAAAAGAATTAGATTTTTAAGAACAATAAATCTTTAAAAATGCTGGACGACCCATTATCCATTTGCATCAAACATGGGTAAATCTTAATAATTAAAAAAGAAGGAAAACTCGAATTTCCGCCAGTTTTCAGCGAATGAGAAACTTCGTGTGTCCCATTAAGTACAGTGACCGTCAGAATTTTTCGGACAAGATGGTCTGTATGTGTAATATCCCTGTTATTAAAGAAAATGCGGACAATAAATTCGAAATTGCTAAACTCTGAATTCTCTGCACTTCATAGGTACTGTAAAAATGCAATTGCGATTTTTAGACCATTTTACAAAGAAGTAACACCTGTTTTTTTTCTTGAGATACGAAAATGTGGCCATCAATATTTTTCAGACAGATGTTTAGCAACTTAAGGCACGCTTTGCACTTGTTATGCGTCGTGTGGGGAGGTCTCAGTGCCTTTCGCACGCACAAAGCAGACACAAGCATTCATAAGTAAAATGGGACGCAGAGGAAAGACCAGCACATTTGAACAAAGACAATTAGGGATATTTCACCATGAAAAAGGAAAAACATGTCGACAAATCGCAGATATGCTGAACATGTAGAAAAGTACTGTTAACGACATTATCTGCCGATACAAATATCAAGATAGAATTGAGAACTTGCCACAGACAGGTCGCCCGAGGGTTGTTACTAGGAGAGAAGAGAGGGCAGTAATAAGAAAGGTAAACAAAATCCACGTCTTACCTTACTACAACCGCTATTGCTGCTGAGGCTGACAGCGAGTTTGGAAAGAAGATCAGTGCAAGTACAATCCGGAGGGTGTTAAATATGGATGAATTTCACGGGCGAACTGCAAGAAGAAAACGCTATGTCAATAAAAGAAAGAGGATCAAAGGGCACATCTTAGCAAAGACATGGACTGGTGGAAGACGGTAATTTTCTGCGACGAATCAAAATTAAATGTTTCTGGCTCAGATGGGCGCATCATAGTTTGGAGGCAGCCCAATAAAGTGTTTGAAAAAAGAAATATGCAGGCAACAATAAAACATGGAAGTGGACATGTTATGGTTTGGGGCTGTATGACGGCTCAAGGAGTAGGTGAGCTCGCTTTTATAGACGGAAACATGGACCACCACCAGTATCTTCAGATTTTAAAGGATAACCTGAAGAAAAGTGCAGAAAATATGAGTTTAGGGGACTGTTTTAAATGTTATCAGGACAACGACCCCAAACATACGGCATATAATGTACGGCTATGGTTCTTGTACAACTGTCCTAAAGTTGTGAATCCTCCCCCACAGAGTCCAGTTATTAACCCGATAGAGAATCTATGGGATATACGGGAAAATAACGTAAGAAAATTTCCCTTAAATTACAAAGTTGATGTTAGGAGACGACTGCAATAGGAGTGGAACAAATTGTCCCATTCTACCACAAGCAAACTCCTGGAGAGCATGTCGAGACGGCTGACTTAGTGCTTCAAAAGAAGGGTAGTAAACAGGAAGTTTTGTATTATTGTAATTACATTCATAAAGTTTGTCTTTAGTTCATCATGAAATGAAGTGCATTTTTATTTTTGGTATCTGTATGAGTAACTGGAGTAAGTAAAATGAAACAATGTTTGTTATTATTCTGTTTATGTTAAATATAGGGTCTGAAAAGTTCTGCCAGTCACTGCAAGTGTTCCAGAGTCATTCTTTTACGTTGCAAAACATCTATTGGATTTGCCCCTAATGTGCTGCTCATATTTGAATCTAAATCCACTAAAGATTATCACGAATAAATGGACGGGAGTGTACTTAAACAATGGTTCTGTAATTACCAGGCAGACGGGTTTTAGTAAGTAAACACAGCAATCCTGTTGCCGCACGGACGTGACAGCAGGTACCTACTGCGACGGATATACGGTTTCGTTGCGACTGTTTCATTTATTCGTTGCTTATACACCATTGGAGAACTGTGGCAATATGCCTAAGGCAAAGAAGAGCAATTTATACATCAAAATTAGCATTATTTGTTGCGGAATGTGGCAGAAAACACTTCAGCACAAATGTCTCAAAAGACGTTTAAAACTTTATTCACTGCACTGCACTGCAATTCAGTGAAGCACAAGGAACATGTAACATTATTAGAAAGGAACAATAAGGAAAGTGGACCTTCAACCTCCTCAACCTCAGATTACAAATAAGAATTTTTCGAGGATCTGTTTCATACACTAATAGCGGATATTGCTTTAAATAAAAAATGCACTATCAATAGCTAAACATACATTGCTTTTTCTTACCTTCTAATACTCCAACAGTGCCGCAACTTGGGGGGGGGGGAGAGGCAAACGGGGCATGTGGAACCGCGATTGGGGACGGCAAAATAAAAAATGTAGATAGTATTATTTTATACTGAGTGTTTCACGACACAGCTAGTAATACATAACTAAATATGAATATATAGTATTATTACGTGTAATCAAAATGTCGTTTCTAACGTAATGTGAGTAAATATTCAGCAACAGCGTTGAATACATATGGCTTTTGCCATGCAGAATGCTATTTTAGTCAATAATAGCGGTATCCGCTAAACAATGATGGCTTCCTACAGTCTTGCAGTGCATTAGAGTAAGTTGGCTCTCTGAAAACCGTTCAAGGCATCGCAGTGTATTGCTGACATACAGTGTTCTGATTAAACATGTCGAAAAAACCTTCAGGAGCAGAATACAGGAAAAAGGCCAAGGAAAGAATTAAGGCAGCACAACGGTCATCTTTCATGACATCATGGCTGAGCGACTGCACTAAAGGTATATTAACAATTTTGCAACTTGTTATGAGTGCGAGCGCTAAATATTGTGCAAAATATTTACAGTACGAGCCTCTCCTATTATGTGATCAAAACTAGATTTAGCTAAATTATAATAACCAGTAGTATTCCATGCATAAACTAAATCAGTGCAATAAATAGTCTAAACATGAGAGTCCTGGCTAAAAACACGTGTTAACACGTGTATTTACATGTGTTAACAAGTATTACACACCGCTAATGACCGTCGCTAATGACACGTCTAATGGATATGTGTGGTAATACTTATGTAACCGCTAATGACACGTCTAATGGATATGCGTGGTAATACATATGTAACCGCTAATGATCGGCACTAATGGCACGTCTAGCGGATGTGTGTGGTAATACATATGTAATCCGCTAATGACCGCCGCTAATGGTACGTCTATTGGACACACGCGCGATCCTGCTGCAGAATGTTTATCATAAACAGGGGTGTGGGGTAACTGTGTACGAGCAGCAATGTGATAAAGCCGATAAGGGCGATAAAAAGAATGATTGAACCGAGTATCGAACTCTGACTAACATCATCATCATCATTCCGGGTATGCGAGGATAGGGAAAACGAGGTTAGATGCGACGGCTCAAGGAGGAAAATGGGTATATATGGGAGAGATAGGGAATACGACGACCGATACTATGCGACATGTTTAACCTCTAATGACCGTCGCTAATGGTATGTCTAATGGATATGTGTGGTAATACATATGTAACCCGCTAATGATCGCTACTAATGACATGTCTAATGGATATGCGTGGTAAAATTGGTTAATGATGGTCCCTTTGTGGTGTAGAACAAGGGGGTATTATGCTCGTCGCTAATGGATGTGGGTGTTTGTACGCTACTAATTTCAACAGTCAGGGATCGTCTAACAATGGGGTATTGTTTTCATTGCGTGTCGTCGTCCCCCGAAAATCGAAGTAGGTGATAATTGTGTCAATCAATCAGATAATGTTCGTCCATGCATAACATTATTGAAAAACAATCAAGGATTATACTGCTAACGTCCTGGTATCGCGCCTCTAAAGTGTTGGATGCAACCCCCCACCTCATGTATCTTGATTAATGTAATTAAACGCTACTCATCGATCGATGAATACGATTAAGTATTTTTTGATTAATGTAAATAAGTGTATATGAATTGACTCGTGCGCCTGGTTGCCATCGTATATGTGTGTGAGGGTGTTAAGACGATTATTACGCGTGTATAATTATTACGACTAATAACACATGTGGGAATGCCGAGAGACTCTTAACATCGCCCTCCCACCTCCCTCCTAAATCATTGGTCGCGTGGTATTGTGAATACCGAAGATCTCTCCTCCCTAAATCATTGGTCGCGTGCCTAAAACCGATAAGGGGGGTAAAAAGAATGATTGAGCGAGTAACGAGCTGTCTTGGTATAAAGCATATGAGTAACGAACCAGGGTATCGAACCCAGGAGTGATATGTGCGTTATTCGCAGTAACGAGCCCCCTTGGTATAAAGCATATGAGTAACGAACCCTGGTATCGAACATACATACATACACACATAAATGCATAATACATACATACATCATACATACGCACATACATACATCATACATACGTACATACACAGATACATACATACATACACAGATACATACATACATCATACATACATACATACACACATACATACATCATACATACATAGATCATACATACGTACATCATACATACATACACATACATATATACACGCATACATACATACACACATACATACATACGCACATACATACATCATACATAAATCATGCATATATACACACATACACACATACATACATTATACATACACACATACATACGCACATACATACATCATGCATACATACACACATACATACACGCATACATACGCACATACATACATCATACATGCACACATACATACATATACATACAGACATACATACATCATACATATATGCATATACATACACGTTCATACATACATGCGGAAGCATTTGGACAATGCTATATTTGCACTAATATCCCTTGCTAAAAGACAAGCTATTCAATAGGCTTATTGTGCTTATGAAAGGTAAAATAACCAGCAAACTGAAAGATATTCATTGTAGGTAAAAATCTAGCTTACAAATACACAAGGAACTCATTGTTAAGGGATACAGAGGATGGAAAAAAAATTATCCTTTTGTGAAAGTGACCGAGATGTACTGTGTACAAGATAATGACGTTTGATGTATATGCTGATTAATATTCAGTGAATGTAACACATGCATTCACAGATATTCCTGCATGTGTTTTGATTCCATCATTAAATGGAACATGTGTAAGCACATACACTGTTTAGGTATTTCAAATTCAACTCAACTATGAACTTCCTTTGATACATCCTAAGGATACCAATGAACTTATTATAGATTGTGAGGATGCTTGCACTATATATGAAACCTAGCAAATATTAGAGCAAGTCAGTAATGCAGAAGATTATCAGACTTTTGCACCTTTTTACCTTAACAAAAGGACACAAATATTGTGGAACTGTTGTAGTTAATTAAGGGAATTTTCTATGAAGAGGGAACGCTAACTGCTTAAGCAACCTATAGCATCATTAAAGACAACTTTAGCAACAATTTGCAATAAAAATGAACAAGTAATCTGCCACCAGATACAGCAGAAGCCCAGAACATTGCTGTTTGTGATTTTCGTGTTTTATTAGCTGCTTGTATTCTCAATGAAAATTCAGAATACATTAGTTTTAATTGTTCAGCTACACATGAATTTAGCTCTTTACTTGTACAAAGTTAATCCTTTCCTTATCGGATTTGCAAGCGCTACTTCGGTATTTTGTTGCTAGTGGGTATAACTACTCCGGATATTATAAAGGATTCAGCACGTAAGAACTCTCTGGAAACACATAAGTATTTTTATACTCCAGCTATGATCCGCAGCACGACAAATCCAGTACAAACATTAGAAAGTAGTACTCAAATTTAAACAATTCTAATCTGTTTGTTTTTTAGAAACATAACATTCTAAACATTTTCAGAGTCCCCTGATATCAAAACCCTCGCTTTGTAAGAGGGAGAAAAGAATGTATAGGTGTCTCTCTAGAAGTTGTAGGACTTCTCTTTAACTTCACTGCAGGTGTCAAACATAATTTTGAACAACTCTTTAAGCCCTCCTTATCGTGTACAGTTAAGTTGCCGCCAGTAGAGAAGCGTACATTTATAACAAGGATAGCTTTCCTAACATTTTAAATCCCATAAATCACGTCTTAAATACCTATCATGCAAAGTATGCAATTAAAACAATTCTTAAAATATGACACTCAACTAAATACTTTTGTATTTTAACTCAATACGATAAGATTTCTTCTCAGCAAAGATATCCATTATCATCTCTCTCAACTGAGGATCCTTTGACATCTCAGACAGAGGATCGCTCAATGGTCGAATAAGATAAACACGACAGTCGTTCATAGGCCATATAGTTTCGTAAAACGCTTTAACTCGCTTAGGAGCACTCATACTACATTCACTTGAAGCAGCTGTCGCAGGCAAACACGACCCCTAATGTAGTAGCTTTGTCACTTGCTGGTAAATACCTTGTCACTCATTCTGGTGAATGAATTTCAGCCGCTAAGGAAGCAAATAAGTCTGAAGCACGCTGAACAGATTATCAGTGAGGTAAAACTTAGCTAAAAAGACAGCAAAAAACGAGTCACGTAATTTAATTTTCTAACTAGACCACGGTCGCAACTGTCATTGGATCCTAATCAAAATTGTCTACTGCATGTTCTACTACCTGTCCGCCTCAATTCTGCGAAATGAAATTTTTATTGCTGCAACTCCTCGAGAATGATAATCCCACCTTGTATGACTGTGCACAGGAAGTTTGAAACGCTCTTCCCGCAAGAGTTTACACCGTAAAGGTTGGTTTCACCAGCATATGCTAAATTTTAACAGTGTTAAACTGATTTAACGCTGAAGTTAATAGAAATTCGGTTTCATCAAACAATGTTAACTTTAAAAATGTGCTAACATCGCCGTTTCCCTGTGTTAAGACGTTTAATAAATGTTAGAAGCTGGAAAATGGCTGCCGCAGACCAATCTGTTAATGCGAGTTTGCCGCAATTAGCATTTTTGAATGGCATTCCTAGCAGAAGAGTAGTCGTACGTTATAATAAAGTTAACACCTTGCAAAAGGAATTTTAAAGCTATATAGACTGTACACGGGTGTCGTGAGGATGGTTTTATGGAAAATATGAGAGGTTAAAATACTACCAACAGAAGCATGTCTCTTTCTCCTAAACTGCAAGTCTTACATTCTTTGAATTAAAAAATGAAATGTCTTATGATATAAACTAATTTAAACTAAGAAATCTAGCGCCAACAGAGTCAGTTTTTGTATGATTATTTTTTTCCTTTAATCCTGTAAGCAGGAACTAAAGATAAACCTCGCTATTTTGATACTTCAAATTATTCGAAAGATAATGCATATGGCATTCAGCAAGCCAATAAGAAAAAGATTGGCTTGTCCAAAGACGAATTGAGCGGCATGGTTATGGAGGAATATGTAGGACTTAGATCTAAATTATATTCTTACAAATATTCAGGATAGACTGTTAAGAAAGCTAAGGGCGTCACCAGAGCAGGTATGGATTCATTAGATTTTGATAAGTGTTTCAATTGTTTGAAAGATCTTAGCATCAAGTATTACACAAAGCAGAAAACGTTTCGGAGTAAAAGTCATATACCTTCAACCATTGAGAGCAATAAATTGGCACTGAGGGGAGGAGATGATAAGAAAAAGCTGGTGGAAGGAACATACGAGACAATAGCCTGGGGGTCATTATTCCCTTAGCCCTGACAATTGATAGCACCTTGCCTCGTCATGTAAGTAGTGTATCTATTGTATAATCATTAATTGTGTGTGTGTGTGTGTATATATATATATAGATCTCATTTTTTAAATCATATCTTTTTTCCCTCAAATATATGTACTTTGGTATTGCACTAATGAGTGTTTTTTCAAATTATTGTAAATATTGCTTTTTCCCTCAACTATATTATTTTAAAATTGTAAATTATTGTATTATTGTTTTCCCTCAGACTTATTTTATTAAATTGCATGTATCATTGGGGGTTTTTAAACTGCATATTATTTTCCCCCTCAGGTATATGTATATACTACACCAATGAGGGTTTTTTTTTAAAAAAAATTGTAGAATTTTCCTCAAACAATTAATGAAAGAAAAAAAGATAATAAAACACTAATGGTTTACAACCATAAACATTTCTTTTTATTGGTCTTTTTTCTTATACATTACACCAAAATCCTTTTCATTGATCCATTGAGTATCTGCAAAACCATACCACTTTACAAGAATTCTGTTACCACGTCTGCGTAGCACTTTTTCTATTAAATAAGTGTTAGGATACTTAGTTTTTTTAGTTCATGTCCATAGAAGGCACCTTTTATCACCTCACCATACTTGTCCTTTAGTATGTATGAAGTAGAATTGGTACGCATCACGCGAGTAACTTGGAAGATTTTAACACTCCAGTTAGATTCAAAACCCTTTTCAAAATCTCCTTTATGTTTAGATACTGTGACATAATCACCAACACTGAACTTCCTTGCACCTTTCTTCTCTCTTCGTTCTTGATTATAGTTATACACCGTCAGAAGAAGGTTATTGTTTTTCACTTCATTGGGTTTCATGCGGATAGTCGAATGAAAAGTATCATTGTATCTGGTAATTATCTTGGGTAGGAGGTCTAACCACTTGTATGATCCTTGGGCTAAAAATCTCGAAACATGATATTCTTCAAGGTACGTATTAAACGTTCAACAGCTGCAGCCTTCACATTGCTATAGGTGCTGTAGTGATTAATATTATACTTTAATATTAATCGTTTAAAGAACTTGTTATAAAATTCTTTTCCGTTATAGCTTTGAATGTTTCTGGGAGCCGCCTTCAATCCTTGTAGTATATCTCCCATAGCCTTTGCAACATTAGCCCCGGTCTTATCCTTTAAAGATCTTGCATATGCCACTTTAGAGTAAAAGTTAACTGCAATCAGAATGTACCTGAAATTTTTGTTAACTCGTGCATAGGGTAGCATTTCAACCAAGTCAATTTGTAGCAAATCATTGAGCCCTTTGCTGATAATTTTGCGTCGTAAAAAGTTCCTCCTCGCGGGTCCGTGAAGCTCTCTGGCGATATTCTGTTTCGTAGTCATGCTATAATTTTAGAGGCTTTCAACTCTCTGATTATTTCGTTGATCTCTTGAGTATGACTATTATTACCAGCGTCTCTCGACGCAATGAGGAGTCTAAGTCTATTGACTAAGGTGTTAGGATTTCTCCAGAAAATGTAATCAACCTTCTTATCTGGCTTGTGCTCCTTCCATACCAGTCCTAGACCTGAATGCGTATTGAGCAAAGGGCGTATTATATTTTTATATTTATATGATTTACCAGATCTCAAACGACCATGCCTGCTATAACCACTTCTATGAAGAAAAGTGGTTTTCATAATCTTAGCATACGTATCCAAGTCCTGGCTAGTATATGCAGACATCTGAGGTATTCGCTTAAAGATGAGCTCTTTCAAACCTCGGGTAGACTCGTAAGTTTCATCACCAATTAATATTTGAATATTTATAAAATGAATACATTTATTTCCAAGCATATAACTACCATCCTGATATCTCACACCGTATAATGTATCAATACGATCCTTCTCTTTTGAGCGAACTTGTTGCAGGTAAGTATAAATACTTGTAGATTCATCATCCTCATTTCTGCTGGTGTCCACAGCTAATTTCTTTTGAGTATCCAAAATATCCTGTAGAGGGGCGGTTACAGGCTTCGAAGCTTCGGACATTACATGCTGAGTCTCAAACTTGAGACCTTTTAGAGCTCTCAGTTTTTCCTTTACAGCCTTGGTATGTCTAGTTACAGACTCTTTAAGCCTTATACTTTCACTATCCATCTTACAAATGATGTGAGATATGTGATTACATTCAACTTATAGTTTGCGTTCAACTTGAGCTCTCAGTGTATCGATAGCCTTAGCTAGCACGCCAATCGAAGTTTTCATTTGTTCAGTTTCTTTCTTATGCTCCTGTGTATGCGTCTTGAAGGCCTCAGCAAAGATTGCCGTATTGGCATACAGGCTTCTTACCGATTCCTCTATACCCGCCATTTGCTTGTTGTGGCCATCCACCGTAATGTTTACATTTTCCTCTCAGACCTTGAGTTTATCATCGGAAGAATTAGGTATGAAAGTATTCAAAACCTCGGCCTTTAGTTGCTTGAATGTATCCTCTAGGCCTGAAACTTGTCTAATTGCTATTTTCTCCAAATTGTTAATTTTCTGATTACACATATTCTGAAGATTTGTTTTCTCTCTCTCAAGATCCTCGGCCAGTTGTTTAATAGAACCATTTGTAGAATCTATCGTTTCTTTTGTAGAAGTTGCTAGAGTATCCACTTTACCCATTGTCTTGTTCAAATTTGCTATGATGGCTTGCAGCTTCTTACTTATTTGCGACTCGATCTCCTTTGGCAAGTGTTTCTTTAACTGCTGTATATCGCTTTTGAGAGTATTCAAATTCCCAGTCATTAACTGCTGGATTGCCGTCTCTAGACTTGAAATTTGCATCGTCGTTAATTTTTCCATATTATTCATTTTCTCATTATACATATTCTGGATGATTGTTTTCTCTCTATCAAATGTCTCTGCCACTTGTTTAATGGAAGACATTAGCGAATCTGTGGTTTCTTTTGTTGAACTTTTCAGAGTATCCACCTTAACCATAGCCTTGTTCAGATTTTCTGTGAATGCTTCTACTTTCTTGTCTATTTGCGACTCGATTTCCTTTGGCAGATATCTATTTAACTGTTTACGCGTCTCGTTCGATTTACTAATGATCATGCCTCTAGCGTACCTTTTATTTACAGCATCCATATCTCCAACAGGGTCCGCTATATCAATGATTCTCTTATTGCCAAATATAATGTTACCATTATTATCTTAGGCTATATACGGGAATTGATATATTCGGTGATGAACTTTCTATTCGGTACATCATTATCGTGAACTGGATCTAACAATACTTTCAGCCTGACTTTGTCGACCACGATGTTATTTTCCTTATCTCTTTTGAGAATATATCTTGAAATTAATGCATCGATCATGGTCTTAACCATAACCTCAATTTTGCTAGTATTTTGCTGAAAAAATCTCGCATCCTATTTTCGAGAGTATCCACATAATTCTTATTGGATACGTCATTACTATCTTCAGGATCGTGAACATTGCACAGCCTCTTGTTCTTGAATTGATAGTTTCCTTTGACATCTCTGTTTATGATAAAACGATTGAGTGCTCTTCTAACTGGAGCGGTTCTCTGAGGGCCGAACCTGTCAATGCTCATGATTAACTACGAATGATCATTTTCTTTTTTATCGAGCTTAATATATACATCAAATCCATTTCTATATCGCCGCTCATTCATGTGAAATTCAGGAACTATAACAACAAAGGGTCTTCTTTCTGATGCACTCTCCCAAACATTTTTACATATATCTATGAATTCATTGTAGGTCATGTCGGTGTTTACATAATCTTCATAAATATGCTTTAAATTTAAATTATCTTGCCTGAAGAGTATAATCATGTTTGTATTATCGCGAATTAAATGCTTTGGTACTTTAGCATAGGATTGCGATAGATACACAGAGTCTACATTTCGATGTCCACCCATAGTGTAAAAGGATGCGATCTTTCCCTGCTATTCAGTAATGACGTCATCAAATAAAAAATTGATTTTTCTGTAACTTCAGAAGCGTGTAGGACATCATCTCCATTGTCAAAAGTGTTCACTTCTATACCTTCGATATTTCCAAGTACATTAATCAGGTATTGGTACTTTGGCTGATAGAACGATTTTGAATAAATATATAAGTTTTCTAAACGTAGTCCATTCTCGTGGAGTAGCATATTGAGCAATACATTTGTTTTCCCTGTACTGGAACTTCCTAAAATAAAAGCTCTGACATTAGAAGGAAACAGCTTGCCATGGCAATCACATCTAAAGTCGCTTCCAAAGTCTAACACCTGGATAGGTAGAGAGCACTGCTGCTTGACAAGCTCCATGATAACAACTAACTTATAAATGGTATACACCCTGTTTATATTGAAGAGTGTAAGTAAACTAAATGATTGGGGGGGCATTTTTTCCGTGTTTATTAGGTGTCAAAGTTTTAGATATAAAAGGGCTAATGCATGCACTTACTCGATTAGTATACCATGAGAGTTAAGAGAGGGAGGTTGATGAATTATAAGAGGCTCTGGAATTATTTATTCCATAATTAATTCGCTACCTTTTGAAGCTCACTTGCCGAGATATAGATATTGTGGTCCCGGTACCAAATTGGAAAAGCGTCTGCAAAGAGGCGAACCTGGAATTAACCAATTAGACAACGCTTGTAAACAGCACGACATTGCATACGCTGATCATAAAGATACCGCTTCGAGAAACTTGGCAGATAAGGTTCTTGCAGAGAAGGCCTGGAAGCGTGTCCAGTCATCAGATTCAACTTTGGGCGAGAGGATAGCGGCAAGGATAGTAACTGCAATCATGAAGGCTAAGGTTGCAGTGGGAGCGGGAAAGAGAAAGAAGAAGAGAGGAGGGTTTTTACCATTGATTCCTATCATTGCTGCTTTAGGCGCCGCAGCTGGGGGCGCTGCTCAGATAGCTTCTGCATTCAATAAAAAAAGGCTACTGATAGACAGTTAGCTGAAATTTCAAGACATAACCAACCATGGAGACTAAAGAAAAGAGACTTCGAAATAGAAGGGTAAGAAGAGGAATAAAGGAGGATTCTTATCTGTAATGCCTCTGATGTCATCTTTAGCTGCTGCATCTAAAATCGCAAGGTCCTTGAAAAAAAGAGGATCCAAAGGCGAAGGTTTACAGAAGAAGTCAAAAAACTGTGGAAGAGGATTGTACATATACCGGAGGAAGCCCTGAGTAACGTGGATATCGAAATGTACGCTAAACGTTTAAAAGTCTTTTATTTTAGAGGTGTGTATATGATTGACAAACTACCCCTAAAACCACATTTCAAAGAAAGACTTATTACCAATCTCGACACCTCTGATAATGAAGGAACACACTGGGTTGCTGTGAGGAAAGAAGGTGGTGTCGCATACTACTTTGATAGTTTTGGCAACTTGAAACCCCCTCCAGAGATTGAGAAGTATCTACAGGGTGTTAAAATCTTGTATAATACACAGAGATGCCAGAATTTTGATTCAGTCATCTGTGGGCACCTGTGCTTGCAATTTCTATTATTCTAAGAACTGCTGCATTTTCAATATGAGTTATACAGTTACAGTGAGTGGATCAGACGCTGTTATTTCAACATATCTAAACTCTCCTCTACATCTAGATCCTCCAGGTCATTATGAGGTTGCTCTCTTGAATTTTGAAACGTTCTACTCGATACCAAACATCGATGAAGGTAATAATCGATTTCATTATATTCATAATGGTAAACCTGAAACCATTGTCATTCCTCACGGACCCTACGAGATTGCCGATATCAATACATTTCTAAAGGATAAATTAGAATTGAATGATGAAGTCTTCTTCATACGACCTAATAATAATACAGTGAAGGCGGAGATTAAATGTCCCTAAGCAATAGATTTTGCTAGGGACAGATCTATAGGTACACTTCTAGGATTCACCGACAAAACAATAATTCCTGCTGGTGTAGTGGCTGAATCTGATGATCTTGTGAATATACTTAAAGTGAGCATCATACGTGTGGAGTGCAGTATTGCAACAGGCTCTTTCATTCATGGTAAAAGTGGACATTCACTCTACGAGTTTTTCCCATCTGTTCCATCAGGCTATCACATCTCTCAAGAGCCTTCGAACCCGATATATCTACCAGTCATCGATACAAATTATATAGACGGATCACTATTCGAGTGGTAGATCAACACGGCAAGACAATCAACTTCAGGAACGAGGTTATAACTACAAGACTGCACATAAGACGCAATGGCAATAAATTTTAAAAGACATCGCAAATACTATAATAGACGATGTGTAGCACGTTTGAAACGTACTATCTCTCCGACTACCGAGGAGTTAACACATGCTAACTGTAAGTTCCTCGAAGGGTTAGGCTACAGAATAGTATAATGGACATCTTAAACGTAACAGAGGTTGCAGTCTTTGATGACAAGATCACCGAGGAGGAGGAGGAGCAGCATGTTTTTCTACCATACAACACATCTGCTCTAAATGTGAATGATGAAATTAGAATACCCTGTCAAGCTGAAGATTTGTACACGCTACCTAACAAGAGCTATCTTTACATTGAAGGCTCTCTCACTAAGCTAGATGGGTCTCCTACAGCGGCGAAGCTTACCAATAATGCCACAGCCTTCATGTTTGATGAAATTCGTCTAGATATGAACGCTACAACTATAGACAGAACCAGGAATCCCGGATTACTACAACTATACGTAATTATGCACCTCTCAACCCGATGGAGTCGAATCGTCTTCTGAATGTTGGATGGACTTACCCTGGTGAAGAAGTTGATATACTACATACTGCAAATGGGGCTTTCAATGCTATAGTCCCGCTTTCGATGCTCTTAGGATTTGCTGATGACCATAACAAACTCATACTCAACAGCAATTTTGAATTGCTCCTCATAAGATCCAAAGATTCTAAAAATTGTGTTCAGGCTTTAGATGGAGAGGAAGCTAATCTAAAGTTAACTAGAATCGAATGGAGGGTACCTGTAATTCGTCATTCTGATGCTGAAAGGGTTCACATTCTAAAAATTGTTACGATAGACCTCTACATATCGCTTTTCAATCCATGGATCTCCATACCCAGCTGCTGTGCCCCAGACAAGATCCTTCACGTGGAATGTGGCAACAACATCTAAGCTTGAGAAACCTCGATTCGTCATTGTGGGAGCGCAGACTGCAAGATTGAGTGACTATAGCAAGAATAGTTTCGAGTTTTATCACTGCAACATTACTAATTTGAGGTTATTTCTCAACAATGAATGCTAACCCTACCATGATTTGAACTTGGACTTTAGAAATTCAAAGTTTGCTTCACTGTATGAAATGTACTGTAAATCTCAAAGTTCCTATTATGATAGAGACAATTACCCCTCTTGAAGAGAAAGGATTTTCTTCAGCGTGCACCACTATTCGTGATTCACTGCTCCCATCAACCTGAAGAGTCTATAAATGGAGCTTTGAACATCAGAATCGATATTCAAGCATCTAAAAATTTCCCAGCTCTGACGTCACTGTATTGTTTAATTCTACACGACAAAGTGTTTGCCTACAAACCTCTTTCCCATGTGATGCAAACAATTATATAAATGTCATGTGTTTGGAAATGACTGTATGTTGTTTTGGTGAAGGATTGTAATAGGATAATTTTTTTGAAATTATAAATCGAATTCATATACTACAACACTCTTTTATTATGCTTATTATACATTTCAAACATTTTCCTTCTACTCCTCCTACTCCCTGAAAAGCTAGATGCTCCTGACTTGCAGAAATCGTTTAAATTATTCAAGTGTCTTTCAATATAATGCATAAGCCTCTTTAGATTCCGTATACCATCAATGTTTAAAGTTATTTCACAATGATTAAACAAGTATTTATGAAATGAATTGACTTGTCAATAAATGCAATGATATTATAGGCATAAATTACATTATCACAATATTCTACACACGCAAACGTTTCTTCTCCTTGTAGGTAAGTTTCAATAATTAGAATATTTTTTGATATTATGCCCCAGTCTGATTTTGTAATATAAACAAAGGATTTATCACTTACACAGTTTATGTAGAGGGAGGGGATGTCATAGTATAGTCCAATGTTCACGGTATGGGAGGGTGATATGCTGACGTCATCAAGCTCGAGTAATCGATTCTCCATGCTCCTCAGGCGAATGCAGAGTATCTTCAATGAATAAGAAGACCCTAGGACCTTCGTTGAGGATCTCCCTCTTACACTGACGCTTCTGCTTTTTCTGCTCGGTCTTGTTCTTCCTTTTCCGCTGCTCCCTCCTCGTAGCCCTGTAACATATATTCAAACGGTCTTAGAATTTAGCTAAAATGATTTCATGAATCTGAAAGAGAAGTGTATGTATTAGAAAAAAAATCCTCTTCACATGTCAAACAAAAATAATGCGCGTCATACTCACTTCACTTTTGAGAGTTTCTGGATGTATCTGTGGCGAGCAATCTGGATTCTTCTGATTTAACCACTCCTCGCCTCTCCTAGCCGGGTCATCAGGTGAAGTAATGTCAGGCAATGAAGCAACACACTCATTCATAGACTGGGTGTAGCGTTCTACAATATCAACATCGGATCTTTCGGGATTTGGCTCCTCTATGGGCACTAGCACCTCGGGGGTGATCATTCGCAATCTGTAATAAATTATTTTTTAGGCTAGACATAGAAGGAAACATTAGAAATGAATGTATAGTTCCCCTTAATATTCCCACTACTTACTCTAGTTTTCTCTTCCTACGCTGGTATACCTCGCAATTGTCATTGCAAAGGAAGAATGAAGACATCCGTTCGTGCTGTGCCGGGTTTGTGCAAAGCACTGAATGCATGTATACATTGCACGATTCTCTATCACAGATAAATGGCTCGCCACAAAGCCCTCCACCTCATCGAAGTCACTAAGATGATCCTTTTCCATATGATTTCCCCTGTAAGAATATAAGCAATTTCGAATTGCATTTCATTTTACACGCAAGCATATTAGTGTATTATAGAAAAAAATATTACTTACATGATCCCTCTTCGATAAACCTCACAGTTCTCTGTACACACATCCGATGTAGTCATCTGATCATGATGCGCTGGTTGAGTACAGAATATTGAATGCATTAATCCATTGCAGGTTTCGGTATGAAAATATATATAATGGTGATAATCTTCCCCACACTCACTCCAGTAATCATGTACATCTGATGTGTGAGTAACGTTATCGTTAGACATTTCGAATATCGCTGAATGAACACTGGTCAAAAAATAAATGCACGCGAGGAGTGTGATTGATACTTATATATAGCCTGAACTGAGCTAAGTTGCATTAGTGAAATGTCAGGCAGACTTAAAATGAACCATGAGCATGCAGGTCAGTTTCTTGCGCGACGGTGAAAATATTGAATGTGTCTTTTTATACTCATACACCGCTCATCCAGCGTCACGATGGGTAGGTAGGGGTGGCCCCATTTACATTTTTTGTAACGTCTGTTTATTTTTCCCTCGAGGGTGTATAATGTATTCACATTGCACGCCGGTGACCTACATTCGTAAGAGTTACACTCTCTCTCTCCCTCGTTATATTTGTTATTGTTATTACGTCTAAGCAATTTCAGTCTTGTGTTCATACATTAGTTTGCACTCCCCGTATCTAAAGCGCTATTTCCATGCTAAGTGATGACCTACATATAGGCTCTGTCCACAGCTATTGTCACTTCGCTAAGTGAGATTGTTCAGTACATTACCAGAGCGAACGTTCCATGAATAGAGCGCTAATCGCTATTGCATACGCTTCCTTAAGGCATAGATTACATTATCACAATATTCTACACACGCACACTTTTCTTCTTCTTGTAGGTAAGTTTCAATTATTAGAACGTTTTTTTGATATTATGCACCAGTCTGATTTTGTAATATAAACAAAGGATTTATCACTTTCACGATTTATGTAGAGAGAGGGGATGTCATAGTATACTCCAATGTTCAACTGGATTTGTCGTGCTGCGGAGCATAGCTGGAGTATAAAATACTTATGTATTTCCAGAGAGATCTTACGTGCTGGACCCTTTATATTATCCGGAGTAGTTATACCCACTAGCAACAAAATACCGAAGTAGCGCTTGCAAATCCGATAAGGAAAGGATTAACTTTGTACAAGTAAGGAGCTAAATTCATGTGCAGCTGAACAATTAAAACTAATGTATTCTGAATTTTTATTGAGAATACAAGCAGCTAATAAAACACGTGAATCAGAAACAGCAATGTTCTGAGCTTCTGCTGAATCTGGTGGCAGAGTACTTGTTCAGTTTTTATTGCAAACTGTTGCTAAAGTTCTCTTTAATGATGCTATAAGTTTCTTAAGCACTTAGCGTTCTCTTTTCATAGAAAATTCCCTTAACTAAGTACAACACTTCCACAATAATTGTGTCCTTTTGTTGGGGTAAAAAGGTGCAAAAGTCTGATAATCTTCTGCATTACTGACTTGCTCTAATATTTGCTAGGTTTAATATATAGTGCAAGCATCCTCACAATCTATAATAAGTGCATTGGAATCCTTAGGATATATCAAAGCAAGTTCATGGCTGAGTTGAATTTGACATACCTAAACAGTGTATGTGCTTACACATGTTCCATTTAATGATGGAATCAACACACATACAGGAATATCTGTTAATGCATGTGTTACATTCACTGAATATTAATCAGCATATACATCAAACCTCATTATCTTGTAAACAGTACATCTCGGCCACTTTCAAGAAAGAATAATTTTTCCATCCTCTGTATCCCTTAACAATGAGTTCCTTGTCTATTTGTAAGCTAGATTTTTACCTACAATAATTATCTTTCATTTTGCTGGTTATTTTACCTTTCATAAGCACAATAAGTCTATTGAATAGCTTGTCTTTTAACAAGGGATATTAGTGCAAATATAGCATTGTCCAAATGCTTCCGCATGTATGTACGTGTATGTATATGTATATATGTATGATGTATGTATGTCTGTATGTATGTATATGTATGTGTGTATGTACGTATGGTGTATGTATCTGTGTATGTAAGTATGTATGTATGATGTATGTGTGTATGTATGTGCGTATGTATGTATGTGTGATGCGTGTATGTGTGTATGTATGTATGTATGAATGATGTATGTATGTGTGTATGTGTATGTATGATGTATGTATGTATGCATGTATGTGTGTGTGTATGTATGTATGTTCGAAACCAGGTTCGTTACTCGTATGCTTTATACCAAAGGGGCTCGTTACTGCGAATAACGCACATATCACTCCTGGGTTCGATACCCTGGTTCGTTACTCATATGCTTTATACCAAGACAGCTCGTTTCTCGTTCAATCATTCTTTTTACCCCCTTATCGGGTTTAGGCACGCCCCAATGATTTAGGGAGGAGAAAATCTTCGGTATTCACAATACCACGCGACCAATGATTTAGGAGGGAGGTGGGAGGGCGATTTTAAGAGTCTCTCGCCATTTCCACGTGTGTTATTTGTCGTAATAATTATACACGCGTAATAATCGTCTTAACACGCTCAGACACATATACGATGGCAAACAGGCGCGCGAGTTAATTCATATACACTTATTTACATTAATCAAAAAATACTTAATCGTATTCATCGATCGATGAGTAGCGTTTAATTACATTAATCAAGATACATGCGGTGGGGGGGGGGGGTTGCGTCCAACACTTTAGAGGCGCGATGCCAGGACGTTAGCAGTATAACCCTTGATTGTTTTTCAATAATGTTATGCATGGATGAACATTACCTTATTGATTGACACAATTATCACCTACATCGATTTGCGGGGGACGACGACACGCAATGAAAACAATAACCCATTGTTAGACGATCCCTGACTGTTGACATTAGTGGCGTACAAACACCCACATCCATTAGCGACGAAGATAATACGCCCTTGTTCTAAACCATAAAGGGACCATCATTAACCAATTTTACCACGCATATCCATTAGACATGTCATAAGTAGCGATCATTAGCGGGTTACATATGTATTACCACACATATCCATTAGACGTGCCATTAGTGACGGTCATTAGAGGTTACACATGTCGCATAGTATCGGTCGTCGTATTCCCTCTCTCTCCCATATATACCCATTTTCCTCCTTAAGCCGTCGCATCTACCCTCGTTTTTCCTATCCTCGCATACCCGGAATGATGATGATGATGTTAGTCAGAGTTCGATACTCGGTTCAATCATTCTTTTTTATCGCCCTTATCGGCTTTATCACATTGATGCTCGTACAGTTACCCCACACCCCTGTTTATGATAAGCACTCTGTAGCAGGATCGCGCGTGTGTCCAGTAGACGTACCATTAGCAGCGGTCATTAGCGGATTACATATGTATTACCACGCATATCCATTAGACGTGTCATTAGTGCCGGTCATTAGCGGTTACATATGTATTACCACGCATACCCATTAAACGTGTCATTAACGGCGGTCATTGGCGGATTACACGAGTTTAACACGTGCAATACTTGTTAACACATGTAAATACAGGTGTTAACACGTGTGTTTGAGCCAGAACTCTCATGTTTAGACTACTGCAATACTAAAACTTTTATTCACAGTAAAGCATTTAATGAAACGAAAATATATATTATATAAGTGCTAAATAGATGACGTGTTGTATCAGAAACATTGGCATATCGGAGGGCCCAGCACAGCCTGCATTCCACGAATGTAGCATATTATAGGGAAAGCTGGCAAACGTTTTGCGTTTATATGGGAAAGGATAGGGAAAACGAGGGTAGATGGGACGGTTCATGGACGAAAATGCGTTTAAATGGAAGAGATTGGAATATCCGGACTGATGCTAAGCTAGACAGATACTGAAGGAGGGAGGGATACACTTTATACGAGAGAGATAGTGAATACGAGGAAAGATGCTATACTAGACAGGGCTTGAAGGGTAGAATATGACTTTATATGGGAGAGATAGCAAACCGAGGAGAGGTATTAGGCTAGTATGATTTGAATGGTAGAGTATGCGTTTATATGGAGAGACGAGGAAAACGAAGGTAGATGTTAGGTTGAGCGAGTCTTCAAGGAGGAAAATGCGTTTATATGGAAGATATAGGGAATACGACTAGAGATCCGTGGTAGAGCAGGGGGCTGAAGGAGGAGCAATGCCCTTTATATGAGAGCGGTGGGGGAATACGAGGAGAGGTGATAGTCTAAACAGAGGTTGGGATGTACAGTATGCGTTTATATGCGGAATATGGAAACGGGGAGAGATGCTAGGCTTGACAGATACTGAAGAATAGGAATGGAAGTTTATACAGGTGAGGTAGGAAACCAAGGAGAAATGCTAGGCTAGACAGATGCTGAAGGAAGGAGGGATATGCTTTATACGGAAGAGATAGGGAATACGAGGAGAGATGCTAGACTAGACAGGGTTTGAAGGGTAGAATATGACTTTATATGGGAGAGATAGAAAACCGAGGAGAGGTATTAGGCCAGGAGGGTTTGAATGGCAGAGTATGCGTTCATATGGGGAGACGAGAAAAACGATGGGAGTAGTTAGGTTGGAGGAACGTTCAAGGAGGATAGTGCGTTTATATGGAAGAGATAGGGAAAACTAGGAGAGATCAAAGGTAGAGCAGGGCTGAAGGAGGGGAACGCCCTTTATATGATAGAGGTAGCGAATACGAGGAGAGGTAGTAGGTTATACAGAAGTTGAGGAGTAGGATATATGTGTATGTGGGGGAAGATATGGGGGGGAAAACGGAGAGAGGTTCTATGCTAGGAGAGAGTTGAAGGAGGGCAAGGCGCTTTATACGAGTGAGATGGGGAATACGAGTAGAGGTGCTAGTCTAGATAGCGGTTGAGGAGTACAGTATGCGTTTATATGGGGAATATATGGGAAACGTCGAGAGTTGATAAGCTAGACATATACTGAAGGAGGGGAATTTTGGTTTATACAGGCGAGGTAGGATACCAAGAGAGATGCTAGGCTATACAGATGCTGAAGGAGGGGAATATGCTTTATACGGAAGAGATAGGGGAAACGTGGAGAGACGCTAGGGTAGACAGAGTTAAGGGAGGAAGAGGTTTAGGCCAAAAAGACACCGTCAATTAATGTTTACAAATATTTTGACGCCCATTGGAGGCATTTTCTCGACACTGAGGGCGAAGTTCCGCCCGACGCTAATGTTCTTAAGTATCTGTGTCAATCAATCAGCTAATTTTCGTCCATGAATAACATCATCTAACATTAGTGAAAAAATCAAGGATTTATACTGTTAACGTCCCGGCATCGGGCGTCTAAATGGTTGCATGCAGACCCTCCATCGAAGCACCCCGCTGCATGTATTTTGATTGATTAATGTAATTAAGTGCATATGTAGAGTAAACCGGTTAGTATCACAAGTGGAATTTCCGCGGTCGTCTTCCCATATTTCTCCGGGAGTTTATGACACACCGCGTCTTTCGTCTACGTGTGGGCTCGGTTTTATGTAGTCGTTTTATTCAAGAGAACGGAGTACCGCAGGGCTCTGTACTCAGTGTCACACTTTTTGCGGTAGCTATCAACCCCATTGTTTATTGTATTCCAGCTGGCATTTCATCGTCCCTTTTCATTGACGATTTTGCCTATTATTGTAGTTCACGGCGGACCTGTCTGCTCGAACGCGGTTTCCAGAGCTGTATCGACCGTTTCTACGCCTGGAGTATTGCCAACGGCTTTAATTTCTCCGGGTGCTTGGCTCGTGCGGGTGATGAACGATCCGTCAACCGAGCAAGGGGCAAGTATCCTTGATCAAGCATTCACCATACGCCGCGAAACCTATGAGCACAAAGATGTAAATGAAATAGAATGAAAGGAAATCGTGATAGCATTCACCACTCAGGCTTTCGCCTGCAGATAGTGAAAACCACGAAAAATCAGAGACCAGAGTGAGCGCGACGGGAATCGACCCAGGGACCCTAGAAGCATACGTGAAAGATGTAAATGAAATAGAATGAAAGGAAATCGTGATATCATACACCACTCAGGCATTCGCCTACAGACAGTGAAAACCACCAAGAATCTGAGACCAGAGTGGGCGACCGAGGGGAATCGAACCCGGAACCCTAGAAGTATACGTCAAAGATGTAAATGAAATAAAATGAAAGGAAATCGTGGTAGCATACACAACTCAGGCATTCGGCTGCAGACCAGGGAAAACCACGAAAAATCCGAGGTCAAAGTGACCGAGCGACGGAAGTCGAACACCTGAACCCTAGAAGCACACGTGAAAGATGCAAATTAAATAGGATTAAAGCTAAAGGAAATCGGAATCGATGAGAAACTACTAGCATTCGGCTGTCGACCAGCGAAAACCGCGAGAAACCTAAGGTCAGACTGACCGTCCCTACGGTAATCGAACCCAGGACCTCCGAATGCAAACCACAGACGTTATCGCCTAAACCAAGCCGTAAAAACAGATTTATCCTATACCACTCATGACAATACTCTACCTCCGCCAGATGACGTCACACCTGGAGACAGTCTGGGAACAGCCCCACATGTTGATACGCGTTTCATTTCTACCTCTCATACCAAAAGAGAAGTATTCTCGCACGATCATTCAGACATGTTTCCATTCAATGCCTACCAACGTCGCAGTCGTTACTACCGCCCATTCAATTCATCCTTTTCATCTTCCCCTCATTCCGCCAAAGAACCAGTACACAATATGACATTTGTATACGCTTAATGTCCATTTATCAGAGAAAACCGCGCTTAGTACCCATTTATCACAGAAAAGCACGCTTGATACGCAGTTAATACAGAAAACCGCTACATTTGACCGCAATCACGAGCAAAATAATTTTTTTTCAGAATTACTCCGATTTTAAGCTTGTAGAATCGTATAAGGAAATTTATTGTATTTTTAGCTCGAAGTGTCTACACATTTTAAAGACACTGATCCCTTCTATTTACATTTAGTCTAAAGATTGTCATATTTCATTTTAAGGCCGCATTTTTTTAAAAGATAATGTCTTGTAATCCATTTTTAAATTTCTTTAAAATCAAGCCAAGTGCGCGTTTAACGCCTATGGCTGTCTTCATGTGCTAAAACCCCTAATGGCGACTTCCGCCTTTTACATTAGCAAGCTGGAAGCGACCCGCTAGACTGCACCATCTCGCTGACCGCTAGAGGGCGGAAAAGAAGTGGGGGAAACTGGCTGCCCGTATGGTGAGGAGGAAGGCTACCGTTACGACCAGGATGCATATCCAACGTGATTCAGTCCTTGCGAGGGCACCGTCCAGGGCGGAGCTATAGGTCGCGCAGCCGCTTTAAGGCACGCCAGCGGCTTGAGTAATTTTCGAGTTAATTTTTTACGCTAACTTTACCTTTTAGTCATGCATTCATCTAAGAGATGTAATATTCGTCAGGACGACTGGTAGTCAAATATGCATTAACAGAAACTAGTTAATGATATAAATGTACTAACATTTATTCGACGTCTTTATCTTAATTACTTTTGATGGTATTCGAAGATGATTTTGCATTCATGTCACTGGATTCAACCCAAGACCTCCAGGTCAACTTGGAACTACACATCACTGACGCGCCACATTCCAAGGATATAATCACCCTTTACCGCATAGCGCTATCTCCTTTCATTCAGGAGATATAAGCATTAAACAGTAATAATATATTTTTACTTTCTCTACTACGTATAGTAAGTAGGGAAAGTATTGTATTCGATACCGAGATTTCACCGGAAATACATGTTTTGAGATTCCCTGAATCCAAAAAAGGCATTTTTGGAAACACGTCCGTGTGTGTCTGTGAACAGCATAACTCAGAAACGAACAGTTGGATAAACACCAAACTTGGTATTTAGGTTCAGTATCTTCCAGAGATGCGACACGAAGGTTTTCAAGAAAATCCCCCACCCCAGACTACCCTTTACATGGAACATTTTTCGAAAATTTTAATTTTCTCAAAAATGGCTCTAACGATTTTGATTAAAATATCACATGTTTAAGATATTTTCATGAGAAATGAAATGTATATCTCCAATTTTCTGGGAATGTCTCCAAAAGTATTCTTCATTGTGAACGACTTTTGCATAACTGGTAAACCATAAGAGATAGACAAAATTTCACTACACAACAAATGTAGATCGCGTTAAAATACACAATTTATGTCATATATTTTTTGTTGTTGAGTGAACTGTTTTCGAGATATTGCTTGTTATTCCCTTAAATTTTCCAATACTTATACTTCTTCTCAAATTCGTTATTCCTTTTTTTATGTCCTGGACATGCAAGGAGAATGAAATGCGCCACATAGCAACCAGCGTTAAAATATTTGACTATCGCTTAAAACCTACCATATTCCCCTTGCAACTACAAGAAAATTAGCAATAAGATTGACATCACGATATCTCGATTAACATGAAGCATATGGAGAATAAGCGTTTATAAAAATAGTTTGTACAAGAGTAGAGAAAGTCATGTGAGTGTAACACATCAAATTTTTTTGTAACAGACCGCCAATTAAAAAGGACTGTAATCGAATTAATTACTAGAAACGTGTCTGGACACTGTGCTGGAAACGAAAATGAAAAAGCCGGTTACCGAAATGGAGGAATCACAACTTAAGGGCCGCAACTGGCTCTGCTTGCTGTAGAAGGGGTTCGTCTTCGTATTAACAAGTACAATCCCTTACGAGGAAGTACCTACATACACCTGCATCCATCTGTTGAAGCAAGAAAAGCCTGCATTAACATGCAGAATTTAGCTGATGAGCTATGCTTTATGTATTCTGTATTAGCCAAATTCGTTGAAAAGAATGCGCTACGGGTGAGAAAATACAAGCAATTTCAAAATAAATATGACTAGCTGTGTTTCTTATCCAACTCCGCTTTCTCATATATCTAGATTTGAGAAGCTTAACAGGATGTCTATCAACGTCTTCGGCCTGGATGAGATGCATGAAGTGTATACAATAAAGTTCCCTGAGACTGAACTACCTGAACACCGTGACCTCCTACTATTGAGTGACAGTAGTGGGAAGCATCACTACGTTTATATAAAGAATTTTGAACAACTTATTCGACGTCAGAAAACTAAGTATAAAGAACGTGTTTATACCTGTAAGCGTTGTTTTACGCATTTTGATGATCAATGCGGACCAACTGGACTGGAAAAACTACAAGAACATAGCTTCCATATGTTATCAACATGGTGTTGCAAGGGTAGTTATGCCTACAAAGGAGAAATCAATTGTTCAGTTTCCCCCCCAGGGGCTCACCTTATGTGAGTACGGGTTTGGCGTACCCGGGGGTTCCCGAGCCACTCATCGCCATTTTCATCCGTTCATCCCCTTCCGTCGAGGTGGGTTCGTTCTCGTGACCGGGGGACTCAAGGCAGGCTCTCGTGCGTTCTGTGCATTTCATTTCATGTCGCGCCTCGCCATCGTTTCTTTCTTCTCTTCTCCTTCTGCACATTTCGCCCCACGCCCATTCATTTACACGTCTCTTTTACTTCTTCGCCGGCCTACCTTGCGTGCGAAACGCCCACACACTTTTAGTTTCTTTTATCTTTTTATTTAAATCCTCGCTGGACACAGCCTGACGAATACGCGCGCACTGGGTGCGCAGCTGGGTGAGTGGGTAATGGCGTCATCCCCACCACCCGGGTTCGTCATGTAGGGTATGTGTTCGTAACCGCTGTTCAACTGCAGTCCCGCGGGTGGGGCCATTGCATGAGCTGCTGACTTCTGACGGCAATTGGGTCCCTCTGTCTATGTTCTGGGAGGTGTGACCCTGGGGTGAGATATGTACAGATAGGCCACTCACCCAAGCCGGGGTAACGCCCGGGAAGTCAGAGCCCGAGGTCGGAGACGGTTGCAATGGTGGAGGATTTATTTCGCTATGGAACACCCTTTCTCCATTATAAATAACAAGCGCCGTAAAGTGATTGCAATAGAAGTAGCACCACCAACAACTGGTTGTTACTTAGTGATTTCGCGAACTGAGGAAGGTCAAACGTTTGAGAAGGTGAAGCCTTTTATTATCCAGAAGGGCATTGACGCTATTTCAGGTGCGGTTCAGTCCTGCACTCGTCTTCGGATTGGTTCCCTGTTGGTTCAAACCAAATCCGAACAGCAGAGCAAGACCCTGTTGCGCGCTACGCTTCTCCGCGGTTATCCTATCCGTGTTGAGAAGCACCGCACCTTGAATTCTTGTCGAGTGTCACCACGCATAGCCTCGATGGCATATCGGACGAGGACCTGGTGGAATATCTTGCAGACCAGAAGGTGATAGCGGTTTATCGAGTGCAGGCCAAACGCGACGGCGTATTGGTACCCACTCGTACCCTGTTTCTAACATTTGATTGCGTCGATCTGCCCACGAGCATCTCCGCGGGGTACGAGCGGATTTCTGTGAGGCCTTATATTCCTAGACCTCTGCGTTGTTTTAAATGCCAACGTTTTGGGCATACGCAAATCTCATGTAAGAGTGCCGTTAACATCTGTGCAACATGTAGCCAGCCCTCGCACGAAGGTGCCTGTTCAACAGCCCCGTCTGCGTTAATTGCAAGGGGTCACATTCTGCTTCAGTTGGCGACTGTCAGCGGTATTTGGACGAGAAGGCGATCCAGGAGATCCGGGTAAAGGAGAAACTCTCCTTCGCCGAAGCCCGGAGGCGTTACCATGCGCGCCAACCTTCGCTCCTGCGATCGGGAACATTCAGTTCTGTTGTTGCCTCGCCAGTATCCCGGAAGGATGCTGGGACTCAAACTTGGACCATGACTGCCTTGACCGCCACTACCGTCCGGCCGTCCAAGTCTGCTACTGTTACCAAGCCCTATAAACCTGGTCCAAGTCTATGAAGTCACCAGCCACTGAGAAAAAGCCGAAGCAGAAACTTCGAAGAGAAGACTTTTTAAAAGTCCCTCCGCGTGTTCCCAGCAAGCATAATTCACCTTCTCCTCCTCGGAGGTCGCAGTCCCAGGAAGCTCCTGGACCAAGCCGCGCTCAGCGGCACCCCTTACCCATTAGAACCGATTCACGGCTCTTGAATCGGTTTCTGGCTCTGAGCGCGTGGGCCCTCCCTTCGAGGAGGCTATGGAGTCTGACCAACTCCATTCCAAAAGCCCGAGCCCAAACGTTAAACAAAAGGTAATTTTAAGCCGCCCTTCTAAGTAGACAGTTTATCCCTTTTTCTTAATGGCTATCCTGACCTGGAATGTACGTGGTGTACGATCGCATAGGGCGGAACTGCAACTTTTATTGCGTTCCCATTCGCCTATGGTCGTGTGTTTGCAGGAGACTAAGCTTCGCCCTCATGATCCTTTTGATCTCCGAGGATATACTCCTGTTCGCTACGACCTTGAACCGAAGGAGGGTACTCCTGCTCATGGAGGTGTCATGTTGTTAGTGCGTAACGACGTTCATTTTCAACGTCTCGCTCTTACGTCCAACTTGCAAGCTGTTGCCTATAGAATGCAGTTACCCGGTTTTTTCTTTTCCGTTTGCTCTGTATATTCACCTCCATCGTCTCCCCTCGCTAACGCGGACCTTCGAGATCTCTTGTCCGCTCTCCCAACTTCATTTCTCCTGTTGGGAGATTTTAATGACCATCACTCACTGTGGGGTTCGCCAAGGACTTGTGCGAGGGGAACTCTTCTTTCCGACATTTTTGATCAGTTCAATCTCTCTATACTCAATACCGGTGACCATACGTTTCTTTCTGATTCTTCCGGTACATTTTCTCACTTGGACCTTGCCGTTTGCTCACTCCAGCTTGCTAGTCATCTTCAGTGGAACGTCGTCGCTGACACCTACTCCAGCGACCATTACCCCTGCATCGTTTCTCTTCTGTCACACCACGTAAAGCATTCGAGAGTACCTACCTGGATATTCACAAAAGCCGACTGGAGCTTGTATTCCAGCCTCGTGCATTTTGACGACCAGCCCGTCACCGACATTAAACAACTAGTGCAGCACCTTACGTCTACGATTTTCTCTGCCGCCGAACGCGCAATTCCCCGTTCATCGTCTCAACCTCGACAACTGTATGTTCCGTGGTGGAAGGAGGATTGTCGGGACGCCGTTCGTGCCCGTAGAACTGCATTTAGGGTGTTTCGGCGACACCCTACACTTGATAATTTGGTGACTTTTAAACAATCGCGCGCCAGGGCTCGTCGCATTATTCAGGATAGCAAGAAGGCGTCGTGGACTCATTTTGTCGAGTCTTTTAATCGCTTTACGCCTTCATCTGTTGTTTGGGATAAACTTCGTCGCTTCTCAGGTAAAGTGTCGCATTGTACTGTTTCTGGCCTTCAGGTTTCCAATGCCACCATAGTGGATCCGGCTGCCATCGCTAACACTCTGGGTGCTGCCTTTGAGGCGGTTTCCAGTTCAGACCATTATTCCGCCGGCTTTCGCTCTATCAAAGACCGGCTGAATTCCGCAACCTATAATATTTGGTCTGATGATACGGAATGTTATAATGCTCTTTTTACAATGAGGGAGCTGGAGTACGCTCTTCATTGCTGTAGGCACTCCGCTCCTGGGCCGGATGGCATTCATGTTCTGCTGTTAAAGAACCTTTCAGCCGACAGTAAGCGCTTTCTCTTACGGAGCAATAATCGTATTTGGCAGGACGGCCTTTTTCCTTCCGTTTGGCGCGAAGCCACCATTGTGCCTATACTTAAGCCTGGTAAGGATCGCCAACTACCTTCCAGCTACCGCCCTATCTCCCTCACCAGTTGCGTTCGCAAGGTGATGGAGCGCATGATCAACGGGCGGTTGACATGGTGGCTGGAGTCTTAGAAACTTCTGGCAAATGCTCAGTGTGGATTTCCTCGCCATCGCTCTGAAGTCGACCATCTGGTGTCTCTGTCGACGCATATTATGAACGGATTTCTGAGAAAGTTTCAAACCGTGGCTGTATTTTTTGACCTGGAGAAAGCCTATGACACTTGTTGGGGGGTTGCATTTTACGTACACTCCTTGCATGAAATTTCCGCGGTCGTATTCCCAATTTTCTTCGGGAGTTTATGACGGGCCGCGTCTTTCGTGTACGTGTGGGCTCGGTTTTATCTAGTCTTTTTATTCAAGAGAACGGAGTACCGCAGGGCTCTGTACTCAGTGTCACACTTTTTGCGATAGCTATCAACCTCATTGTTGATTCTATTCCACCTGGCATTTCATCGTCCCTTTTTGTTGACGATTTCGCTATTTATTGCAGTTCACGGCGGACCTGTCTACTCGAACGCCGTCTCCAGAGCTGTATCGACCGTCTCTACGCCTGGAGTAACGCCAACGGCTTTAATTTCTCCGCCGAGAAATCCGTCTGCATCAACTTCTGGCGCCGGAAGTATTTCCCTCCGCCCTCTCTCCATCTTGGGCCAGGGATACTTCCGTTTGCAGACGAGGCGAAATTTTTGGGGTTGATTTTTGACAGGAAGTTGTGTTGGACCTCGCACGTTTCCTTTTTAAAAGCAAAGTGTGACCGTTCTCTTAATCTTTTAGGTGTTTTAAGTGGCACATCCTGGGGAGCTGATCGGACCGTCCTTCTTCGCCTTTATCGCTCTTTGGTCCGATCCAAACTTGATTACGGGTGTATAGTTTATTCGTCGGCACGTCCATCTGTGTTACGTCGTTTGAATCCCATTCATCATCGTGGTATTAGAGTCGCTACAGGGGCCTTTCCAACTAGCCCCGTGCCCAGTCTTTACGCTGAGGCTGCAGAGCCTCCGCTGTCTTTCAGGCGTGAGATGCTCTTATGTAGCTATGCTTGTCGGCTCTCAAGCTTGCCTAACCACCCTTCCTTCGATGTATTTTACGAGGATTCGCTAGATCGACAATATTTCGTTAGCTCCTCTGCATTGCTCCCCCCAGGGGTTCGATTTCGACTGCTACTTCGGCATTTGGACGTTACGCCAGCGCCGGCCCTTACCCGAGGGGAAACGCGTTTTCCTCCATGGTCGCGCGCTGAGGCCCACATCCACCTTGGGCTAACGTCGATGCCGAAAAATGCGACCCCTGCTTCTGTTCTTAGATCCGCCTTTTTAGAACTACAGGCGCAGTTCGGGGACTGTCATTTTATATATACTGATGGGTCTAAGACTGATGTTGGAGTAGGATGTGCCTTTGTTTTTGGTGTACGGAGTTTTACTTTTCGTTTACCTCAACAATGTTCAATTTTTACCGCCGAACTTTTTAGCATTTATCAATCTGTTTTATTCATTCAGCGGCACGACTTACGGCACTGTTTTATTTGTACGGACTCTCTGAGTGCCCTTCAGGCTATTCATGCGCTGTACAATTACCACCCACTCGTACAGCGCATACATGACCTGCTCCACTCGCTCGGTGTCTCTGACATCAGCGTCTCCTTCATGTGGATTCCAGGTCATGTGGGCATCTCAGGTAACGAGTCTGCCGACGCCGCTGCGAAATCGGCGATTTTATTACCCAGATTTTTTACCTCTGTAGTTCCCTCGTCAGATTCGTGTGCTCTTTTACGTCGCCGCATCCTCTCGCGCTGGCGCGATGAGTGGACGGCCCTCCGGGGGAACAAGTTGCGGGAGGTTAAGCCTCTCCCGTTAATCTGGGGTACCTCTTCTCGTTCTTCACGTCGGGAGGAGGTACTTTTAGCCCGCTTACGAATTGGACATTGTGTTTTTAGTCATAGGTATTTGCTCAGTGGTGACCCCGCACCACTCTGTGGGCAGTGTGACGTGCCCTTAACGGTGCGTCACATTTTAACAGAGTGTCCGGTTTTAGCTGCATTGCGTGCTCGTGTAGGTCTGCCTGTTGGCTTAGCCAACGTTTTGGCAGACGACACGCATGCTGTGGAATGTGTTTTACGTTTTATTCATGACAGTGATTTTAATCTGCGCATTTAATGCGTTGAGCGTCTTTTAGCTTATTACTTTTATTCTGTCAGTTTTTATGGGGACTCTATTCCCCAGTGGACATATGGCGCTCATGTCCCTCGCATTCCATAGTTCTTGACACGTTTTAATCGTTTATTGCCTATGCTTTTAGTGTGTTGGTTTTTTCAGATATTTGTATTGTTATTGTTGTTGTTATTGATTTTATTGTTGTTATTGATTTTATTGTTGTTATTGTTATTCTTGTTGTTATTGTTATCATTATTGTTATTGTTATCTTATTGTTATTTTTAGCCTTTTGGACATCGCGGGTTTACGTCCCGTTTTTTAATTATGCGGTTCTTTTTCCTGTTTTTATCTTTTGACTTTATATTTTCTACATTGTAAGGGCGCTGATGACTTCAGCAGTTTAGCGCCCTTAAGCCGCATATCATCATCACCAACCCAGTTTATTACATATGAGGACGCCAATAACGAATATGGTTGGGTCATGTGCCACGCCCTCCCTTATGGTGGATTTAAGTGAGTTTCATCTAAAGAAACTCGACTTAGAAAGACTACAAGAAGATGATCCTCATGGATATATATTAGAAGTGGACATCGAATATCCTGCAGAACTTCACGATTTACACAACGACCAGCCTTTCCTGCCTGAGTGTATGAAGCCTAAGGACTCGAGTACAAAGAAACTGATACCCCATCTTGGACCTCGAAAGAAGTATGTAGTACCTTACATGGCTTTGAAGCAAGTACTTAATCATGGACTACAGCTAACAAAAATCCATCGTGTGCTACAATTTCGACAGTCAAGGTGGTTAAAACCTTACGTGGAATTTAACAATAGGCTGCGACAACAGGCAGCAAATGACTTCGAAAAGGATCTCTACAAACTGTTTAACAACGCCATGTTTGGAAAACACTATGGAGAACCTACGTAAACGTATGGATATACGACTGGTTACAAATGAGAAGACTCTGAAAAAGCTGATCGCTAAGTCTACGTTTATCGATAGGACGATATATGCTGCTAATCTAGCTGCTGTACATATGGCCTCGCAACAGATCGTATTCTGCAAGCCTATATACATCGGTACGACTGTGTTTGACATCTCCAAGACATTAATGTACCACTATCATTATATGTGTTGCTGCCATATTATGGAGCTGAAAACATGAAGCTTATGTATATGGACACTGATTCGTTCATTCATCGTGTGACAACTGAAGATGTGTAGCAGGATAAGCTGCGTTTTTTTGAACACCTGGATACAGTTGATTACCCTGTCAGCCATATATGTCATTCTACTCAGGTGTTGGGGAAATTTAAAGATGAGGCTAATGGTAAAATCATCCAGCGCTTTGTGGGACTATGACCTAAGATGTATGCACTAGATATCCAAAGCTCAATGATAAAAAAGATTAAAGGCATAAAACGTAGTGCTATTAAGCAGTACGTCAAATTCGGGAGCTATACTACTGTCTTAGAACCAGAGAAATAATAAGAACGCCCATGAATCTGATTGTCACGAGAGCATGCTCTTGCCACAGTGCAAGTGAATAAAATCACATTGACTCCTTTTGATGATAAAAGAGTTATTGCTGAGAATGGAATAACTACATATGCGTATGGACATTATCGTATTACAAACAGTGCTTAAAAGAATGTAAGCCGAAGATGAAGATTTTCTCCGCGAGTCTACAATTTTAAAAAAATGAAGTTTATCTGTGTGCTCTGTGTACAACTAGCATACACCTGGTGAAGAAAGAAGAATAATAAAAAGATTGAAGGGGAGGCGTTAACCCTGCCATTAGGAGCAATCGCAGTGCTAGTCTCAAACCTAGATAAAGGGGAGAGGCGCTTACAACGAACTAAAATAAAGGTACCTTGACGTAAAACTTTCAATTAAGACTCTCAAATAATAAAACCTGAATAAATCGCCTCAATTTAATTAAAAGATACTCGAGGTTATCTCTGGTTACGTGGTGGTGTTACGACTTGTTACGTTTCTGGTTACGTCATGCCACAGGGTGTTACGTCATGTTACGTGGTTATGATACGTGGTTACACGGTTGATACATGTTGTTACCTCTTGTTACGTGGTTACATGCTTATGATACATGGTTACATGGTTGTTACGCTGGTTACGTCCTGCCACGTGGGTACGTGCTTATGTTACGTAGTGTGAATTCTTGTCACGTGGCTATGTTACGCTGTGTTACAGCTTGTCACGTGGCTATGATACGTGGTGTTACGTCTTGTCACGTGACTATGATACGTGGTGTTACGTCTTGTGACGTGGTTACGTGCTTATGTTGCGTAGTGTGACGTCTTGTCATGCGGTGTTGCGTCTTGTTACGTTGGTTATGTTAAACGATCATAGGATTGAATAGATAATGAGAAGTCAAGGTAGTGATAGGTTAGGGCGTTCGGTGCGGGATTAGTTTAGAATACTTCCATATACCTTCACTGTAAACCGATATACAGTTTATCCCTCTCCGTTTCGCACCCTAACTGTTTAACATATAAAAAGTTTGTAAGATTTAGAAAAAAGTATATAAAAGTGTTGTAGCATTGGATAAGAAATGTTTATTATCTAATTACTCTCTGTATTACCATGAATACCTGTGACGCTATCTGAATTACCCGTTAAAATAACTTAAATACCCTACATTCTACCCAAATCATATTAAAATTACATTAAATAACTCTGGTACGAATCGCTGCTCTGAATTACCATGAACATCTGTGATACTAACCAGTTTACCCTACATATACACTTAATTACATTAATCAATCAAAATACACGCGGTGGGGTGCTTCGATGAAGGGTCTGCGTGCAACCATTTAGAGGCCCGATGCCGGGACGTTAGCAGTATAGATCCTTGATTTTTTTCACTAATGTTAGATGATGTTATGCATGGACGAAAATTAGCTGATTGATTGACACAGATATTTAAGAACTTTAGTGCCGGGCGGAACTTCGCCTTCAGTGTCGAGAACATACCTTCAAAGGGTGTCAAAACATTTGTAAACTTTAATTGACGTGTCTTTGTGGCTTAAACCTCTTCCTCCTTTAACTCTGTCTATCCTAGCATCTCTCTAGGTTTCCCCTCTCTCTTCCGTATAAAGCATATCCTCCCTCCTTCAGTATCTGTCTAGCCTAGCATCTCCCCTTGGTTTCCTACCTCACCTGTATAAAGCAACATTCCCCTCCTTCAGTATCTGTCCAGCTTATCAACTCTCGACGTTTCCCATATATTCCCCATATAAACGCATACTGTACTCCTCAACCTCTGACTAGACTAGCACCTCTCCTCGTATTCCCCACCTCCCTCATATAAAGCGCCTTGCGCTCCTTCACCTCTCTCCTAGCATAGAACCTCTCTCCGTTTTCCCCCCATATCTTCCCCAACATACACATATATCCTACTCCTCAACTTCCGTATAACCTACTACCTCTCCTCGTATTCGCTACCTCTATCATATAAAGGGCGTTCCCCTCCTTCAGCCCTGCTCTACCTTTGATCTCTCCTAGTTTTCCCTATCTCTTCCATATAAACGCCCTATCCTCCTTGAACGTTCCTCCAACCTAGCTACTCCCATCGTTTTTCTCGTCTCCCCATATGAACGCATACTCTGCCATTCAAACCCTCCTGGCCTAATACCTCTCCTCGGTTTGCTATCTCTCCCATATAAAGTCATATTCTACCCTTCAAGCCTTGTCTAGTCTAGCATCTCTCCTCGTATTCCCTATCTCTTCCGTATAAAGCATATCCCTCCTTCCTTCAGCATCTATCTAGCCTAGCATCTCTCCTTGGTTTCCTACCTCACCTGTATAAACCTCCATTCCTGTTCTTCAGTATCTGTCAAGCCTAGCATCTCTCCCCGTTTCCATATTCCGCATCTAAACGCATACTGTACTCCCCAACCTCTGTCTAGACTATCACCTCTCCTCGTATTCCCCCACCGCTCTCATATAAAGGCATTGCTCCTCCTTCAGCCCCCTGCTCTACCACGGATCTCTACTCGTATTCCCTATATCTTCCATATAAACGCATTTTCCTCCTTGAAGACTCGCTCAACCTAACATCTACCTTCGTTTTCCTCGTCTCTCCATATAAACGCATACTCTACCATTCAAATCATACTAGCCTAATACCTCTCCTCGGTTTGCTATTTCTCCCATATAAAGTCATATTCTACCCTTCAAGCCCTGTCTAGTATAGCATCTTTCCTCGTATTCCCTATCTCTCTCGTATAAAGCGTATCCCTCCCTCCTTCAGCATCTGTCTAGGCTAGCATCAGCCCTGGTATTTCCCGTCTCTCCCATATAAACACTTTTTCCTCCTTGAACCGTCGCTTCTACCCTCGTTTTCCCTATCCTTTCCCATATAAACGCAAATAGTTTGCCAGCATCCCCTATAATATGCTACTCACGGACCTAGGCTTCAAACTGTTCCAGAGAAGCTGAATTACTAAAAATCCGGAAAGAAATGCAAAGGGAGAAAATGCTCGTTTAACTTTCAACTACAAAGCATACACTTTATTATAAAGCTTCTCATAAGAAATTGGATATCGTAATACATCAATTGATTCTGGTATAATGCTGCATTTGGAGTTTTGTGGACGTGGGCAGTATTGTTTCGCTGTCTGAGCAGTCTACTTGGGCCATTGTTTAAAACCCAAATTCTTTGTCAGCGTTAATTAGGATAACGTTGAGTAAATACGATGTGGACCTGCCAACAATGACTTTGATTATGCCTTGGTTTATTATTTTCTCCACTAGCTGTAGGGTAAGTATTGTATTACACCCAAAAATTCGATAGGAGTTTTCACCAGAAATACGTGTTTTCGGATCCCCTGAATTTAAAAGAAGCATTTGCAGAAAAAGGTCACTGTGTGTCTGTCGGTCTGCTGTTAATAGAATAACTCAAAAACGAAAAGTCGATTAAATATAAAACTTTATACTTAAATTCTGCAAGTTCCAAGGATAACTCCAAGCTTTTCAAGAAATTCCCTCCAACGCAAACTACCTTTTACATAGAGGAATTTAGTTATTTTTTATTTGCTCAAAAACGACTCTAATGATTTTGATTGCAATCTTATATATTTATGCCATTAAAAATAAAATGTATGTCTTGAATTTCCTGAGAATAGCCTATAAACCCCGCTTTACTCCTAGTGAATATTAGAAAAAATGATTTAACTGGGAAACGATAATAGATTTGATAGGCAAAAACTTATTTCAAGAAAAGTACACAGCACATTTAAATGGACAACAGTAGAGATATAATGGCGACTTGAGCGCAGTAGAGAGTTGCCGACAAGCGATAAAGTTCTTTGTTCTACGCCGACAAGTCCGCCCCCTCCCTTTGTGTGCTCACATTCCGCCAGGTCTCGTGTCGTTAGGCCCCGCCCCCTCTCGCTTTGTGTGCTCACCTAATGCCGGCAGTATCTGTGCTAACAGGTTCTACCCCCTCTCCCATGCGTTCTACTGTGGCGTCATGACTTGATGGAATTGTTTTCTCGAGTCCTGCCGCCCCTCGGCAAATTAATTAGGTAATGTTCGTCAAACATTTTTTTTATGATTACTAAGGTCTGCAGATTGCATCCTCGAGCAATTAAGTTTTTTGATTAATGAATTGTTGACTGGAGCTTGAGTATAAGTAGTCTGCTCACGGTAACAGTCTGTCATGTAATGAAACACTGCAGCCTTCTTGTATCTGGGGAAATCGCTTGTCCATTAGCTGAACATGTTAGACGCTTTCAACACATTAATAGGCTTTTAAGTTTACATTCCGGATCTGTTTACATACATTAGCGAACGACATACTTCCGCCAGGCGGTAACGGTGACCTCTATTAGCTGACCCGTTAGACGCTTTCACCCCATTAGCGAACAATGTCAGTAATTGTTTTCCTAAGTGCTCTGCCCAACACTCAACACTTTAGATTTTAGCGATGGAAATGATATAAAAAGCACCAGCTTCTCCAACGAGTTCCAAGTTGACCAGGATGCCCGGGTTCGAATTACAAATTCAGCTTCTAATAACTCAGAGACTAATTACGATAAAGACGTCAAATAAAGTTTATTACATTAATGTCATTAGATAGTTTCTTGTGAATGTATATTTGGGTACATGGTGTCCAGGGTTCGAATACCGATAAAATGTAATTTAATTATAAATTTAATAACTCCTAAACTAATTAAGATAAAGACACCAAATAAACTTTATTGCCTTTAAGTTATTAGGTAGTATCTTGTGGAGGTGTAATTAGATACCTGACGTTCTGGGTTCGAGCCTAATGTTTAAATCGTCATTATCTCAGAAACTAAGAGAGGTAGAGGAATTGACCAAAGCATGATTGATAGCTCCTATGATGGGCAATTAATACTGTATATAATTTTCAATCAGTTGTCCTTACTTCGAATCCCGATCTTTCAATCACTTACTTATTTTTTCTCTATACTCTAGAATATATCACTTAGATTGATGCTGTAACTGCATACAGCACCTTTAAACATATCAAACTAATATTGTAAATAATTTTGTTTCTGGTGTCCAGGGTTCGAATACCGATAAAATGTAGTTTAATTATAAATTTAATAACTTCTAAACTAATTAAGATAAAGACGCCAAATAAACTTTATTGCCTTTATGTTATTAGGTATTATCTTGTGGATGTGTAATTAGATACCTGACGTTCTGGGTTCGATCCTAATTTTAAATCGTCATTATCTCAGAAACTAAGAGAGGTAGAGGAATTGACCAAAGCATGATTGATAGCTCCTATGATGGGTAATTAATACTGTATATAATTTTTAATCAGTTGTCCTTATTTCGAATCCCGACCTTTCAATCACTTACTTATTTTTTCTCTATACTCTAGAATATGTCACTTAGATTGATGCTGTAATTGCATACAGCACCTTTAAACATATCAAACTAATATTGTAAATAATTTTGTTTCTGGTGTCCAGGGTTCGAATACCGATAAAATGTAATTTAATTATAAATTTAATAACTTCTAAACTAATTAAGATAAAGACGCCAAATAAACTTTATTGTCTTTATGTTATTAGGTATTATCTTGTGGATGTGTAATTAGATACCTGACGTTCAGGGTTCGATCCTAATTTTTAAATCGTCATTATCTCAGAAACTAACAGAGGTAGACGAGTGAACCAAAGCATGATTGATAGCTCCTATGATGGGCAATTAATACTGTATATAATTTTCAATCAGTTGTCCTTACTTCGAATCCCGATCTTTCAATCACTTACTTATTTTTTCTCTATACTCTAGAATATATCACTTAGATTGATGCTGTAACTGCATACAGCACCTTTAAACATATCAAACTAATATTGTAAATAATTTTGTTTCTGGTGTCCAGGGTTCGAATACCGATAAAATGTAGTTTAATTATAAATTTAATAACTTCTAAACTAATTAAGATAAAGACGCCAAATAAACTTTATTGCCTTTATGTTATTAGGTATTATCTTGTGGATGTGTAATTAGATACCTGACGTTCTGGGTTCGATCCTAATTTTAAATCGTCATTATCTCAGAAACTAAGAGAGGTAGAGGAGTTGACCAAAGCATGATTGATAGCTCCTATGATGGGCAATTAATACTGTATATAATTTTCAATCAGATGTCCTTACTTCGAATCCCGATCTTTCAATCACTTACTTATTTTTTCTCTATACTCTAGAATATATCACTTAGATTGATGCTGTAAATGCATACAGCACCTTTAAACATATCAAACTAATATTGTAAATAATTTTGTTTCTGGTGTCCAGGGTTCGAATACCAATAAAATGTAATTTAATTATAAATTTAATAACTCCTAAACTAATTAAGATAAAGATACCAAATAAACTTTATTGTGATTATGTTATTAGGTAGTATCTTGTGGATGTGTATTTAGATACCTGACGTTCTGGGTTCGAGCCTAATTTTAAATCGTCATTATCTCAGAAACTAAGAGAGGTAGAGGAGTTGACCAAAGCATGATTGATAGCTCCTATGATGGGCAATTAATACTGTATATAATTTTCAATCAGTTATCCTTACTTCGAATCCCGATCTTTCAATCACTTACTTATTTTTTCTCTATACTCTAGAATATATCACTTAGATTGATGCTGTAAATGTATACAGCACCTTTAAACATATCAAACTAATATTGTAAATAATTTTGTTTCTGGTGTCCAGGGTTCGAATACCGATAAAATGAAATTTAATTATAAATTTAATAACTCCTAAACTAATTAAGATAAAGACGCCAAATAAACTTTATTGCGTTTATGTTACTAGGTAGTATCTTGTGGATGTGTAATTAGATACCTGACGTTCTGGGTTCGAGCCTAATGTTTAAATCGTCATTATCTCAGAAACTAAGAGAGGTAGAGGAATTGACCAAAGCATGATTGATAGCTCCTATGAGGGGCAATTAATACTGTATATAATTTTCAATCAGCTGTCCTTACTTCGAATCCCGATCTTTCAATCACTTACTTATTTTTCTCTATACTCTAGAATATATCACTTAGCTTGATGCTGTAAATGCATACAGCACCCTTAAACACATCAAACTAATATTGTAAATAATTCTGGTTCTGGTGTCCAGGGTTCGAATACCGATAAAATGTAATTTAATTATAAATTTAATAACTCCTAAACTAATTAAGATAAAGACACCAAATAAACTTTTATAGGGGGAAAGGATGCTCTCCTGAAACATTAGGTCTCTAGATAGAAGTATTTATAGGGGAGAGATAGGGAATACCAGGGCTGATGCTAGGCTAGTCAGATGCTAAAGGAGGGAGGGATATGCTTTATACGAGAGAGATAGGGAACACAAGGAAAGATGCTATACTAAACAGGACTTGAAGGATAGAATATGGGCGATATAGCGAACCGAGGAGAGGTATTAGGATAGGAGTTTTGAATGATGGAGTAGGTGTTTATATGCGAGAGATAGGGAATACGAGGGTCGATGCTAGGCTAGACGGTGTTGAATGAGGGAATGCATCTTATATGAGAGAGGTAGGGGAATATGAGGAGAAGTGCTAGGCTAGTCGGGAAGGTCTGAATGAGAGAGTATACGTCTATATGGGAAAATATAGGGAAAACGAAGGTAGGTGCTAGGTTGAGAGAGTCTTCAAGGAGGAAAATGCATTTATATGAGAGCGTTAGGGCATACGAGGAGAGGTGCTAGTCTAGACATGGTTTGAGGATTAGAGTATACGTTTATATGGGAGAAATATGGAAAACGGGAGAGATACAAGGATAGATAGAGATTGAAGGAGGAGGAATGTAGGTTTATACTGTAATATAGAGAGTAATTCGATTATAAAACTTTTCTCATCCAGCCTTACAACACTTTATATACTTATTTTCTAAACCTTACAAACTTTATATTTGTTAAACAGTAGTGCGCGAGACGGAGAGGGACAAACAGTATATCGGTTTACAGTGAAGTATACATCCTAACCTATTCCCACCTTGTTTGTTCTGGATCTTCTCATTGTCTATCATCTAACGTAAACACGTAACAAGACGTAACACAGGAAATCATACATATGGCGCATTAAAAAAATAAAGGTATATATAATGAAACATAAACAAGTAGACAGAGGGTCATCGATACATAGAAAACCAGGAGTTGTATGTACTGAGACCATAGATTAGTATAGGCAAACAACAAAGAAGTGAATTTATAGTGTAAATAGCCAAATATTTTCAAATATTATTATAGTCTAAAAGTATATAACTTAATTATGTATCGAGTATTGAGAAATAAACGTTATTCATTATTCACTAATCTCAGATCACTGCAATTGTATTGAATCAATTCACAATAGCTAATGCCATTCAACTTTCATTCGTCTCTGATACATAAACAAATTGCAAAATGGAGAAGGACGAAAGTAATAAAAAGACTCAGGCAGCAAATTTTAAGAAAGAAGAGAAAGATATATGACCGACATTGTTTTGGAACACAAATTAGTCTTGAAAATAAAATGACTGATAGCTCTGCTAAGCGTAAGGAAGAGACATGGAAATAAATTGCAAATGAATACAATTCTAGGTTGGAAAAGAAGATAAACAACATTCATGTAAACCAATTTTTAAAAATCAGTTTAACTGAATACATGTAAAAAAACATATCACTTTACAAAAAGTAATGCAGACAACATTTATTTTTTATAAACATTATCCTATTACATTACTTTACAAAAAACCATACATATTTCCTAAAGGCAAAGGTGATAGTCTAGACATTCTAAACACTCAGTTATATAATCATATACATCACACAGAAAGAGACCTGCATTATCAGTAAAAAAACTAAACATCTCAACAATGTCTGAATGATGTATTTTATAAGTACAAGTTTTTTGATATTTCAAAGTTCCTGTTAACCATGGCAGTAATTGATTAACACAATTTCTCGATCCTGTCATGCTATAACTTTAGATGCTTTCAGCTTACTTATAATTTCCTCAATCTCTTGTGTGTGACTATTATTACCAGCATCCCTCGACGCAATTAGTAACCTCAATATATTTACTAGTCTATTCGGATTTTCAAGCGTTGATATCACTGAATCATCATCATCTGAAGATTTCATATTCTCGCAACTTCCGATGTATCCAGATTTTTCACCAACAGTAGTCTCCAGTGAAGGACAGAGGCTTGATCCGGTATAACATTCCCCTCTATACATCTTCGGATCTTCAAGTGCAGGTGAGAGAGTCGATTCAGTATAACATGTTGCTCTATGAAACTTAAATCTTGACAAAGAACGATTCTTAAAAATCCGCCCGCATACACAGCATCTAATAACGCGTTTTCCTCCATGTGTAATGTATGAAAAATCGTGTTTCTCATTCCTCAGTTGCACAGATTTTCTCGGGCAGTAGCTCATGCTAAAACTAAAAGAAATTAAATGAATACGTGAATGCTAACGCTCGAAGGAATTAAAAGCGAATGAATGAATTCATAACACGCACCTATGTATATATCCAGGATGAGGACGACGGAGGGAATTGCAATCAATGCATAGCAGGGAGAAAGGATACTCTCTTGAAACATTAGTCATCTAGACAACTATTGTTCACGGAGCCTGTAGACGTCAGGTTGAATGGGACAGACCTCAGGTTCAAATCTTTAAGGGCACGGACCCAGCCTTTTGCCTGTCATGTATACTAAACCATCCTAACAGCGTAACATTACGTTACAACGACACGTAACCAGAACAAGGCGAGTGCGAGCATGGAAAAAAGGATGCTCTCTGGGAACATTACTGGAAAAGGATGCTCTCTGGAAACACTAGTCATCCACACAACGGATTGTCCCTAACATTTCCAGATTTCGGGTCGTTCAACATCGTGACGCGCCCCTGTCATCTACATTTCGACGAAATTTTACCTCCTGAATTAAAGTTTGGTGATCTGTATAGACCTGTACAACATGCATTACGCTATGTAACAGACTCATCACGTTATGTAACAACACGATCACGCTAGGTAACAACATGTTCACGCTATGTAACAACATGATCACGCTATGTAACAACATGATCACGCTATGTAACAACATGATCACGCCATGTAACAACATGATCACGCTATGTAACAACATGATCACGCTATGTAACAACATGATCACGCTATGTAACAACATGACCATGCTATGTAACAAAACGATCAAGCTATGTAACAACTGATCACGCTATGTAACAACATGATCATGCTATGTAACAACCTGAGCACGCTATGTAACAACATGATCACGCTATGTAACAACATGATCACGCTATGTAACAACATGTTCACGCTATGTAACAACATGATCACGCTATGTAACAACATGACCACACTATGTAACAACATGATCACGCTATGTAACAAAACGATCAAGCTATGTAACAACACGATCACGCTATGTAACAACCTGATCAAGCTATGTAACAACTGATCACGCTATGTAACAACCTGAGCACGCTATGTAACAACCTGATCACGCTATGTAACAACTGATCACGCTATGTAACAACATGCTCAAGCTATGTAACAACATGATCACGCTATGTAACAACATGTTCACGCTATGTAACAACATGTTCACGCTATGTAACAACATGATCACGCTATGTAACAACATGACCACACTATGTAACAACATGATCACGCTATGTAACAAAACGATCACGCTATGTAACAACATGATCACGCTATGTAACAACCTGATCACGCTATGTAACAAACTGAGTACGCTATGTAACAACATGATCACGCCATGTAACAACTGATCACGCTATGTAACAACATGATCACGCCATGTAACAACTGATCACGCTATGTAACAACATGCTCAAGCTATGTAACAACTGATCACGCTATGTAACAACACGATCACGCTATGTAACAACCTGATCAAGCTATGTAACAACAGGATCACGCTATGTAACAACCTGAGTACGCTATGTAACAACATGATCACGCCATGTAACAACTGATCACGCTATGTAACAAAACGATCAAGCTATGTAACAACCTGAGCACGTTATGTAACAACATGACTACGCTATGTAACAAAACGATCACGCTATGTAACAACTGATCACGCTATGTAACAACCTGAGCACGCTATGTAACAACATGACCACGCTATGTAACAAAACGATCACGCTATGTAACAACTGATCACGCTATGTAACAACCTGAGCACGCTATGTAACAACCTGAGCACGCTATGTAACAATACGATCATGCTATGTAACAACCTGATCACGCTATGTAACAACCTGATTACGCTATGTAACAACTGATCACGCTATGTAACAACATGATCACGCCATGTAACAACCTGAGCACGCTATGTAACAACATGATCACGCTATGTAACAACATGAACACGCTATGTAACAATACGATCACACTATGTAACAATCTGATTACTATGTAACAACGGATCACGCTATGTAACAACATGATCACGCTATGTAACAACCTGAGCACGCTATGTAACATCATGATCACGCTATGTAACAACCTGATCACGCTATGTAACAACATGCTCACGCTATGTAACAACTGATCACGCTATGTAACAACATGATCACGCTATGTAACAACCTGAGCACCCTATGTAACAACATGATCACGCTATGTAACAGCATGTTCACGCTATGTAACAACACGATCACGCTATGTAACAACACGATCACGCTATGTAACAACATGGACACGCTATGTAACAACATGAACACGCTATGTAACAATACGATCAAGCTATGTAACAACCTGAGCACGCTATGTAACAACATGATCACGCTATGTAACAACATGAACACTCTATGTAACAACCTGAGCATGCTATGTAACAACATGATCACGCTATGTAACAACCTAATCACGCTATGTAACATGATCACGCTATGTAACAACATGATCACGCTATGTAAATAGGGTGGACCATTTAAGTTGAGGCTATACAATATATCCAAAACTAAGCGTTGTAGAAAGAAATGTCTTTAATAAAACTTGATTGATATTATGGCGAAAGTAAATGCTGCTAGTCGTGTTTCGTTTGGAGGACGTAGTGAGGGTCATTTCAGGGTCTTTTTAAATGGGACCCTAATTGTAGGTTCCCATTTAAAAAAATAAATTGACCCAAAATGACCCTCATAACGGCCTCCAAACGAAACACGACTAGCAGCATTTACTTTCGCCATAATATCAATCAAGTTTTATTAAAGACATTTCTTTCTACAACGCTTAGTTTTGGATATATTGTATAGCCTCAACTTAAATGGTCCACCCTATTTACATAGCGTGATCATGTTGTTACATAGCGTGATCATGTTACATAGCGTGATTAGGTTGTTACATAGCGTGATCATGTTGTTACATAGCATGCTCAGGTTACATAGAGTGTTCATGTTGTTACATAGCGTGATCATGTTGTTACATAGCGTGCTCAGGTTGTTACATAGCTTGATCGTATTGTTACATAGCGTGTTCATGTTGTTACATAGCGTGTCCATGTTGTTACATAGCGTGATCGTGTTGTTACATAGCGTGATCGTGTTGTTACATAGCGTGAACATGCTGTTACATAGCGTGATCATGTTGTTACATAGGGTGCTCAGGTTGTTACATAGCGTGATCATGTTGTTACATAGCGTGATCAGTTGTTACATAGCGTGAGCATGTTGTTACATAGCGTGATCAGGTTGTTACATAGCGTGATCATGATGTTACATAGCGTGCTCAGGTTGTTACATAGCGTGATCATGTTGTTACATAGCGTGATCCGTTGTTACATAGTAATCAGATTGTTACATAGTGTGATCGTATTGTTACATAGCGTGTTCATGTTGTTACATAGCGTGATCATGTTGTTACATAGCGTGCTCAGGTTGTTACATGGCGTGATCATGTTGTTACATAGCGTGATCAGTTGTTACATAGCGTAATCAGGTTGTTACATAGCGTGATCAGGTTGTTACATAGCATGATCGTATTGTTACATAGCGTGCTCAGGTTGTTACATAGCGTGCTCAGGTTGTTACATAGCGTGATCAGTTGTTACATAGCGTGATCGTTTTGTTACATAGCGTGGTCATGTTGTTACATAGCGTGCTCAGGTTGTTACATAGCGTGATCAGTTGTTACATAGCGTGATCGTTTTGTTACATAGCGTAGTCATGTTGTTACATAACGTGCTCAGGTTGTTACATAGCGTGATCATGTTGTTACATAGCGTGATCAGTTGTTACATAGCGTAATCAGATTGTTACATAGCGTGATCGTATTGTTACATAGCGTGTTCATGTTGTTACATAGCGTGAACATGTTGTTACATAGCGTGCTCAGGTTGTTACATAGCTTGATCGTTTTGTTACATAGCGTGATCATGTTGTTACATAGCGTGATCATGTTGTTACATAACGTGATCATGTTGTTACATAGCGTGAACATGTTGTTACATAGCGTGCTCAGGTTGTTACATAGCTTGATCGTTTTGTTACATAGCGTGATCAGTTGTTACATGGCGTGATCATGTTGTTACATAGCGTACTCAGGTTGTTACATAGCGTGATCCTGTTGTTACATAGCTTGATCAGGTTGTTACATAGCGTGATCGTGTTGTTACATAGCGTGATCAGTTGTTACATAGCTTGAGCATGTTGTTACATAGCGTGATCAGTTGTTACATGGCGTGATCATGTTGTTACATAGCGTGATCAGTTGTTACATGGCGTGATCATGTTGTTACATAGCGTACTCAGTTTGTTACATAGCGTGATCAGGTTGTTACATAGCGTGATCATGTTGTTACATAGCGTGATCGTTTTGTTACATAGCGTGATCATGTTGTTACATAGTGTGGTCATGTTGTTACATAGCGTGATCATGTTGTTACATAGCGTGAACATGTTGTTACATAGCGTGAAGATGTTGTTACATAGCGTGATCATGTTGTTACATAGCTTGAGCATGTTGTTACATAGCGTGATCAGTTGTTACATAGCGTGATCAGGTTGTTACATAGCGTGCTCAGGTTGTTACATAGCGTGATCAGTTGTTACATAGCTTGATCAGGTTGTTACATAGCGTGATCGTGTTGTTACATAGCTTGATCGTTTTGTTACATAGCGTGATCATGTTGTTACATAGTGTGGTCATGTTGTTACATAGCGTGATCATGTTGTTACATAGCGTGAACATGTTGTTACATAGCGTGATCATGTTGTTACATAGCGTGATCATGTTGTTACATAGCGTGCTCAGGTTGTTACATAGCATGATCATGTTGTTACATAGCGTGATCAGTTGTTACATAGCTTGATCGTTTTGTTACATAGCATGGTCATGTTGTTACATAGCGTGATCATGTTGTTACATAGCGTGATCATGTTGTTACATAGCGTGATCATGTTGTTACATGGCGTGATCATGTTGTTACATAGCGTGATCATGTTGTTACATAGCGTGAACATGTTGTTACCTAGCGTGATCGTGTTGTTACATAACGTGATGAGTCTGTTACATAGCGTAATGCATGTTGTACAGGTCTATACAGATCACCAAACTTTAATTCAGGAGGTAAAATTTCGTCGAAATGTAGATGACAGGGGCGCGTCACGATGTTGATCGACCCGAAATCTGGAAATGTTAGGGACAATCCGTTGTGTGGATGACTAGTGTTTCCAGAGAGCATCCTTTTCCAGTAATGTTCCCAGAGAGCATCCTTTTTTCCGTGCTCGCACTCGCCATGTTCTGGTTACGTGTCGTTGTAACGTAATGTTACGCTGTTAGGATGGTTTAGTATACATGACAGGCAAAAGGCTGGGTCCGTGCCCTTAAAGATTTGAACCTGAGGTCTGTCCCATTCAACCTGACGTCTACAGGCTCCGTGAACAATAGTTGTCTAGATGACTAATGTTTCAAGAGAGTATCCTTTCTCCCTGCTATGCATTGATTGCAATTCCCTCCGTCGTCCTCATCCTGGATATATACATAGGTGCGTGTTATGAATTCATTCATTCGCTTTTAATTCCTTCGAGCGTTAGCATTCACGTATTCATTTAATTTCTTTTAGTTTTAGCATGAGCTACTGCCCGAGAAAATCTGTGCAACTGAGGAATGAGAAACACGATTTTTCATACATTACACATGGAGGAAAACGCGTTATTAGATGCTGTGTATGCGGGCGGATTTTTAAGAATCGTTCTTTGTCAAGATTTAAGTTTCATAGAGCAACATGTTATACTGAATCGACTCTCTCACCTGCACTTGAAGATCCGAAGATGTATAGAGGGGAATGTTATACCGGATCAAGCCTCTGTCCTTCACTGGAGACTACTGTTGGTGAAAAATCTGGATACATCGGAAGTTGCGAGAATATGAAATCTTCAGATGATGATGATTCAGTGATATCAACGCTTGAAAATCCGAATAGACTAGTAAATATATTGAGGTTACTAATTGCGTCGAGGGATGCTGGTAATAATAGTCACACACAAGAGATTGAGGAAATTATAAGTAAGCTGAAAGCATCTAAAGTTATAGCATGACAGGATCGAGAAATTGTGTTAATCAATTACTGCCATGGTTAACAGGAACTTTGAAATATCAAAAAACTTGTACTTATAAAATACATCATTCAGACATTGTTGAGATGTTTAGTTTTTTTACTGATAATGCAGGTCTCTTTCTGTGTGATGTATATGATTATATAACTGAGTGTTTAGAATGTCTAGACTATCACCTTTGCCTTTAGGAAATATGTATGGTTTTTTGTAAAGTAATGTAATAGGATAATGTTTATAAAAAATAAATGTTGTCTGCATTACTTTTTGTAAAGTGATATGTTTTTTTACATGTATTCAGTTAAACTGATTTTTAAAAATTGGTTTACATGAATGTTGTTTATCTTCTTTTCCAACCTAGAATTGTATTCATTTGCAATTTATTTCCATGTCTCTTCCTTACGCTTAGCAGAGCTATCAGTCATTTTATTTTCAAGACTAATTTGTGTTCCAAAACAATGTCGGTCATATATCTTTCTCTTCTTTCTTAAAATTTGCTGCCTGAGTCTTTTTATTACTTTCGTCCTTCTCCATTTTGCAATTTGTTTATGTATCAGAGACGAATGAAAGTTGAATGGCATTAGCTATTGTGAATTGATTCAATACAATTGCAGTGATCTGAGATTAGTGAATAATGAATAACGTTTATTTCTCAATACTCGATACATAATTAAGTTATATACTTTTAGACTATAATAATATTTGAAAATATTTGGCTATTTACACTATAAATTCACTTCTTTGTTGTTTGCCTATACTAATCTATGGTCTCAGTACATACAACTCCTGGTTTTCTATGTATCGATGACCCTCTGTCTACTTGTTTATGTTTCATTATATATACCTTTATTTTTTTAATGCGCCATATGTATGATTTCCTGTGTTACGTCTTGTTACGTGTTTACGTTAGATGATAGACAATGAGAAGATCCAGAACAAACAAGGTGGGAATAGGTTAGGATGTATACTTCACTGTAAACCGATATACTGTTTGTCCCTCTCCGTCTCGCGCACTACTGTTTAACAAATATAAAGTTTGTAAGGTTTAGAAAATAAGTATATAAAGTGTTGTAAGGCTGGATGAGAAAAGTTTTATAATCGAATTACTCTCTATATTACAGTATAAACCTACATTCCTCCTCCTTCAATCTCTATCTATCCTTGTATCTCTCCCGTTTTCCATATTTCTCCCATATAAACGTATACTCTAATCCTCAAACCATGTCTAGACTAGCACCTCTCCTCGTATGCCCTAACGCTCTCATATAAATGCATTTTCCTCCTTGAAGACTCTCTCAACCTAGCACCTACCTTCGTTTTCCCTATATTTTCCCATATAGACGTATACTCTCTCATTCAGACCTTCCCGACTAGCCTAGCACTTCTCCTCATATTCCCCTACCTCTCTCATATAAGATGCATTCCCTCATTCAACACCGTCTAGCCTAGCATCGACCCTCGTATTCCCTATCTCTCGCATATAAACACCTACTCCATCATTCAAAACTCCTATCCTAATACCTCTCCTCGGTTCGCTATATCGCCCATATTCTATCCTTCAAGTCCTGTTTAGTATAGCATCTTTCCTTGTGTTCCCTATCTCTCTCGTAAAAAGCATATCCCTCCCTCCTTTAGCATCTGACTAGCCTAGCATCAGCCCTGGTATTCCCTATCTCTCCCCTATAAATACTTCTATCTAGAGACCTAATGTTTCAGGAGAGCATCCTTTCCCCCTATAAAAGTTTATTTGGTGTCTTTATCTTAATTAGTTTAGGAGTTATTAAATTTATAATTAAATTACATTTTATCGGTATTCGAACCCTGGACACCAGAACCAGAATTATTTACAATATTAGTTTGATGTGTTTAAGGGTGCTGTATGCATTTACAGCATCAAGCTAAGTGATATATTCTAGAGTATAGAGAAAAATAAGTAAGTGATTGAAAGATCGGGATTCGAAGTAAGGACAGCTGATTGAAAATTATATACAGTATTAATTGCCCCTCATAGGAGCTATCAATCATGCTTTGGTCAATTCCTCTACCTCTCTTAGTTTCTGAGATAATGACGATTTAAACATTAGGCTCGAACCCAGAACGTCAGGTATCTAATTACACATCCACAAGATACTACCTGGTAACATAAACGCAATAAAGTTTATTTGGCGTCTTTATCTTAATTAGTTTAGGAGTTATTAAATTTATAATTAAATTTCATTTTATCGGTATTCGAACCCTGGACACCAGAAACAAAATTATTTACAATATTAGTTTGATATGTTTAAAGGTGCTGTATACATTTACAGCATCAATCTAAGTGATATATTCTAGAGTATAGAGAAAAAATAAGTAAGTGATTGAAAGATCGGGATTCGAAGTAAGGATAACTGATTGAAAATTATATACAGTATTAATTGCCCATCATAGGAGCTATCAATCATGCTTTGGTCAACTCCTCTACCTCTCTTAGTTTCTGAGATAATGACGATTTAAAATTAGGCTCGAACCCAGAACGTCAGGTATCTAAATACACATCCACAAGATACTACCTAATAACATAATCACAATAAAGTTTATTTGGTATCTTTATCTTAATTAGTTTAGGAGTTATTAAATTTATAATTAAATTACATTTTATTGGTATTCGAACCCTGGACACCAGAAACAAAATTATTTACAATATTAGTTTGATATGTTTAAAGGTGCTGTATGCATTTACAGCATCAATCTAAGTGATATATTCTAGAGTATAGAGAAAAAATAAGTAAGTGATTGAAAGATCGGGATTCGAAGTAAGGACATCTGATTGAAAATTATATACAGTATTAATTGCCCATCATAGGAGCTATCAATCATGCTTTGGTCAACTCCTCTACCTCTCTTAGTTTCTGAGATAATGACGATTTAAAATTAGGATCGAACCCAGAACGTCAGGTATCTAATTACACATCCACAAGATAATACCTAATAACATAAAGGCAATAAAGTTTATTTGGCGTCTTTATCTTAATTAGTTTAGAAGTTATTAAATTTATAATTAAACTACATTTTATCGGTATTCGAACCCTGGACACCAGAAACAAAATTATTTACAATATTAGTTTGATATGTTTAAAGGTGCTGTATGCAGTTACAGCATCAATCTAAGTGATATATTCTAGAGTATAGAGAAAAAATAAGTAAGTGATTGAAAGATCGGGATTCGAAGTAAGGACAACTGATTGAAAATTATATACAGTATTAATTGCCCATCATAGGAGCTATCAATCATGCTTTGGTTCACTCGTCTACCTCTGTTAGTTTCTGAGATAATGACGATTTAAAAATTAGGATCGAACCCTGAACGTCAGGTATCTAATTACACATCCACAAGATAATACCTAATAACATAAAGACAATAAAGTTTATTTGGCGTCTTTATCTTAATTAGTTTAGAAGTTATTAAATTTATAATTAAATTACATTTTATCGGTATTCGAACCCTGGACACCAGAAACAAAATTATTTACAATATTAGTTTGATATGTTTAAAGGTGCTGTATGCAGTTACAGCATCAATCTAAGTGACATATTCTAGAGTATAGAGAAAAAATAAGTAAGTGATTGAAAGGTCGGGATTCGAAATAAGGACAACTGATTAAAAATTATATACAGTATTAATTACCCATCATAGGAGCTATCAATCATGCTTTGGTCAATTCCTCTACCTCTCTTAGTTTCTGAGATAATGACGATTTAAAATTAGGATCGAACCCAGAACGTCAGGTATCTAATTACACATCCACAAGATAATACCTAATAACATAAAGGCAATAAAGTTTATTTGGCGTCTTTATCTTAATTAGTTTAGAAGTTATTAAATTTATAATTAAACTACATTTTATCGGTATTCGAACCCTGGACACCAGAAACAAAATTATTTACAATATTAGTTTGATATGTTTAAAGGTGCTGTATGCAGTTACAGCATCAATCTAAGTGATATATTCTAGAGTATAGAGAAAAAATAAGTAAGTGATTGAAAGATCGGGATTCGAAGTAAGGACAACTGATTGAAAATTATATACAGTATTAATTGCCCATCATAGGAGCTATCAATCATGCTTTGGTTCACTCGTCTACCTCTGTTAGTTTCTGAGATAATGACGATTTAAAAATTAGGATCGAACCCTGAACGTCAGGTATCTAATTACACATCCACAAGATAATACCTAATAACATAAAGACAATAAAGTTTATTTGGCGTCTTTATCTTAATTAGTTTAGAAGTTATTAAATTTATAATTAAATTACATTTTATCGGTATTCGAACCCTGGACACCAGAAACAAAATTATTTACAATATTAGTTTGATATGTTTAAAGGTGCTGTATGCAGTTACAGCATCAATCTAAGTGACATATTCTAGAGTATAGAGAAAAAATAAGTAAGTGATTGAAAGGTCGGGATTCGAAATAAGGACAACTGATTAAAAATTATATACAGTATTAATTACCCATCATAGGAGCTATCAATCATGCTTTGGTCAATTCCTCTACCTCTCTTAGTTTCTGAGATAATGACGATTTAAAATTAGGATCGAACCCAGAACGTCAGGTATCTAATTACACATCCACAAGATAATACCTAATAACATAAAGGCAATAAAGTTTATTTGGCGTCTTTATCTTAATTAGTTTAGAAGTTATTAAATTTATAATTAAACTACATTTTATCGGTATTCGAACCCTGGACACCAGAAACAAAATTATTTACAATATTAGTTTGATATGTTTAAAGGTGCTGTATGCAGTTACAGCATCAATCTAAGTGATATATTCTAGAGTATAGAGAAAAAATAAGTAAGTGATTGAAAGATCGGGATTCGAAGTAAGGACAACTGATTGAAAATTATATACAGTATTAATTGCCCATCATAGGAGCTATCAATCAGGCTTTGGTTCACTCGTCTACCTCTCTTAGTTTCTGAGATAATGACGATTTAAAAATTAGGATCGAACCCTGAACGTCAGGTATCTAATTACACATCCACAAGATAATACCTAATAACATAAAGACAATAAAGTTTATTTGGCGTCTTTATCTTAATTAGTTTAGAAGTTATTAAATTTATAATTAAATTACATTTTATCGGTATTCGAACCCTGGACACCAGAAACAAAATTATTTACAATATTAGTTTGATATGTTTAAAGGTGCTGTATGCAGTTACAGCATCAATCTAAGTGACATATTCTAGAGTATAGAGAAAAAATAAGTAAGTGATTGAAAGGTCGGGATTCGAAATAAGGACAACTGATTAAAAATTATATACAGTATTAATTACCCATCATAGGAGCTATCAATCATGCTTTGGTCAATTCCTCTACCTCTCTTAGTTTCTGAGATAATGACGATTTAAACATTAGGCTCGAACCCAGAACGTCAGGTATCTAATTACACCTCCACAAGATACTACCTAATAACTTAAAGGCAATAAAGTTTATTTGGTGTCTTTATCTTAGTTAGTTTAGGAGTTATTAAATTTATAATTAAATTACATTTTATCGGTATTCGAACCCTGGACACCATGTACCCAAATATACATTCACAAGAAACTATCTAATGACATTAATGTAATAAACTTTATTTGACGTCTTTATCGTAATTAGTCTCTTAGTTATTAGAAGCTGAATTTGTAATTCGAACCCGGGCATCCTGGTCAACTTGGAACTCGTTGGAGAAGCTGGTGCTTTTTATATCATTTCCATCGCTAAAATCTAAAGTGTTGAGTGTTGGGCAGAGCACTTAGGAAAACAATTACTGACATTGTTCGCTAATGGGGTGAAAGCGTCTAACGGGTCAGCTAATAGAGGTCACCGTTACCGCCTGGCGGAAGTATGTCGTTCGCTAATGTATGTAAACAGATCCGGAATGTAAACTTAAAAGCCTATTAATGTGTTGAAAGCGTCTAACATGTTCAGCTAATGGACAAGCGATTTCCCCAGATACAAGAAGGCTGCAGTGTTTCATTACATGACAGACTGTTACCGTGAGCAGACTACTTATACTCAAGCTCCAGTCAACAATTCATTAATCAAAAAACTTAATTGCTCGAGGATGCAATCTGCAGACCTTAGTAATCATAAAAAAAATGTTTGACGAACATTACCTAATTAATTTGCCGGGGGGCGGCAGGACTCGAGAAAACAATTCCCTCAAGTCATGACGCCACAGTAGAACGCATGGGAGAGGGGGTAGAACCTGTTAGCACAGACACTGTCGGCATTAGGTGAGCACACAAAGCGAGAGGGGGCGGGGCCTAACGACACGAGACCTGGCGGAATGTGAGCACACAAAGGGAGGGGGCGGACTTGTCGGCGTAGAACAAAGAACTTTATCGCTTGTCGGCAACTCTCTACTGCGCTCAAGTCGCCATTATATCTCTACTGACAACTTTCCCAGTATAACGTTTTTCCTAGCGTCAACCATTTTCGAAACATTTCATTCTATGTATTTACAGTTTTCCAAAGGCAAATAAATTTGGCAGAATTGCCTTAAAATTCGCGTTTATCCTTTTTTTTAAACTCCATTATCACGGCAACCAAAAAACGGACTGTAATAGCTGACTGTCTGGTATGTGAACATTTGCGAATTAGTTTCACTACACTTGGAATAATTGCCAGTAAAGCATTTCGTCGTGATGAAAGAACGGCAATGGATATATTTATTTATTTATGGGCGCTCTTTAAAATTTATGGTTATTGACGTGCCATTCTAATATGGTGGTAAAAGACCGCCAAATTTGCTCAGAGACCTCTTTATCAAGCTTGGAGTTCTTTTACGTGCCATCAATCTACGACACATGACCAGCGGCTTTACTTCCCTTCAGAAGGAAGCCATGCTAAGGATTTTACGCCCGAAAAGAATGCATCGCCCTCCGCCGGGTATGAACTCGCGACCTCTGGAACTAGAGGCTACCATGTTACCCCTAGTACACGGAAGACGATAAGGCAATGGAAGAATCGCATTTTAAATGAATGGTACCTGTGAATTTGTAAGGAGTAGAGAAGGCCATGTGAGTGTACCACATCAGATATTTTTCTTTCTTGTTGGATTTTAAACCTTTGTTTCCCATTGTGAACATCTAAATCTTGTTACATCCTGTTATAAAAATTATGACCGAGGTTTATTTGTTTCCCTTTCAGGAGAAACTGATGTATATGAAAAGGAGGAGGAAGAGACAAAAGCGCATGAGATTTCTAAAGTGTTTGAAAAGTCCGGTTATAATGAAAGAGAACCAAATATTTCGTCAGCATCGAAAGTTATCCAGGTCCAGGATTCTAATCCCGGAACTTCACCAGGAACTCGCAAGATTCGAGACAGTAAACTTCATTTTGAATTTCAAGATCCTGGGACGTGGCCAAATAATATTTCACAGTCCCAGAAATGTTTTAGCACAAAAATGAGAGCAGAAAATCAACATAATCCCGATTTAAGTAGAAGACTGAGAAATGGCCGAAATCTCACAAAAGATTTGTTATTTAGAAGACTACCAAATGGACATATCATAAAGAGGTCATGGGCAGCTTATAGCGAGGTAACAAACTCATTATTCTGTGTACCATTTAGGTTATTTTCACACCTCTCCAGAGAGTTAAAGACAGCCGTATCATTTTACCTAAAGCAGAAGGGTTCACACATTGGAAAAAACTCAGTAAACGAATTACAGTTCATGAGAATTCACAAAACCACAAACACTGTTTTTGCACTTGGAAAGCTCCCGAATCTTCACTAGGAAAGGGAGGAATAGTCAAAGATCTTCAAGATCAGGTAGCAAAAGAAGATAGTCATTGGAAAGAAGATCTACATTGTATTCTGGACGCTATAATGTTTCTAGCTAAACAAGGAAGATCGTTAAGAGGGCCACAAGGACAGCATGATTTTGGTGATCCCAGGATTGGCACATTTTTAAATACAATTGAGCTGATATCCCACTACAATGTTCATTTACGCAAATATATTGAACGTCATACGAAAGAACAACTGAGCTGCTTTTCACGGAAAGTACAGAACTAATTTCTAGATATTATAGCAAAGAAGCAAGACAAGATATATTAGATGATGTAGCAGAGGCCAAATATTTCCCATTAATTTTTTATGCAGCAACTGATATTAGCAATAACGAGCAAATGAAAAAAATAATTCTTTATGTGAAAATGACAGAGAATAGACCAGAAATTCTAGAAAGGATCATTGACTTTTTTTACTGTCGGTGAGAAAACCGGTTTAGGCCGCACTGAAGGGATTTTGGAAAAAGTAGAAACCGCTGATTTGAACATGAATTGCAGAGGGCAGTGTATGATAATGGAACCAACATGGCTAGTACCTATAAAGGGGTACAATCAAGAACACTCCAGGAACACAAACTTGCCTATTTTGTACCGTGTGGGGGTTCATTCTCTGAATTTGACAGTACATGCCGGTGAATGATCACCTTAAGCTCAAATATTTTTCGGCACACTAAGTTGACTGTATGCGTTTTTTTCAGCCTTTACATCAAGGTGGGAAATTTTAAAAGGACACGACCCACTTTCTTTGAACTCAGGCTATTTCTTTATAAAGAATTAGAAAATTTTAATTTATCGCATTTACCTGTTTTTGTAACAGAATTCTAAAGAAAACTGAAGAAAACCAGTAAACCAGTGTAAACCACATTTTGCAACGAACTAATGTAACTGTGGATGAGTAATTCAGAAGTCTTTTAAATCTTTTGGAATAAACTAGGGAATGTGTCCCAACCGATGCTTTTGCAGAAGCCGAAAGTATTGCTGGGATAAACCATTTACCTGCTGCTTTCCAAAAGAAACGGAAGGAAAAAATTGAGTTTTATTTATGGAAGCTCTTTAGCTGCAGTTGTCCTTAGCGTCCCATTCTATATTGGGCGTGAGAGACCGGCAATTTTGCTCAGACGCCTCTTTATCAGGCTGGAGGTTCTTTTACGTGCCGTAAATCTACGACACGAGACCACGGGTTTTACTTCCCTTCCGAAGGAAGTCATGCTAATGATTTTTCCGCTCGGAAAAAAAATCTATCGCCCTCCGCCGGGTTTGAACCCGCGACCTCAGGAACTAGAGGCTAGCATGGTTATCACTACACCACGGAGGACGACGAAACAGAAGAGGAAGAAGAAAAAATGCTTGATGAAGGCTGCGAAGATGATATTCACAATTTATCAGAAATGGATCTTTTAGAATAGTCTTAATAGATGTTATTGACAGTATAGTGAATGAGCTAACAACTGGGTTCCAGTCTCTAGCAGAAATGAATGAGAAATTTGGTTTTCTGAACGGGAATGTAATTTACAAGATGAATGTGAAACATTTGAAGAATGAAACCCATAAGATAGCAGAGATATACAAACATGGCTTAAACAAAGACAAGCTGCTTGAAGAAGTGGGAAGCTTTAAGCACCACGCTTTAGCACTTGGTGACACTATGAAAACTGCACTTGCAGCAACAGTCCTGAGCCTCATTTGCAAACTTAGGCTTGAAGTATACAAACTTGACCACTACCTTAAGAATATTTTAAACTCCTCCTGTAACTATTGCTTCAGGCGAAAGAAGTTTTAGTGTGTTTGTTTGTAGTTTATTGTACACATTACAAGTTACGATTTGCAAATATTGTTACATTTATTTTCATGCTTCTACTTTATTATGAACATGCCTGGTACCCTACTTTGTGTTGTACAGCCAGTGTAGCTCCCTGGTCTTCAAGCACTGCTGTGAAACCTTTACTTCTCTTTGCTAAAGCTTCATTACAATTTATTTAATTTTATCTTACCTCCCCTCCTCCATTTCTCTTCTTCTGTTTGACTTTCCTGATCCTCTTTCATTTTTATTAAAAATTCCCCATCTTTCCTATTTCTATTTTCCTGCTTGCTTGTTAGCATTTTCAGTGCGACTTAATTACCCCAATATTATTCCATTTCCCATCCCAGATTTTCTCTCTTCATTTTTTAAATCTTCACATTCAGTTAGATAATGTTCTACACTTTGCTCACCATCACAAAATTCACATATCCCTTTATCATTACCCTTTAAGCCACTTAAAAACATCGCTCCTGTTCCCATCTAAGCTAGCCCTTCTTTTTGTCTTTTATTACACTGCTCTGTATGTTTCTCTTCCACATTCCTTTTTTATTCTCCTATAAAATTTCAAATATTTTTTCGTTTTGTATGCTTCCCCATATCTCCTGCTTTTAAATGACTTCCACCCCTTCCCTCACTTGAATCCAAAACCTGGACTGTTCCTTTCCTCTTGTAACCATATATCTTTCATTCCTATTTCTTCCAACGCTTTCTTCAACGTTGCTCCCCAACTGTTCTCATTTTTATACTCTCCTGTTGTACCATATAGCTTATTAATACCCTTCTTCCTTGTTAAGCTTTTATACCAAAATTTTGTAATTCCCTAGCACTGTACCTTTCTTCTTTTCCCTCATTCCAGTAAAGCAACTTCCCCCGGGGCTGATCGCGTAAAACCTAATACTTCTTTACAAAATAACCTGTAACTCTGATCTAGCTTAATAGTTAAATCTGATGCCCCAATTTCCGCTCCATACAACATTCTTGCTTCTACCATACCGTATATACCTTCTCCGACAATTTTGTGGGCATTTCTAACTTAAATTTACATGTTCTTACATTTATCATAGCTGCTTTGCTTTTTGCCCTTATCTTTCTACTGTGAGCCTCCAAATTTTGATACTACTTAGTCGTACCCCTCAGTAATCGAATTCCTGGATAACTTCCAATTTCTCGCACTCAAGTTCCATTGCTCGTCTCCTTAATTTCATACCTTTTTTATGAACTATAATTTTGGATTTGTTTATATTCACTTTATTCCCCATTCCTCGCAGAATTTTTGTATCTTCATTTATTGCCATCTGTAAACCTATCACTGTTATGGCTCCTACCGTTACATCATCTGCATATAACAGTCCTGGTATGTCTTTGTTTGCTATAGCTGGGCAGTGCCGATTGCTTTTTGCTATTCTTCCAATTATATCAGTAAGTAGAAAAGGACAGATCGAGCACGCTAAAATGGTGATACATGGGAAAAGATAGGGAAAACGAGGTGAAATGCTAGGCTGGGTGGGGGGTTGAGGGGCAGAAAAACGATGTATGTGTAACGTGCGAACTTTCAATGAGATTATAACTATTCTAACAAAGCTAACCCAATCCATCCTCTCATCCTCTAATCTAACCTAACCTTAATTTTCCTCATCATCTATTCTATCCTACCATCGCATACCGTAAGTCGTACAGAACATCCTAACCTAACCTGAGATATCCAACACTAACCTAACCTAACCCAACCGATTCTAACAAAGCTAACATAACCCAGAAGAACCAATCATATGGTCTAAATGGAGAGCCTCTAATCGCCCTAAACGGATCCATACATCAGCTAAACGGTTCCTTAAATCAATAACTTTTGGGTACTTTTATAGACATTTCGGTTACTTTTGTGGTATTTTGAACACTTTTATGGGGCGCTTAGAGCACTGGTACAGGCGTTTCGATCATTTTGTCAGTTCTTACGAGCTCTTTTACAGGCATTTCAGACACTTAAATAGCTATTTCGGAAGCACTTTTACGAGCATTTCAGACTGTGGAAGACATTTTTCTGTTAATTTTCTGCATTTCAGAGGCCTTTGAAGATATTGTAGCCAGTTTTACTTTCTAGACACTAGAGCAGGTATGTTAGAGCATATTGGAAATGTGTCGAAGACATTTTAGCCCTTTTACGAAAATTTTAGATACTGGGACGATGTATTGCCAGGCACTTTAGAGCATCTCAAAGGCTTTTTAGCCACTGGCGCAGCTATTTTTGTGGATTGACATAAGCTTTAACACAGTTTGGATCACGGGAAGTGTTGTTTCGTGCATTGCAAGACGTTTCGAAGGAGCTTTAGACATTGGGACATATTTTCAGGATGTTGGTACAGGGGTTTAATAATTTCGAGACATTGTGAAGGTATTTTATGCTATTTTAAAGTATTTTATACATTTTTCTATGCATTTGCACATTTTGAATGTATTTTAGACGCTGGAGCGGATATTGCCTAGGAGTTTAGAGCATTTCGAGGATATTTTAGCCACTGGTGAAGCTACGAGGGCTGATCAACAAAGACTGAGACTGATTTTTTCCTGTGGCTTCCGTGATAGTTTCGTATCTGTAACATAAATATTTGAAAAGAGCGGGTTTTTACGTATAATGTTGGTAGGCGGCAGCACTGTCGTATTTGTAGGCTGGTAGTAATGCTCTATTTTGTAGACCCTAAGTGCATTTCGCATACCAGACAATGGAGGTGACGCGAGAGGTGGCGCGAGATGAGCAGTACATCGCAATCAAATTCTGTTTTCGTTTAAACCATACAGCCACCGAAACTTATGAAAAGCTGAAGCAAGCGTATAGTGAAGATGCACTACCTCGTGCAACAGTGTTTAGGTGGTTCAAGGACTTCAAAGAAGGCCGACTTGTCAGTGTTAAGCAAGGTGATGAGTCATGGCTGCATCATTATGATCCTGAAGGAAAATCAGCCAGCACAGTGTTGAAATCGCCAGGTTCTCCAACACCAAAAAAGGCAAAAGTTGTTCCATCTGCAGGGAAAATGATGGTGATCACATTTTTTGACTGTAATGGAATGATTTACCAGCATGCAGTTTCCCCTCACACTACTGTTACAGCAGCATAATACACGTCAGTATTGGCTACACTGAGGAAGGACATTGCAAAGAAACGACCAGAGCTTTCTCGGACTGGGTGGCGACTTGCACGGCCTCACGGCGCAAATCAAGTCATGCAGTTTCTGGCTCGATTCAACATTACCTGTGTACCACATCCACCTTATAGCCCCGATCTTGCACCCTGTGACTTTTTTTATTCCCATCACTAAAGGCAAAGCTTAGGGGTATTCGATTTGAGAACTCTGAAGCAGTGCTCAAGAAAACTGAGGCAATTCTCAAGGACCTGACAAAGAATGGTCTGCAGCACGTGTTCAAGGACTGGCAGAGACGCTATAAAAAGTGCATTGAAGTAGGAGAGGACTACTTTGAAAAAAGATCACGTAAACATTGAATTGGAGTAATAAACATCTGTGAAAAAAAACCAGTCTCAGTCTTTGTTGATCAGCCCTCGTATTTTCAGGTATAAGCCTTTGGCATATTTTGGAATACCGGTAGGATCATTTAAGTTTACTTTGCTGGTATTTTAGTCACTAGAGCAGGAATATTCAGGGTTTTTCAATAGCTTTTAGAAGATTTCGGGATATTAGAAGGTATTTTATGCTGTTTTAAAGTACTCTTATGCAGCTTTCCAGTGATTTCGAAGGTACTTTAGGCACTACAATGAACATTTTCTGGGGGAGACGTACTCCTTTAGAATATTGTGGGGGCATTTGAAGGTATTTCGAAGCACTTTATGCCCATTTTACACACTTTGAATGTAGGAATGTGCATCTCGAGCTCTGGTAGGGGTATTCGGAGCGCTACCTAAAGGCTTTGTAACTTTTTTGAATATTTAGAGCGCTTTTAAACCATTCTACTATATTTCAACAATAATTCCACAAGTTTTATAGTAGCTTGGTCCTGTTTTAATGTTCATTTACTATGCTGTACAAGAATTTGATAGTATATTTGTTGAGTTTTTCACACTTTTTACAGTATTTACGGCATGTCTTACTCATTGTTGGATACTTTATAAGCATTCCGGGTAGTGTTGCAGTACTTCTTACATACTTATAAAGTCCTTTTCTACGTTGCTTATAAACTTATGAATGGCAAGCTGCTAGCGTGTGAGGAGGTAGAGGAGGAGGGATAAATTGTTTATGGTTTACAGGCTTTCTGAAGCATTATCAACTATCCTAACCTACCCTGGCCTAGACAATTTTCTCATCTATTCTATCCTACTATCGTGTAACCTAACCTCACGCTGAACATCCCAATCCAATATATCCCGGGCTTACCTGCTCTGGATCATCCTCTCATTATCTATTCTAACCTGCCATCGTCTAACCTAACCAAACGTAGCAAAACGGACCAAACGTAACTGTAGAATGCAACAAAACGTAACCACAAACGTAACCAAACTTAAAAGACGTAACCACAAAACCTAACCAAACTTAAAAACACGTAACCACAAAACCTAACCAAACTTAAAAACACGTAACCACAAAACCTAACCAAACAAAAACGCAAACATAAAACGTAACCACACGTGACCAACCCGTTGCTAAGACAACCTAAGCTAACCCACTCTTCATAACTTAGACAATCGTTACGCGAGCCTATCCAGACTATCCTCTCCTAATGTATTCTATCCAGTGCTCGTCTAACCTACTCTGATACCATTCTAACCTGATACCAATCATTCTAACGGAAATTAGGAATTCCTCATCTATCCTGCAATTGTTTACCCTAACCTAGCACCAGACATCCTAACCTAACCCAATCAGAGCTATCAGCACTAACCAAAGCTGATCTCTATTTCTTTTAGTGAAATGCAGCGTTTTATTCGTGTTTTATTATTTTAGGGTCTTAATGAAAACGTTTTACGTCAACGTAGCTTTATTTTAGTTTGTTGTCAGCGTCTCTCTTTTATCTGAGACTGAGACCAGCACTAGAAGTTACTCCTGGTGGCAGAGTTACCGTCTTCCATTTCCATTATTCTTATTCTTCGTCATGTTTATGCACGTATATGTGAGTGATAGTTGAGTAAACATCTATTTTCTGTAAGTAAGGTCACGGAGAAAACCAACATATTAGGAAATGCATTACATTTTCTTATGCATGCTCATAATGATATAATGACCATAAGCGCATGTAGATATTCCATCTGCAATCACTATTTGGTCGTCTTGAGATGTTAGAGCGATTTTGTTAGCTTCAACTGTTGAAACAATATGGTAGTGAGACTACATTAAACTCATCGGAGTTCTTATGGTTTCATTGCTTTTTAGACAATCTACATAACCATTGGATGTAATATAATGGTTAACAGCTCTCCATTTAATACCCTTAATCTGTTTAATTACACTTCCATTAATATCAAGCGCATACATTTTAGGTCTAAGACATGCAAACCGTAGAATGATTTTCCCGTTGTATTTATCTTTAAATTTTCCCAACACCTTTTCGTTTTGGGCTGAATGGCATATATGGTCTTTGGGGTATTCAGGTATCTAGGTGCTCGAGCATGTGTAGTTTATCCTGGTATACACCAGTTGTACTCACACGATGGATGAAGGAGTCAGTATCCATATACAAGAGTCTGATTTTCAGCACCATAACACCGAAGCAACACATCATATTGATATGAGTACATGAGGGTTTTTGAAATGTCTAGCACACTCATGCCCATGTTTATTGGCTTGCTAAACACACACTGCCCTGAACCAACATTTTACAGCAGCCAACGTTATATCCATGTATAGTTCTATAAATGAATGTGGGTTTTGCTATAAGTCTTTTCAAACTTTTACGATCTGTAGTATGCCGTATATCCATCCGATTCCGGATGTTCTCCATTGCTTTTCCGAGCATAGCGTTGTTGAACAGTTGTAGATATCCTCTCAAAATCGTTTCTAGCACATTGCCGTAGCTTGTTATTAAATTCGACGTAAGGTTTTAACCATTGCCTCAAAAACGTAGTGCACGATGACTTTTCGTCAGATGTAGTCCATGAGAGAAATACTGTTTGAAGGTTCTATAGTGGACAACATACTTTCGTCGAGGTCCAAGGTAAGGGATCAGCTTCTTTGTAGAAGACTCCTTTGGTTTTAGACAGTCAGTCAGGAATGCTAAATTATTATGCAGGTCATGGAGCACAGCAGGATATTCGATATCCACCTCTAAAGGGTGAGGTCATCTTTCAAGATGTTTCGAAGGTCGATATCTTTAGGGGAAACCCACTCAAATCCACCATAAGGAAGCGCATGGCACATTGCCCAACTATATTGGTAGTTACCTTCCTCGAAAGGGATAAAATGAGAGGGTTTCAGAGGGACAAACTTCTCCGTGTATGTGTTATTGGCCTCTGCATATCGGTGGGAATCTTGGCGTAAACCTCCCCTTATACCACCTTCCACCAAGAGAAGCTGATCGTAATCCTGTAACAATTCCAGTTCGATTCCAGTATATAGAAGCATGGCGTCCCACGTAAGTCCTGAAGATGTGAAATAATGAGCAGCATCAACTTTATGTGTTCTCAGGATCTGTTCGCTGAATGTCTCAAATAGGTCAGCCAAGAGAAGAACGTTTGAAGGTAAGTAGAAGTCGCTGTATTCGCTTTCATTTCTTATGCTAAACTGCTCCATTGCGTTTTTAGCATGATCGTAGTCATCAGCGCTAATTTCTTATTCATTTAATTTGCTGTAGAATTCTTCCGTTGAAGGCAATTGTTTCTCATTCGAGGCATCTCGTGAAGTGACGTAATCATATAGAAATACGCCTTTACGGGGTCATCAAACTCGACTTCTCACAAGCAAGGTACTTCTGAGTTTCGGGATATGCTGTTAGGGATTTTACTAGCTTATCCAGGCTTGTACTCAGGAAACGATACGTATCCACAACTCGGAGAGTTGTACTTAGAGAATGAGATAGCTTCCTTCAGAGTTGAAAATTGCGTCTACCCTCTTGCTTGTACATCCCAGCTCCTTAGCGATCAAAAGTGAATCATATCCGTTCAGATGATGAAGAAAGACGAATATATTTAGGCATTATGCAGACTAAATTGCACTTATTTTGCAGACATCCTCGGTAGCCACCTCTGATATTGTCATGGTCGCGCACTTTGTAGTTCTGTTCTGTAAACTCCTTAGCACATAAGCAGCACTATGTAGAAGATTCGAAATGCTTTTTCTGCTCATCTGTAGGTTTTGGAGGCTCCATCGCAAGGAACGTTAGCCAGTCCACAAATCTCTCAGCAGTATCACAAATCTCTCAGCAGTATCACAATCACGATATACACAGGGTTGAGTAGAAAGACCAGTTTCTAGACGTTCAGCGCTGGATGGCTGCTTGTCGTAAACACAAAAGCTCATCGGAGAATGTTTCTGATATGGAGTTGTATAGGAAGCTTCAGTATTAGCAGAGCATGTAAGGTATGACATGCGGATGCTCTCAAGATTCGTATAGATAACATAAGGAAACTTCAGCATCCTCTCTACATTTTTGAATTGTAGGATAGAGTTATGTTTTGTGGGCATAACTATCCTAGCGTATCGTGTTGACTGCAGATAGTGGAATGTTCTTGTAGTTTTCCAGTCCGCTTCGTCCATATCGATCATCAAAATGCGTGAAGCAATGCTTACATGTGTATATCACTCCATCACGTTTAGTTTTCTGACGTCGAACAAGCTTCTCGAAATTCTTTATATGAACATAGTGTTGTAAGCTCAGTAGCATCACTCAACAGAAGAAGTTCACAATGGTGGGTCAGTTCTTCATCAACGACCCCTATAGGAAACACTTCTTTCTTCTCATTTAGTCCAAAAAAAATTACAGACAGGTAATGTTTTTCTGAAACTTCGGGAATTGAGCCAATGTTGTAGGAAACGAAACACATGAGAAATCATCCTTATCTTCCAGTTGCCGGTATTTGCTCAAACGTTGTGGATTGTTTTGTATGAATTTTACGAGGATAGCATACATAAGGCGTTTTTCACCACGATAGTACTGCGGATTTGTACAAGCCTCTTTAGCTCCCACAGAGGTTGGTAGAGGAATATAGATGCTTCCTGGAAGGGGATTGTATTGGTTAATACGGAGGGAATCCCTTCTACGGCAATCAGAGCTCAATTGCTACGCTTAAGTTGTGACTTCTATTTCAGTAGTTAATTTCTTGAATTTCTCATCTAACCTGGAGTCTAGATTCGTTTATAGAAACACGGCTTGATTACGTGTTTTAAATGTTTTATTAGTTGTTTCTTCAAGAGTATTTACAAATCGGCATTTAACCAGTAGATTTATTTTCACGGGCTTAAGAACTCTAAGCTATTTCTGAACTTCTTGAATTATACGCTGCTATCCTCCTGCAGATAAACGTTCATGTATTTGAATGAATCACAGCGAATGAAATAAGATTTCAGACGTCCTTGAAGGGCTGTATCGTACTCTCTCATATAGCAACCCTCATCCATTATGGATAATATTTTATGTTTCATAGGCTCAATCTTCATTTTGTTTGCAAGGAGTTTTTAATCTACGCACCTCTTATTTACGTTCTCCCTTATAGCTATCGTTGAAATTTCTTTCACAATGCTTCCATTTGAATAGTTGCTTGCAGCCCATTTCACGTTGCCTCTTGTGATAGGTTTCTAGAAAACTCTTTCTACATTTAACACACTTGTTAGTAGACATTGTATTTGGAAATACGTCCTTCACTGTAGCGCTCTGCATCTCCACAATCTGCTAAATGCCACGAATATCCTTATAAATACGTATCAATATATCCTTGATCGACTTAATAAAGGTAGCATAGTTATTCACCTTAACAACTTCTAGATACACTCGAGAGCTAATTTCGCTTAGAGGAGATAATGTTTTCGACTCGAAGCGACCTAGCACAATGAAGGTCTAAGTTCGAAGGGATCCCTAATTATGGAGAAGGTGCGGACATCTTACGAAACATTACAGTTCCGATCGAGTACTGAAACGTTTTTATTGCTTTTCTCTTCGACGTTAACACCCATATATTTATGTATTTTCAGGTTTTAAGATAATAATTTATATACTAAACACAACTTCCCTTATTATTTATTTGTCTTTTTTATATACTTTCATATTAATCTTGCAGTGATTTAAGCAATTAAATGGTGACTAAGTGCCTGAAAGCTCTGGTATTTCATTAACATATCAGTATCCTTTAGCCATACATAACCTGATCAGTGATACAAACATTTAATTCAGCACTAAAACCATCCCGTAAAACCTGGTTTGTTGCATACCCCTTATTAGAGCTCTGCGCGTATTAAACTCCATCATATAACGCCACTTCCAGACAGTATATCTGACTCTATCAGACACGTTGAAACTCGCCTCGTAACATCCTCTATATGAGGTCACACCAAACAGATGCAAATCTTCTCACACACCCATTCCGATACATGCATCCATTCAGAAACTACCACAACCACCCCACACCCCCACCACCATCACCCACTGCTCCAAGTTAACAGCATCTTTATTACCGCAATATTTCAGAAGCAAACGCTTGAAGGTTAACGTAGACGACTTTCTCCCCGTATTTAATTGAATCCGTTCATACACTCTTTTATTTCATGTTTTCATCGATTTTCATTCACTCTTTGCGCTTTTTTCATTCTCCATAGAATCAACACACACTATGAGGTTCCGTAGACAGTTAATACTTAATTGCCGCAGAAAACCATTACATTTCGCATCAATCACGCGTAAATCAATTTTCCAGTTACAAAAAATTTGAACTTCTAGAATAGAATAAGGTAATAAACGTATTTAGTAAATGAATTATCCTCATTAGCATCTACCATTTAAAGCTTTATTTGAACCAGCTAAGGCCCATAGCTTTGAAGATGTATGAGATTGCCCCTTCGGGATCGAATCGGAATATTTTACGTAATGTTTGCCATTATAACCACATTTCAAGTAGAGCATCTGCTTAAGCTTTATTTGGCATCTTTATCTAAATTGGTTCAAGAGTTTGGTTTAGAAGTAAATTTCATGGAATCAGTATTCGAATCCAGGGCACTAGGGAAATTATTTATAGTATTAATTTTAGATGTTGAATATAGCTATATGCACTTTACATAATCAATTTAATTTATATTCTAGTTCCCGAAATGCGGGTTCAAACCCGGCGGAAGACGATGGATTTTTTCGGGCATAAAAGCCCTTAGCATGGCTTCCTTCGGAAGGTAAGTAAAGGCGGTGGTCCCGTGTCGTATATTTACAGCACGTAAAAGTGCCTCAAGTCTGATAAAGCGGCTTCAAGCAAAATTACCGGTCTTTCACACCCAATATAGAATGGGACGCTCAGGACATCAGTTAAAGAGCGTCTATAAATGAAACTCAATTTTTAAAGAGATATATCCTAGAGCAAGGGTGGCGAAAATGCCTTTCTTGCTCGAGTCATCAAATATGCAACACGCACTATAGCACTCAACAGCATATGGAAAACAAATGAATAGACAGTTAGAAAAGGAGTTTCGCCTTCGAGTCACACTGCCTCGCGAGTCTCGTTTTCGCCACCAATGTCCTAGAGTATAGAGGGAAATTAAGGAAGTCATTGAAGCATCGGAATTCGAACTAAGGACGATTGAGCTTCAAATATTTACGGTGTTAGTTAAGGTAATAATAGCGATAATCCAACTTCATTGCATTTCTTTAGCGCTGATAGATCGAGAGATAATAGAAGTTTTAAAAATTAAGGCTCGAACCCATGATCATAGTTACCGGCGTATATACTCGAGCAAAGTACCTATTGACACTCATTTAATACAGTTCAGTTAAAGTCTATCTAAGTTACTTCAACAGCTATTAAATTTATAAATAAAGTATGTTGAGTGAGTATTCGAAGCCAGGACAGTAGGAGCAAAGATATTTACAATATTAATGTTACGTTTTAAACGTCTTTATATGCCCATACTTCGTCAATCTAAGTGATATATCCTAGAGTATAAAGGAAAATTAAGGAAGTCGGTGAAATATAGGGATTCGACCTAAAGACACCTGATCTGTAATTATTTGAAGCATTAATTATAGATAATAGTAGCTATAACTCATACTTTGTTGCACGTCCCTACCACTCTTAGTTCCAGAGATAATTCAGTTTAAAAATTAAGGTTCGAACCCAAGGCTCTAGGTACCCGCGTGTACAATCACAACAAACTATATAATGAATGAAAATAAAGTTATAATCATACCCTAATTCGCACCAGTGGTCCCCGGTCAATTTGGAAAAATATGTCGATGATGCACTGTATTCCAAGGATGTAATAGCTTTTTATCGCATCCCTCTATCTCTTTTCATACAGGAGATATGGTCATCGCAGCCTTCGGATCCCCAAGCGGCGACCTTTGTGCAGTAGCCAAACACTTGTTCCCTACCCTCCCTAACCGCAAGCACCATAAAATCTTAGTGACATCCCTGTGCATATGCGCGTTGTTGCCAAAATTAAAAATAGTATTTAAAAGCAAAACTTTGCAGGTGATTTCCACATGTACAGAATACAATCATGCAGTTTGTCTGCTTGCTTTACACACAAAATAACTGTGTAAATAACTATGAATCGCATAGTAATTACATTTAAGTTGCAAACGCTTTAAAATATAACTGAACTAATGAATGATCTGAACTAATATACTGCGCTACAAGAATAGAAATGCATGTTAACATATCCGAGAGAAACTTAGAAACATGTTCCGAATAAACTATACATTGTTGGACTATCATTAAATAATTAAAATACATAAATATTAATTTATTTTGAAAGGAACTCTTACTCCCAAATCAAAGCATCATTTTTGATTATGCTGTGCGCGGAGCTATGGTAAAAAGTTTTTTATCACTTGTATGACAACAATGTTTTATTAATATAAAGCTAATACAAGAAGTTGTGTATTGTTTAAGGTGTAAGATTTATAAGCATGACATCTTCTGTTTACTTAAATGAATAGCTTTATTATAAAATGCAGGATAAGTAAAAATACGAAGGCAAAAGAAAGAAAATAAAAAAAAAATCTTATGTATTATATTCACAAGATTATGTCTACTCACTCTTCTGCAAACTACTTTCACAAAAGCTTATTCTATCTACTTCTTAAATAATAAGATAAAATTTCATTGCACATATCGTTGTAAATATAAGGATACATAGGCTAAAGAGATAGTCAGATTTTTAAAATACAGATGACTATATGATGACTTTGAAATTCCATGCTCTTAGCATGACCACGAGGAAAATACAAACAGAGACTTCCAACTTGTATTTCAAAATTCAAACCAACAACAAAAAATTTCTCGGAAATGGTTAACACAATTTGACCTAAAATTTGTCCTTTACCGAGATTGCATTTTACGCAGAGTAAGATTTTGTCTCTCTCTTAGAATTTACCAGTAATACAACAAGTTGAGAACGAGGAAAATTTTACAAGTTATTCCCAGAATATAAAATTCATGATACAAATTTTATTTTTCCTGCAAATATCTTAAACTTGCGGTATTTTACTAAAAATCGTTAAGCTGTTTTTGAGAAATTCAAAACAATAACAAACATTTTTCCACATAAAAGGTTCTTTTCTACATGTTCTTGAACATTACACATAAAAATCTGGCTTTGCTTATTCAGTTTTTGTAGCCCTTTTCTTCGTGGTCTTGGCATTACTGATATTCGGCAGAGGGTCACTTGCTGGTGCGACCGGAGGGGCATCAACTTGGTTCGTTTCCCAAGGTCTCCACATCTTAATTAAACTATTAAACGCTAATAACTATTAAACACTGCTAAACTTACAAAACTGCACTAAGTAAAACACTATATAACTTCTCTGAAGAAGTAATATAGAAGCTTAGCTGAACATGGAAGAAAAGCACGAGCGAACAGTCACAGCTGCTAAAACCGAAAGAAACAGCAGAAATGACATTGCAACAACGCTTTGCTTTGGTGGAGCTGGAGAAAGGACCACGTGTTGTGTTTAAGGGATGGGAAGACCCTACTAATCGTTTACTGATGGGTTTATGGTCAGGCTTCAAAGCTTTCCGTTCGCTTTGAAGCCGGTTGGGGAAAGGATGCCCGCGACTAGTTTATAAGCGTTTAAAGAGTAGGCAGATTATGTTCCTTCCAGAACAAAGTGACCACCGTTTAATTGACCGTATAAATTGATTAACTTAATTAAGTGTGCATTTTGACGACAAACGAAGCCGAACTTTCCCCCTTACACGTGTTAACACACGTTTACATGTAATTATACGCTCAACTAAGTTGATCAGATTATACGGTCAATTATTTGGCGGTCTTTGTCCGCTGGAGGAACATGATTTTCCTATTCTCTAAACTCTTGTATCTCCTGAATGAAAAGAGATAGATCGATACTATAAAAAGATATTACATCTCCGGAATACATGCATCATTGGCATATTGTTCCAAATTCACAGGGAACCCCTGGTTCCAATCCAGGGTATGATTATGACTACTTTCTACGAACTGCTGAACTAATGCAGATATAGGCATCAAATAAGCTTTATTGCATTTACGTCATTATACAGTTTGTTATGACTGTATACACGGGTAGCTAGAGTCCTGGGTGTAAGTCTTAATTTTTAAACTCAGCTGTCTCTGGAATTAAGTGTATTGGCATACAAAAAGGATTGATAGCTACTATTTTCTATAATTAATACCTAAATAATTAGAGATCAGTTGTCTCTAGTTCCAATCCTGATCTTTCAACGACTTCCTTAATTTTCCTCTATACTCAAGGATATATTACTTAGACTGATGATATAAAGTGCATATAAACGTGTTTAACCTGCAAAACTAATATTGTAAATACTGCCGATCCTAATGTCCTGGGTTCACATACCGATTCAACGTACTTTATTTCTAAATTTAATAACCCTTGAAGTAATTTAGGTAACGACTTCAATTAAATGTATTAAATGAATGTCAATAGGTACTTTGCTTGAGTTTATACGGCGATATCCAGGATCATGACCTCGACACCTGATTTTTAAAATCTGGATTATCTCCCGATTTCTCAGTGCTAAAGAACTACAATGAATCTTGGATTGTAGCTATTATTACTTATAATTAATAACGTAAATATTTGGTGTTCAGTTGTCAGTTAGAATTCCGATGCTTCAATGACTTCCTTCATTTTCCTATATACTCTATATATGTCCTAGATTCTTTAAGTAAATTCGTATAGCCATATTTTAATATAAAAAAATTAATGTTATAAATACCTTTTCTTAGTGTCCTGGGTACGAATACGGACTTGATGGAATTCTTTTTAAATCTAATAGCTCTTGTATCAATTTATATAAAGATGCCAAATAAAATATAAACATATGTTCTAGTCTTGAAATATCGATATAATTATAAAAATTACAAAAAGTACCCCTATCGAATCCCGAAGGGGTGATTTCATATATCTTCAAAACTGTGAGACTTAGCTGGTTCAAATAAAGCCTAAATGGTAGATGCTGATGAGGAGAATTAAATCGCATTACTTCTATTAAAAGCATGACCCAGTTGGATTCTAGAAGTTCAAAGTTTTTCTAGCTCTGGAAGATTGCTTTACACATGATTGGAGTGAAATGTAATGGTTTTCACTGGCAATTGAGAATTAACCGTCTACGGAATCTCATATTGTGTACTGATTCTACGGAGAATGAAGACAACACGGAAGGAAAGAAACAAAGAAAAAAGTGAAAACGTGAAATATAGAGTATATGAATGGGTTCAATTAATTAAGTGCGGAAAATCGTCTACGCTAACCTTTAAGCGTCTGCATCTGAGGTATTGTGGTAATAGAGGTGGCGCTAACATTGGTGCAGTGGGTGATAGTGGTGGTGGGACGTGGTGTTGGGCGTGGTAGTCTTTGAATAGATGCATGTGTCGGAATGGCTGTGTGAGAAGACTTGTTTCTTTTTAGTGTGATGTCATATAGAAGAAGTTATGAGGTGAGTTACGTTTCTGGTGGAGCCAGACATCCTGTCCGAGTGTGACGCACTATAATGGAGATTAATACGCGCATAGCACAAATGAGTGGTTTTATGGAAGGGTTTTAGAGTTGAATGAAATGTTTGTATCACCGATCAGGTTATATATCGTTATAGGATATTTATATGTTAATGAAATAACACAGATTTCAGACACTATCACAATTTAATTGCTTAAATGACTGCACGATCGATATGAAAGTATGTAAACCGAGAAACCATACTTAATGAGGAATAAATGGCATTTAATATATAAATTATTTTCTTAAAACCTCAGAATACATAAAGTATGGGTGTTAGCGTTGAGGAGAAAAGCAATAAAAACTTTTATGCGCCGTATCTGAAATGTAATGTTTTGTGAGAGGCCCGTGCCTTCTCCATAATTAGGAGTCTCTTCGAGCTTAGACTTTCGATGTGCTAGTTTGCTTCGAGTCGAGAACATCTCCAAGCGAAATCAGCTCTCGAGTGTCTCTCGTAGTCGTTAAGGTGAATAAGTGTGCTCCTTCGAATAAGTCGATCAAGGATACCTTTATAAATATTTATAAGGATATTTGTGGTATTTAGCAGGTTGTAGAGATGCAGAGCGCTACATTCAAGGAAGTATTTTCAAATACAAAGTCTGCTAACAAGCGTGGTAGTTTTGGAAAGAGCTTTCTACAAACCTATCACAAGAGGCGACATGAAATGGGTTGCAAGCAGCTGTTCAAGTGTAAGCATTGTGAATGATTCTTTAACATCAAGTATAAGGGAAAGGGTCACGAAGATGTATGTAGATTCAGTACTCTTTGCAAGAAAATGAACATTAAGCCTACGAAACAGCAACTAGTATCAATAATGGATGAGGGTTGTGATATGAGGGTGTACGTAACGGCTATTGAAGGGCGTCTGAAATCTTATTTCATTCGCTGTGTTTCATCCGCGGTATTGAATATTTATCTACAGGAGGCAAGGCAGCGTATAATTCAAACAGTTCTTAAAGAGCTCAGAGTTCATAATGAATGGCGATTTGTAAACACTTTTGGAGAAATAGCTGATAAAATATTTAAAACACGTAATCCCGCCGTGTTTCTAGAAACGGATCTGGAATCCATGTTATGTATAAAATTCAAGAAATTAGCTACTCAATTGGAGGAGTCACAACTTAAGGGCAGCCATTTGGGTTAGCTTGACGTGAAGGGAATCCGGCTCCATATTAACAAATAAAATCCCTTTCGAGGAAGCAGCTATATTCCTCTACCAATCTCTGTCGGAGCTAAGGAGGCTTGTATAAACCCGCAGAACTATCGTGGTGAAAAATGCTTTATGTATGCTATCCTCGCAAAATTCATACAAAACAATCCATAACGTGTGAGCAAATACCGGCAACTTTAAGATAAGCATAATTTCTCATTTGTTTCGTTTCCTACAACAGTAGCTCAAATCCCGAAGCTCGAGAAAAAGAATAACATCTCTATAAATTTGTTTGGACTAAGTGAAAGTCAAGAAGTGTTTCCTATAAACGTCATTGATGAAGAACAGTCCCACCAGCGTGACCTGATGAGTGATGCTACTGGACTACAACACTATGTTTATATAAAGAATTTCGAGAAGCTTGTTCGATGTCAGAAAACTAAACATGGAGTGATATGTACATGTAAGCGTTTCTGCATGCATTTTGACGATCGATATGGAAGAAGCGGGTTGGAAAACCTACAATAGCATTCCACTATCTACAGTCGACATTATATCGCCAGGATAGTTATGCCTACAAAGGCTAACTCTATCGTACACTTCAAAAATGTGGAGAGGATGCTGAAGTTTCCTTTTGTTATGTATGCAGATTTTGAGAGCATGTTCATGCCATTGCATACATAGTCTGCTAATCCTGAAACTTTATATACAACTCCATATCAGAAGCATTCTCTGAAAAGCTTTTGTGTTTACGTCGTAGTCATTCAGCGTTTAACGTCCAGAAACTGGTCTTCTTACTCAACTCAATATACATCGTCGTTGTGATGCTGCTGAGAGGTTTGTGGAATACCTGGCATTGCTTGCGAAGAAGTTCGATGGAGCCTCTGAAACTTACAGATGAACAGCAAAAGGATTTCCAGTCTTCTACAGAATGCTACTTATGTGCTAAGACATTTACAGAAGAAATCTAGAAATTGCCCGACAACGACAATATCAGCGGCGATTAGCGAGGAAGTTTGCATAATAAGTGGAACCTAGCCTGCAAAATGCCTAAATATTTTTCTGTCTTCCTTCATAACCTGAGCCGATGTGATTGACATTTCATCGTTAAGCAGCTGGGATGTACAAGCGAGAGAGTAGAGGCGATTCCCAACTCTGAAGATAGCTACATCTCATTCTCTAAGTAAATTGGCGATATACCACTCCGGTTTGTGGATACCTATCGTTTCCTCAGCACAAGCCTGGATAAGCTATTAAAAACCTGATGGCATGTCCCGAAACAAAGAAGTACTTTGGTCATGAGAAGCCGAGTTTGATGACTCGTAGGGGTGTATTTCCATATGATTACGTCACTTCATGAGATGTCCTGAATGAGAAACAATTGCCTTCAAGGGAAGCATTCTACAGCAAATTAAATGAAGAAGAATTTAGCATTGATTATTACGATCATGCTGAAAACGTATGAGAGCAGTTTAGCATAAGACACGTAGGCGAATACAGCGACTTCTACCTAACTTCAAATATTGTTCTCTTGGCTAATCTCTTTGAGACATTCAGCGAACAGACCCTGAAAAAACATAAAGTTGATCCTGCTCATTATTTACATATCCTGGACTTACGTGGGACGCCATGCTTCTATACACTGGAATCGAACTGGAATTGCCGCAGGATTAGATCAGCTTCTCATGGTGGAATCTGGTATGAGGGGAGGTTCATGCCAAGTTTCCCAACGATATGCAGAGGCTAATAACACCTACATGGAGAAGTTTGATCCTCTGAAATCCTCCCATTTTATCACATACCAGCACACTAATAAACAACACGGTTGGGTAATGTACCATGCCCTTCCTTATGGTGGATTTGAGTGGGTTTCCCCTGAAAGTATCGACCTTTGAAACAGTTTGAAAGAAGGTGATCCTCACGGATGTATTTTAGAAGTGGATATCGAATATTCTGTTGAGCTCCATGACCTGTATAATGATTTATGATTGCTTCCCGAGTGTCTGAAGCCAAAGGATTCTTCTGCAAAGACGCTAATTCATCACCTTGGAGCTCGATGAAAGTATGTTGTCCACTATAGAACCTTGAAACAGACTCTCTCTCTCGTGGACTGCAGGTGAGGAAAATTCATCGTGCACTACGATTTCGACAATTGCGATGCTTAAAACCTTCCGTGGAATTCAATAACAAGGAACGGCAAGGTGCTAGAAACGATTTGGGAAGGATCTTACAGGCTGTTGAACAATGCTATGTTCCGGAAAACAATGGAGAACATCCGGAATCGCTTGGATGTACGGCTTGCACAAACGGTAAAAGGTTGTAAAAACTTTGAGCAAAAGCTACATTCATTGATAGAGCTATATATGGAGATAGCTTGGCTGCTGTGCATATGGCTTCACAGCAGGTTGTAAATTCGTTTAACAAGCCAATATACATAGGCATGAGTGTGCTGGACATTTCAAAAACCCTCATGTACTCTTATCAATATGTGTAACTTCCGTATTATGGTGCTGATAACCTGAAACCCCTGTATATGGATGCTGACTCCGTCATCCATCGTGTGATTACAACAGATGTATACCAGGATAAACTGCACATGCTCGAGCACCTAGATACCTCTAATTACCCGACATACCATATTGCTATTCAGCCCAGAACAAAAAAAATTTGGAAAATTTAAGGATGAAGCCAACAGGAAAATCATTCAACGGTTTTCAGGTCTTAGACCTAAAATGTATACGCTCGATATTAATGTAAGTGTAATTTAAAAGATTAAGGGTGTTAAAGGAGCGCTATTAAACACTATATTACATTCAATAGTAACGTGAATTGTCTAAAAAGCACGAAATTATAAGAACTCCGATGAATTTAATTTAGTCTCACCATCATATTGTTTCCACAGTTCAAGCTAAGAATATCGCTGTATCACCTGATGACGACAAAAGAGTGATTGCAGATGGAATATCTACATACGTTTGTGGTCATTACAGCATTATGAGCCATGCATAAGAAAATGTGGTGCATGCCCTAATATGTTGGTTTTCTCCGTGAGCCTGCTTACAGAAAATGGATGTTTACTCAACTATCATTCACATATACTTGCATAAATATGATGAGGAAGGAAGGAGAATGGCAACATTAGGAGTGGAAGGGCGCTAACTCTGTCACTAGGAGTGACTTCTAGTGCTGGTCTCAAGCTCAAACAAAAGAAGAGAAGCGCTGACAACAAGAGCTAAACTAAAGCTACATTAACGTGAAGCGTTCTCATTAAGACCCTGAAATAATAAAATATGAATAAAAGGCTGCAAGTTCACTAAAGCATAGAGGTTAGCTTTGGTAAGTGCTGGATAGCTCTGATTAGGCTATGTTAGTATGTTTGGTGCTAGGCTAGGGTAGATGATTGCAGGATAGATAAGGAATGCCTAGTTTAAGTTAGAATGCTTGTCATCAGGCTAGGATGGTATCAATAGGTTAGACGATCTCTGGATAGAATGCATGATGATAAGAAAGCTGTTGTAACCTAAATAGGCTTGGTTAGACTCGCATACTGATTGTTTAAGTTATGAAGGACGGGTCAGCTTAGGGTGTCTTAGCAAAGCGTTGGTTAAGTTTTGTGGTTACACTTTGTTAGGTCCGGTTACGTTTTGTGGTTGCACTTTTGCTTATATTTTTTGGTTACAACTTGTTACGTTTGGTTACGTTTTGGTGATGCTTTTGTTAGACGATTGCAGGATGAGAGGATGTTTCAGAGCAGGTAAGACTGGGATAGGTTAGGTTAGAATGTTTGGTGTGATGTTGGGTTAGACGATGGCGGGATAGAATACAGAATGAGAATATTATCTCGCTAGGTTAGGTTAGGATAGTTGATAAATGCTTCAGAAAGTTTGTAAACCATACACAGCTTATCCCTCCCCCTCCTCAGACGCTAGTATTTCGGCATTCATAATTTTATAAGCAACATATAAAAGGACTGTGAAAATTCATAAAAAGTACTTAAACAGTACACGGAATGCTGGTAAGGTATTCGAAAATGTAAGCATTGCCGTAAATAGTGTAAAAAGTTGAAAACCTCAACAAAAATTACAATCAAATTCTTGTAAAGCATAGCAAAGGAACATTAAATCAGGATTAAGCTACTATGAAAGTGTGCTTGTTAAAATGTAGTAGAATGGTTTCAAAGTGCTCGAAATGTTAAAAAGGGTCGAACGCCTTGAGGTAGCGCTCCAAATACCTCTACCAGAGTTTGAAATACCCATTCGTACATTCAAAGTGTGTAAAATGGGCGTAAAGTGCTTCGAAATACCTTCAAAATGCCCCCAAAATATTCTAAAAGTGCGTCTTCCTCCAAAAATATCCGCTCCATTCCCTAAAGTACCTTCGAAATGCTTGACGAGTACTTTAAAACAGCATACAATCCCTTCTAAATTTCTCTAAATGTTCCAAAACTCAACCAATACCCTGAAAACACCTGTTCCAGTGGCTAAAATACCACCAAAGTACCCCTAAATATTCCTACCAGTGTTCCAAAATATGCGAAAAGCATATACCTGAAAATAGCTGCACCAGTGGCTAAAATATCCCCCAAAAGCTCTAAAATGCTCGACAATGCCCGCCCCAGTGTCTAAAATACCTTCGTAATGTTGCAAATGGATGGAAAGCTATATATAAAAATACTTTAAAACAGCATAAAATGCCTTCACAATGTCTCGAAATGTCCTAAACCCCTGTGCTAATATCCTGAAAATATCTGTCCCATTGTCTAGCCCCTTCGAAACGTCTTGCAATGCACGAAATAGCGTTACCTATGCTCCAAAATGTGCTAAAAGCTAATGTTAAAACCCCAAAATAGCTGCGCCAGTGGCTAAGAAGCCTTCGAAATGCTCTAAAATGCCTGACAATACCTCGCCCCAGTGTCTGAAATGTTCGTAAAAGACCTAAAATATCTTCAAGGCATTCCCAATATGTTCTAAAATACCTGCTCCAGTGTCTAAAAACTCTGTAAAAGTGGCTACAATATCTTAAAGGCCTCTCAAATGCAGCAAATTAACTGAAAAAAACGTGTTCCAGAGCCTAAAACGCTCGTAAAAGTGCTGCCGAAATGGCTATTCAGTGTCTGAAATGCCTGTAAGAGAGCTCGTAAGAATTGGACAAATGCTTGAAATACCTGTGCCAGTGCTCTAAACGCCCCATAAAAGTTTTCAAAATACCGTTAAAGTATCCCGAAATGTCTATAAAAGTATCCCAAAGTTACTGATTTAAGGGACCGTTTAGCTGATGTATGGATCCGTTTAGGGCGAATAGAGGCTCTCCATTTAGACTATAAGATTGGTTCTTCTGGGTTATGTGCTTAGTTAGAATCAGTTGGGTTAGGTTAGGTTAGTGTTGGTTATCTCAGGTTAGGTTAGGATGCTCTGTGCGAGATTACGGAATGTGATGGTAGGATAGAATAGATGATTAGAGAATGGTTAGGTTAGATTAGACGACGAGAGAATGGGTTGGGTTAGCTGTGTTAGAATGGTTGGTATCAGGTTAGGTTAGACGTAATCTCATTGAACGTTCGCACGTTATACATACATCGTACGTACGTCGTAAGTAGATACATTGAGCATACCCAACAACGAACGTGCATAACCCTACCTCTCCATCTCCAAAGAACCCTAAATTATTCTCAGAATCACCCCGAACACCCTCAACCCCTAACCTCCTTAGCACCTCCCGGCGTTTTCCCTATCTCTCCCATGTATCACAATTTTCTGCCCCTCAACCCCCACCTAGCGTAGCATTTCACCTCGTTTTCCCTATCTTTTCCCATGTTTCACCATTTTAGTGTGGCCGATCTGTTCTTGTCTACCTACTTATATCATCTATAAAAGCTTGAATAGAATGGGACTTTAATTTACATCCTTGTCTTAAACCTAACTTTTGTTCGGTTGCTTCCGTAATCCCATCTCCTCCTATCCTGACACAAAACTTTACACCTTTGTATATTTTCTCTATTTCCCCTGCGAATTTCTCACTTTCATTCTCAATTTCGTTATTAGCGCTTCTCTACTCTCTTCCACAGCAAAGAAAGTCCCCGGGGAGTGAAAGGCAGAGGGGAAATTGCTGATTATACACGGTCCGAACCCTGCCTACTTGTTTATGTTACCCTTATTTATGACATACGACAGCTCAGTTGAAAGTCTGACTCCTTGCGTAGCATGCGTTCTCTGTCACACATTCACTGCCCTTGTCGCACTTTTTCCAAACAGCTAAGTTTAGCACATTCCTGTCAGGGACTTTCTTTCCGTTGGCGAACAGTATTTACCATATCAGAAGGTTTTTCGAAGTCCACAAAAAGCATGCACACTCTTCCTTTTTTTCAAATATATGTCGACCAATGGTTTTATTATAAATATGTTGTCCACCGTTTGTTTTGCTTTTCTGAAAACTACTTGAAATTCCGACAACATCCTTTCTTCCTCAGCCCAATCTCTCAATCTGTCCGCTAGCATCTGTGTATAAATTTTGCCCAGTATGGATAACAGACTTGTACCTCTATAATTTTCGAGGTTTTAGTAAATTGAAATGATTAGAACCTATTAAAGAAACAACATGGGGAAAGACCGACTTTCAAATCTGAGTATTATTTCAATTGAACACAAGAGAGTATCGTCTCTTTTGCTATGATGACATCAAAATTTTTGCTGAAAAAAAAGAACTCGCAAGTTAAATATTTGAAAAAGTTGTACAATTAATTTCATTGTACTAGTTTCTGTTATAAACATTACTGAATACTGTATATTATAAAGTATGCTCTTTAATGTATTATGTGATTAGTTACTGATAAATAATATTGCAAGAATTTGTGTGTCTTATTTATGCGACTGCCAGCCCGTTCCCTCACGGAACTGCAATATAAGTCTGTCCACACAATAGCGGTTGTAGGAATTCATTGAGTGTTTAATGTGTTCAAGAAATGTCAGGCTTTATAATTTTCAAGGGGGTCATTTCCAAACAACTTTTAAACCAAAGTATGCGTGACATATATTATTTTTCAACGTTAGTACACTATCTAGGGTAATTGCGGCGGTACAATCTGGAATTGCTGCGGGCCGTCAGTCGCGTCATTCGAGGGAAATGCGATATTTATGTGACTTTAATGTTAAATTTATGAAAATTAACGACTTATATAAAATCAGTTTTATGCATTGAGGGCATAACAATAAATTTGTTAACACTTCCTTATCATCACATTTGGCGCGGAATCCATGTTTGTCCCGGGCGACACAGACTCTAGTTGCGACCCTGCTCCTTAATACTCGTCTTCCTTCGAAGTAGGTGTCTGTAACTGTACATCATATTTGTATACAGAGAGTACGGCAAGTCACAGGTGCTTCCACCTTCTCTCGCCACCAACTCTGGGTGCGTTCCTAACTTGATTGTTTACTTACCCCTCTGCCTGGTAATTAGTGTCTGCAGAACATCCTTGAGTGTAGCATTATTTTAATGATCAGTTGCTCCTTACCAGTCAATTGAAATAAAAAAATGCAATTTCAAATTTACTAAAAAGATAACGCAATATTGGTTGTGTGGTCGAAGCATTGTTTTTTTTATGAAAAAGCTACAAAATTGGTTTGGTACAACATTATTAACATCAATAAATATGCATTTACACAGTACAGCATTTATTCCATAGCTGCATTAACGGGACACACCTAGTTGGTTTACCTCCTTAACGTTGGGGCATGAACGCGATCGAATATGGGCGCAAATAAAAGTTAATAAATTATGTGGTGAAATATAAGTAATATGACTTTCAAATCGCATGACGTTTATGGGTTGTTTCAATGCAACAAACAGAGCTACTGCTGAAAATTGGCGTTGTGTTCATGAACATAGAAAGAAAGCAAACGATTTTTACTGACAGAAGACGGCTTAATTCATGAGGTATTGTACGATTTCGTCACAAATATAAAAGAAAGCGACTCGGACAATGAATTCGAAGACATTGACATTAACAGTAGCTGCTGGGACCCTTCAAGATGCCATTCCAACACTTACACTTTGTACAGCGTGACAGATACATTAAGCTGGGATATTCACGTTTCTGATCAGATCCCTGGACATTTACACTTACTGCCGCCAGGATCGCTCGATCATATCATTAAGTCATGCAAACTGTCATTGCTGTATAGGTCGATTTTTTCGTCGTGACACGGCAGGGACACAGAGGAGAAGGTAGCCTAGGGTGGGGGAAGGCTGGCAGTATTCCCCTTGCGTGGAAAAGCATTCACTCGGAACGCGTGGTGATGTCACTTTATCTCACGTTGTGTACGTGCCTGCTGCTCTGTTACTACTGATCCAACACCTTTTCCAGAAGATAAATGGACTTCTGCAGTTACTGCGCATACAGATAAGCGTGTCACGACGAAAAGAAATTACCTGTACATTGCGTTATTGTCAAAGTGAGTCATTAATTAGGAATTGTAAATACATTATGAAACTTAGTAAGACATCAGGAGTTCATTTGGTTAGTTTAGGATTAGTAATCGTGTTAAGACAAAATAACTTCCAAAATTGTTTGTACTGTGATGTATAATGGATTAAATGCAATACTTAGAGATTAAGGTAGTTTGTAAATAGTTCCAGATTAATAATGAATTACACGTAGAACATGAATGTTATGAAGAAATCAGGCTATATCGGAGTTATTTTGGCACCCATTATTAACGTATACGAAAATTCCGACGGGAGAGCCAAGAACCTACGAACCGACTGTGCGGTGTTTTTCCACTGGGCGTGTGGAAACATGATAACGCACTGCTGCTATAAACAAGGTCACGCTGTTGTAGTTTTGCTCTGCAGTGCGAAGTGCAGTATTGAGTTGACGGTGATGTGATGTAGTTCAGTTATTACAAGTTATTTAGTATTTTGTCCTGTACTTAGTCACAGAATATATTATGGTTCAGTATATGTTTTCTACTGCACAACGTGTAATTATTTATGATTCGTATGTGTTAACTCAGCTCGTCAAGTGCAATTACGATTTGCAGAAAGATTTCCAGGTGTAAAAGTTCCAGGCCGTACAACAATCCATGAACTTTACAATACATTTCAGGCCACAGGAAGTGTTCAGGCCAAGGAATCTAAAACGCGGCGTACGGTTCTTACCGAAGAAACATTAGACGATATCGGTCATCGTTTGAAGAATTCCCCCCAAAAATCACTTAGGCGTCTTTCACAACAGGCAGCATTTGTTATGGCTCTGCGCGAAGAGCTACCAAATTGCTGAAGTTAAAATGATATAAAATAACTGTGGCACATGCTCTTCAACCAGGTGATCCTGTAATTAGGCGCACATTTTGTGAGTGGAGTCTCAATAGTGTACACAATGGCGAAATAGACCAATATTAAATATTTTTCACGAACGAAGCTTGGTTCCACCTTCATGGATATGTGTGTACACAAAATAATCGTTATTGGAGCTCTGACAAACCTAATATTGTTCATGAAGTACCCCTTCATGACGATAAAATTGGTGTATGTTGCGCCATGAGCGGAGAAAGAGTTATAGGGCCAATTTTTTTCGAGTCAACAGTTGACGCCCGTACATTCGTGAATATAATTTTGCCCCCCCCCCCATTTTTTAGGGAATTAACAGACAGGGAGCGTGATTTTGCCTTTTTTCAACAAGACTCTGCAACAGCTCATAGGCCAATATTTCGATAGAACAATTGAAAGTGTGTTTGAGGACAGAATTATTAGTAGAGATTTGTGGCCCCCTCGGTCCCCCGACCTAACCCCCTGCAATTTCTATCTTTGGGGTAACTTAAAGCATAAAGTGTACAAGACAAACCCACACACCCTGGAAGAATTAAAACAAAATATCCGCCAGGAAATTGCCAACGTGAACTACGGCGAGGGATGGATAGTTTCCTAAAGAGGTGCCAAAAATGTATGGACAACGACGGTGGTCAGTTTCAGCATCTCCTTTCATAAAGTTGGTAAGTAAAGCCTTTAAAAGTAGTTTTAAAAATGTTGTATGGTTTCATCCGCGCCTTTCTGTGATAGGGGCAGACGGCAACGAGCGCCGAGGACGCGGACAGGAAAAACACCGCGCAGAGGGTTCGTAGTTTTTTGGCTCCCTGTGTATAACGGAACCAATATTAAGTGACATTTAAACGTCAAAACTAGTAAACTTTGCTCACAACTCCTAATTCTAACACAATATATAGTAATAAAAATGCGCATGTGTTGAAAGTCTTGTATTGAACTGAGAAAAGAATTGTACTATTAATCCTTCCTTGATTGGAAACAATAGAAACTATTGCTCTTAGATCACAAATTACAATGTGCCATTTCTGTTTTAGTTCCTTGTCTTTTGGAAATAAATGAAATAACAAGCCGCATCTTTTCTCCCGCTTTTGAGTTGGAGTAACGTACACAACAATAACCCGTTTTTATTTAATTTGAGATGCAAATATTGCTTATTTCACTTTAGAGAACGCAGACTCACACACACAATAAACAAACTACTAACAGAAAGCTTTTGTATGTAATGGTATTTGTGTTCATTGGTAAACACAAACAATAAATTTATTTCCCGCCAATTCCATCTCTATATGATTTTATTGGGGTAGTACAGCAGGGTAAAAAGGAAAAGTTGCTTGTGTTGGATTCCCTTATGACGTATGTATATTTAATATTTACATAATCTTTTACAACAAAAGTGTTAACCATTTATTTTCTTAATAATTCGAATCTGGAAGCAACCATTTTTTTTTAGATTAGTCAGTCAAGGATTGCATACTCTGTTGCGTAAGCAGTGATGTCTCTTTCTGTTACCCATGCTCAAGCCTAAACCAAATGCATTATAGGTAATCGGATAAAAGGATACACTGGTGAAGGCCTTGCCGTCGAACATATAAAAGTGCTTGATGAATGCTAAAATACTCAGCGGTAAAAAATGAACTATGCCTTGAAAGACGAAAACTAAAACTGACAACAACATAAATGCACATCCTATACATCGATTGTCAGTGTAAATAAAAAAGCTGTCCATGAAATGCCCTTTAGGCATTAAAAAGGCTGAACTAACGATTAGATTACGGTCGTTGATTTGAGCATGGATGTCAACTCAAGGTGGAGACGTATCTCGGTACGTAACCAGGAGGACTGGCGCGTTTCTCCTATAGGAAGCGTAGCCCGTAGTGTGATGCCCAATTGCTGAAGCAGACGAAAGCGAATCCTTGCAGCCGTCAAACTAAGGCAACTATCCGTATATTAATGGTTTAGATAATCGTCTAAAAATTAACCAAAAGACTTATGTTATGAAGACGATAGCAGGCACGCGTAGCTGCAGAGAAGAACTTAGCTACGATAGAATAACGGAAATTTGGCAGCTTCAATATAAGAACGCCAATAGTTAATCGTATGTCATGATAGTGATGGCATTTAAGCGTCGTGGAACAGAATAAACAGTACACCCTTCGATCGGACCACTGAGAGATAGAGACGCAAAAGCGGTCTGAATTAGCTCCCACATGATGCGTGACTAAAACATTAATAAGAGAAAGGTCACACAGCTTTTTCGGATACAATTCATGTAAAGACCAATGAAATTTTCTTCAAAAACCAATCCTAAACTTCTCGTCTCGTCTGCGGATGGAAGAACATCTGGCCAGAGGCGTAGAGAGAGCAATGAAAATGCCTTCTGGTGCCACAAATTCGCACACACGGCTTCTCGGCTAAGCAAATTGAAGCCGTTTACTATACTCCAATAATTGCACAAGCGAACAAGAAAGCGGCGTCCGGGGCTTGTCCTTAGCGTCCCATTCTATATTGGGCCATGAAAGACCGTAATTTTGCTCAGAGGCCTCTTTATCAGGCTTGAGGTTCTTTTACGTGCCGTAAATCTACGACACGGGACCACCGGCTTTACTTCCCTTCCGAAGGAAGCCATGCTAAGGATTTTTACGCCCGAAAAAAATCCATCGCCCTCCGCCGGGTTTGAACCCAAGACCTTGGGAACTAGAGGCTAACATGGTACCACTAGTCCATTACCCAGACTTGAGTATTGGAGCAACGACGGAAATTTACTTTTGTGCCATATGCAATTAACCTGTGGGAGAAAGCGCTTACCGCCGGGATAAAGGTTCTATAACATGTAAATAACTATACCATCTTAATCGGGAAAGAAGGTCCGAGAGGATGTAGGGGCATTTTCTAGCTTTCGCATAGCGAAAAAGCCATTGCAGCACTTTCGGTTGGCAGGACGAAACGACATTCGCTGAATTTAAATTTCGGCGTTAACATTGCAAAATGCCGCCTGATAGTTGCGGAACTAGAAACTGCAACGAAGGTTTTGCCCAGTGTATCAATAGTAACAGGAACACAATGATGTCAATAGCTATTTGAAGACTCGGGGCAATGGAAGACAGCTCAGATTACCAGCCACACGACCAAGCTTAACCCAAAACGACTGAGAAAGGCGTAAAGCGATTAAAAGAGGCCACAAATCGGTTCCATTGGGCCTTATTGCCGTCCTGGATGATTTAAAAAGCCCTAGCGCGTTCGGTATAAAATAAATCATAAATAAAGAAGGGTGAAATGGAACGCTCTAAGAATACTTCTTCGTGCAGGATGGCAGCCCAGAATTCCTCGCTCGTACAAGGGACCGTTAAGAATCCAGATCGAGAAGAGGATCGGGAAGCACTTTGCAGCGGAAAGAATCATAGAAGTGAGATATGCTACTTTTTGATTCTCATCATCAAAGGGGCGGTCTTCAAAGACTACAGGCCTTGACAAATGACATCCGCCTTATTCAGTTTCCAAGTAGGGATTCGGGATGGAGGTACATGTTGAGAAAGCAGGCTATGGTCCCTAGAATATGTGCCGAAGATTAAATTCTACCGAAAACTGTGAGCAAGCTGTTGTAAGCAAATTGAGAGATCCAGTTGTGAGAGTGTAGCAGATGAATCAGATAAAATGTAGGTTCGCTAGTATTCACAGTGACAAAATTAAGTCATTGTAAAACATTGGTAATGGGCATCCCTCTCTCGCAAGTCCGGAACGAGCTCCAAAAGGGTGGTGAGCATTGAAGTCTCCCAGCAGGATACAAAGTGCTGAGAGCTTATTTACTAAGCGGATAAGTTCCTACTGTGGATGAAGACGAAGGAGGGTTATACCGAGTAGAAAGAGAAACTAAATGCAGGTAATGTAATTCTTACTGTAACAGCCTGGGATGCAGCGTAATAGGCTGAATGGAAACATCGTTGCTGTTTAGATCGTGACACCTCCATTTGCAAGAGCGCCCTCCTCCGATGTAAGATCCAAGCGCACCGAAGTATAGCACTTAAGACTGAAAGGACGCCAAGGGTAAAGCTTCTTCTCCTGCAAACAAACGACCATTGGAGTGTGGTTTGGATTCATTCATAACAAGTGTTGCATTCCGTGCGGTGCGTACGAGTACCACATATGTTCCACTGTAGGAGAACGACGGTGAAAATGTATAAAGTACTTAGATTACGTCTAGTGGTTCAAAGTAAGTTTTATCTTGTGAGGGGACTCAGGTTTTCTTTGGTAACTCTCCCTGTTTCATAGCCTCCTCGTAAGAAGGGCTCTCGCGCTTGGAAGTGGGAAACCGATTTCACGGCTGTGAATCAGTTCCCGGTGATAATCGACGGGGAGACGCTTCGCTGATCGCGGTTCATCCCAGGAGCGCCCAGGGAGAGAGTAAATTCTTTTTTACCTCTGTGCTGCTCACGCGGCGAGAGGTCTTTGGAGATCCTCCCTTCTATATTGAATTTTAAGTTTCCTTGGGGTGGTGTGAGAGCCCCCCCCCAAAAAAAAAGGAAAAAGTATTTTGAGTTAGAGCAAGAAGTAGGATCAGACTGACGTAACTACATGAATGCATGTTTCGAGATATTTAAGTTTTTAAGTTTGTGATGATGCTATATGTATATTAGCATTGCTGAACACAAACTTTGTTGTAAAATTCGATAACCTAGTTCATTTGCCCTATGATTGGCATTGATGTTTAGTTTGTAATAATCAATTATTAAGTAGATATTTAATATTTTAATAAAATGCGCTGTAGTTATGTCTCTTTGATCCTAAATAAATTATGATTTCTTGCTGCGACTCTATGGGTATTGCAACCTTATAATGAAACTGCACACGCTTTGTTGTTGTAAGACATTTTTATTAAAGCGTAAAATAAATGATAAACAAAATTACATTAATGTTACACTGTTATAATGGGAGTGAAGTGAGGAATAAAACTGATGGTACTTCTGTGGAATTATCCCTTTCTGGCATAACTCTTTCAGATCGGATAGTTTCTCTTTGGTGACTGGCAGGGTACTGTCATAGACAGGTTGTAATGCTAATTCCTACGTTTGATTTCTTCTACTGTGCCCAGCTCTTATGGTCTGCAACTCATGAAATTCTGCCTCATCGTAACAATACTAGAAACATATTTTGTATGGTTCACCCTTACGTATTACACCCATACAATTTTCAACAAGCTCACTGCTTCTCCTTTTTCATCCATATTTCTATTCCTAATTGTTTCTTTCTGAATTTCAGTAAAGTTTACGAATTTCGTAGAATCCAACTCTATGAGTGTGTCTCTTTGATGCCAAGCGTACTACAGTGAACCATCCTATGGGATTGAACACATCTACGTGCTTGCTCTAATTTTCTATGCAGGCATGTACAGAGTCCACTTCCATCTGTGAGTGGCCTGGTTCGAAAAACCGCTGATTGATTACTGGAATGTTCATATTCTGGACGGCATATAACAACATCGCACATATGTTAATATTTTGGTTTTGTCCACTACATGTATCTGAAAATAGTGCTATTTCCTTTCCATTTGCAACATCTTTCAGAAAGTTCAAAACACACGATGCCCTTCTGTTGAACCCCTTTTCGCTGTTGACTCATCTCACATGTTGGCTTGGTTGTTTCATAAATTCAAAATTGTCAAGTTATAGACAAAAAATTGTCTTTTATAAAACAAAGACTTGGAATTTGTCTTAGGACAGTACAATACTGCATCCAACTCATATTCTGCCATAACACATTCACCTTTTATTGCTTCGTCCTTTTCCTTATTCTTCATTTCTTGTGCCAATTCTTTCTTCTTGATGTGATCATCATTGTTTTTCTTCATATTTTCATCTTTCTTCTCCATCTGTGTAAGATTAGAATATTTGAAACATTCATTGTTATACATGATCTGAATATTTAAATATGCAGGTAAGTGTTCCTTGTCAAACTTCTTCCTGGAATAATGAGATGGGAGAACTGAAAATTTCTGGATATGGTTTCTGATTTCCTCCTCCTTATCTTTGGGTGGTTTCCAACCAGGCGCATGATGACCTCTTTTCTCCTTCTCTATTACATTGTGATCATCTCTTTTCTTAATGATTGTCCTCGCAAACATTTCCGATATGTCAAGGGTAGTGAGGAAAAATTGCTTGTGTACCTGAATTTTATCAAATCCTTTGACTAGGAAAAGACGTTTACTATTTTTTCTTCTAGAACATTCTGATTGTGTTCAGATACTTTCCTTTTCATATTCATCAACTAATGAACTCAAATATTGTCTCTGAGGTTCAGTAGAACCAAGCTCCCAGAAAGCTTGATGGACTTTTTGTCTATCATCCTTATTGAAATTATCATTACATTTTCGAATACACCTTGAACAACCTTTTTCATGCACCCTTTGAGCTGGAACATCTTGATTTGTGGTAGAAGTGTATGCTTTCCCCCACTGTCTATTATGTCTTTTTTTGTTTCTTTTCCATTCTTCCATAACAACCCTCTTCTTTATTTTCCTTGTAGCGGGGTCTTCACTGATTTTACCATTAGTTTCTTTAGATTCTGCAACCTGCTCTCTACATTTTCATTGACATCCTTTCCTGTTTGTTCATCATAGTTGGAATCTGTAATAAATTAATAATAAATGATAGCTATAAACAGGCCTATTCATAAATATAGGAATAAATATGGTTTAATAAAAAGATAGTTTCCTAGGTTCTGTGATGACTCACCCTTTCACACAGATCATCTAGCACAGGGTCTTTGCCTTAATTAGTATCATCCATTTCCATAGATTCTGCAACCTGAACCATGTTTACAGTAATAATGCCTCTCTGCATCTGTAATACATTATATTCCAAAATGTAGTACCTATGTTAATGAGAAGAACTTTGAGAAGGTTATAAGATCATCACCCTTCTCATCCAGATAATTAGAATCATTACTGGGTTCATTAACTGACTCAGGACTATTAATTTCCATATATTGTGCCACCAGAACTCTGGATTTCACATTAGGATTGACAACGTCCCTCTATACTTGTTCATCATTAGAATGTGTAATAAATGAATAATGTGTCTATAGTGTAGACCTCCAAAACACAATAATAACAACCACAACAACAATAATAATAACAAGGTGTAGGAGTAATAGTAACTTGTCCAAAACCATAACATCACAATTATTACTCACCATTCTCACTTAGATCACTTTTTGGCTCATAATCAGGATCATTATCTGAGTCAGCTGCTGCTATAAATTCTCTAAACAATGCTTCTCCTTCCTCATCTTCTGATGTCCCACTGTCATAAACTACAAAATAACAAAGTACTGAATGCTTTAACTAAGTTACAACGTTTAAATGACAGCTCATATATAATTCAATTATTATTTCAATATCGTATATACAAGTTTAATAACTAACAAACATATACTTACTTATATTTTGTTCCAATGTATTTTATACTTACATTTATCATTATTTTCATTATTCTTCTGTTCACTTACTAACTGAACCATTCTTCTCCCTCTGGATTCCATAACAGGGTTTCACTAATTTTTAAATCTACAAATGTAATACTTGTGAGCTAAAAGCACACTGCTAAACAATATTGCACTAAATAACAAATTGCCTTTAAATACATGCGCTTTCATGCACAATTTGGTGATGTGCACTCCTTCAAATTTGGAATTGTGTATGTAAAGGCAATAATTAAAAAATAACAAAATTACAGTGGTCGGCCATATATGCAGGAAGGATGAGACAAATATAAGAGCTTATCAGGTGTCAATAATAAAATGAAGCGTTAGGGTCAGACAAATGTATCAGCTTTTACCATCCTCAGATCCTTACCAAAATTATTATTTTGCAGATAGCATTAGGGTCAGTCAAACATAATGGCTTTTACGTTACTTTGACTCTTACAAAAAGTATGACATTGTAGTTACGTCAGTGCTTAACTTGGACACTATTATAGCTAGAGATACAATTGTTTGATCCTAAGATAGAGCGCAATTTTCTGATTATGAAGTAGTCGTAACTCAAAAACAGCAAAAAGTATAGTTACGTCAGTCTGATCCTAAGGTAGCGAATGGTCAGATTTGAAAGCAAGACAACTGGTGCTGCAAGTGACTGGCAGTGGCAGAGGCAGAGGTGACATTCATAGCCCAAATCTCTGTAGCAACTTCTACATGGCACTGGCACAGCTACAACATGACTAAATTTCTGGATCACAGGAATGATGGTGGCGAACAAGATGTCAATTCCAGGCCTCTGCAAAGTGGAGTTTTCACTTAACTTGGAGCATTGAGATTGTCTTTTTATCCATATACCATGGACAAGTAGGAAAGGAAGTGGCATGTGCAGCTTTGGAATATACAGAAGCAGAAGATTATGTACAATCTCCATCATGAGCATTCTTACTGTATGGGGCACAAATGAACACTTGCTTTACATGATAGCTGTACTAGCCAGAAATGTTGGAAGCAGCACATTAAATGTGGGATGTAGAACCTCATATCAATGCATTCACACTTGAACAGGTCTATGGCCTAAAATGTGGGGGATAGGGTATGAGTAGGAACTATTATGCCATCTCATTTGACTCTCTTTCTATGCATGAAGTTACTTGCTCGGACAAATAACCAACAAGCTCTTTGTCTGAGATGTCAAGAATGTGGGCAGTGAACAACCCTCAAATAGTTCAGAGTGTAATGTTTCTCTACATGGAGGGGATAACCAGGAGAGCAATGACTTCTAGTAAGATTTTTGTGAGGGATGCTGAGGTATTCTCTACTAAAAGAGATCCATTGCTTAGCTGTGTTTACACTTTAACAGCACAGTTATATGATTAATTCCTTTGTGAATGACAAATGGATTTACCCTCTGAAGCAACTGTCCCTCTTTTGTACATGATATAACTAAGCAGCAACCAGGTAACAGTGGTAATACTTCTTTCTCAATGACTTGTCTATGTTTATAAGTGTTACTGTTTGAGAAATATGTCTCCATTGTAATGAAACCTTTCACCACTGTAACTGTATGCAAACTTTGTCTCTAGCTCTTTAGACCCAAGCTTGGGTGAGTGATCAAATCCAGTGTCACTTCCAGATCACACGTTCCAGTTAAATGACAGAGATATCCAGTTGCTATGAGGAGTTAGCAGCTCATACAAGGCTCCTTTGCAGGACTGAAGTTAAACAGCAGATAGGAATGCAGCCCTTTGTGATGATCTAGGTCTGGGGATGATACCATTACCAGTCACCTGGCTGCAGATGTAGATGCATGAGTACCCTTTATACTTCACACCCTGAAAGATTTAAATAAAAGAAAAAGAAGGAAAAAAAAAGAAAAGGGGTCAAACACATTACATGGACCAATATTTAGGTTTTCTTCATGCAATAAAATAAAGACGTGATGGGTGAGAGGGTGCACTTAGTGAAATGGCAACAAGAAATGAGACAAGAAAGGGGTGGTTCACAAGATCATGAAATGAAATGCAATGCACCAGAATGTACAAGAGCCTTCCTTGTTTCCCCTGGTAACTATGAGTAAGAATGCACTTTGACCAGTAGATACTTTCTGAAAAGCAGTACAATGAATTCCGACTAGAAGCACCAGGATTCATAATAACAAGTGCAGGATTTTATAGCATGTCCATGTCCAACCGCTTGTAGTTGTTGTTGAACTTGCCTCTCTAATTGTTAATGACATCTAGTCAGAAAATGTTTTGATCATAGAGCTTATAAATAAAGCTGCACTGTACCTTTAGATTTGCATGAGAAAGTAAGTTACTGCCACTGTGTATAAAAGTTGACAGCATGAATCAACTGCATCACATGCAGCTATAAAGGAACTAGCTAAGCTTCCAAGAAGAGCATCACAGCATTATAACTATCAAAGGATCTACCAAAATCTACATGTTTAAATTGTCACAATGCAGCAAGTGGCTTTGAATTAGAATAGGTTTCTAATTGTGTTGTATTATGTCTTGTTCTAATTCAGACTTTGCAAATATTTCGGTTTCCTTATGGCAACAATATTTTTGTACAGAAATAATTTTAAATTATAAAGGTTGGAGTACAATTGAGTAGCCTTACCAAAACAAACCAACTCCAAAAAATGTTAATTTTCTGCTAACAGTTGAATAACACAGTATATGGAACTCTCTGCCATTGGGTTAAATAGTAATTGGATCCTGAAAATGCAAAACCAGTCAGCTCCAACTTACGAATATCATACCAAAAGTAGCCAACTCCAAGATTTGGTGTGGTACATCAAAACCAGCCAACTCCCTTGTTTTTCTAATGAATATTATGATGCGAAACTATTGGACATTTGCAATTTTGCAGTTTCATTCTCTCTTTTACCACATTCTGCAGAATTAAATCTGTGGAATGTACAGCATTGCAAAATTATAAAATAAATTTCAAAGAGCATGCCAATAAGTTAAGTGTGATTAACCATATAAATGGAAAGGAACGTAAGTGATATTCAACAGTCCATATGAGGTTACTCATATACCACAATTAACACCCATTATTGTCATTGGAGTGAATATTTGCAACAGTGCATAAGAAAATCAGAGTGGCCCTCTATTACATTGACAGTTATCAGCGGTGATATGTGACATTGCTTCTTACATTTCGGTTCTATGTTGGTATGACAAAAATATGATTAATAACAATCAAGTGCCCTCAACATCGGGCAAGAACGAAGGAAAAAAAATTGCTGACCAAACAAAATGGAAGCAATTTATTAAAACTGCAAACAGTGAGTTGAACTTTCACCAATTGAGGAGCATTTTTGTAAGTTGATGAATGCAAAACTTTCTGCAAATGAGTTATATATTGCATCTATATATTTTTAGCATCTGAATCAATCTATGAAATCAGATTTAGGGAAACGCGATTCATGCCATAATCAGAGACAATCAAACATTCCAGGTTTTTTTCAAAACTCGATAGATGCAGCCACTTAGTTAAAGCAAAACTCGATACATGCTGGACTCCTTATCTGAAACATACACAAGGCCAAGTAAAATTTTTTCACCATAGTATAAAGTTTTAAGAGCATTCTCAAGTGTCGCAGTATTCCAACTACTGCATTCCCAAGAGCAGGTTCAGGTGGCAAGGAATGAAATATAATCCTTGCATCCTTGGATATATGTTGGCTGCTTAAATAGTCATATTTAAAGCTTTCAATGTAAGCGTGAGCTAATGTTTTCCACTTAGCTTGTACTGCGCTGACATAAGATTCGTATCTGAAACAATGCAGGTGCAAAGCTGCAAAGTTAGCAGATTCCAGACTCCAGAAGTTAACCTGGTGTCTAAAGAAAAAAAGAATGGCATTAAGAAACTCATGCTTTATTTTGAAATAACGGAAGAGGCAAAGGACTTATACATAACTGTTCTAGTGAAGGTGTCCCATTTATACTTTTGTGATAATTATAGTTTTGAGCTAAGATTATTAATTTTGTTCAGTTTTATTGGTGCTTAATGAGACTCATATGAAGAAAGACTGCATCTATTGAGTTTTGAAAAAAAAAAACAACTCACTTTTGTGGGAGTAAAACACACCAAGGTTTCTGTTTAAATCCCCTTTCATTGCCTCTGAACAAAGAGTGCTTCATGCCAAAGCTTTTGTTATGAAATATATACTTGTGTTTAAAATAAAAAAAAATATGATTCCCATAAAATTTTAATTTCTGCATCTATCGACTTTTGCAAAAGTGCTCCTCAATTTTTAACCTTTATGCAAGACACATTAATTTAAAGTACCCATACTATAAAGGGTATTGCGCATTACTAACATTCCACTCTGTTGTATGCAAACATTTACTGCATACTAAGCCCATAGGTTTGTCTATTTGAATAGGTACAAATCCAAAAGATATCCCTACATTCCAATGTACAGTCACCCAGATAGCTTAAAGAAAAAGATGCAGTGCCAAGTTTCACCTAGAAGGATATGGTGAAATTATGTGCTAAAAAAACTAAATTGAGTTTTATTTATGGATGCTCTTTAACTGCTGTGGCCCTTAGCATCCCATTCTAACTGTTGATTGGTATTCCCAGGAAAGAAGATAGGGGAGGTGACAGGATTATCTCAAAATTTAATGAAAAATGGAATTCATTGAGACAATTTCTGGTCAAGTTGTGAGGTTGTAAGATGTTGGAAAAAGCTACTCATTTGTACTCAGACAGTATACTATCTGTCAAATCACTTTGGAAAATGTACATAAAGAGTGTTGATTAGGGATGGGAATTCAGACGTGTGTAGTTAGCACAGCAGTTAAAACCGGTTCACTATGGCTGGAAAAGCATGCGCTACACCTCACAACCTGATAATATTCTGGTGCCTCACTCTTGTATGCAAAATTAATATAACTACCTGTCTCGATTCTCATCCCTAGTGTTGATGTTCACCTTCATGTATCACATGTGTTTTTCCGCAATATATTTTTGTGGAAATTCAACTTCAGCTTACCACACTCTTACAGATGTTTGTTCTGATTATATTTGATTTGGCAGTAACATTAAAGCAGCTAGAATGCTTGGTGAAAGGTACAGATTGGAAACAGAACAAAGGCTTCATGAAGTGATGAAATGACAGGCCTTCAAGAAACTACTTAAGAAGCATTAAAACCATGTCCTAACTCTGGCTTATGATTGCCAGAAGGATTTGCTACAGCCAAAAGTGGCAGACCAGATGACCTATTATTCGAGGTGAATGTACCTTTACAATTTCACAGTTCTGAAAGTTGTTCCTGCAGGAAGTTTGGGAAAAGAAAATGTGTGTATTTTCACTTGGCATGAAAATGAAGACCAAAAACAGCTGAAACGAAATTGCTTCAGCCATCCATACTCTTCTTAAGGACTTTGATTTATCTGCCATAACAAAGAATTGCCTCTTCTCAGATGTGCGTGGTAGACAAAACAAAAACATGGACCATGATTGGAATGGTATGTAAGTGGTTGCATTATGAAGCTCCTATCCATGTAAAAGATGTAAAAGAAGCAGAGCTAATGTTTCCAGTATGAGGTCACTCCTTTATTCCACCAGATCAAGTTTTTGGAGTTACAAAAAAACAGATATATAGGAGGGAAATAATTGCTGATTCTGGGAAGTATGAATCCATATTTTCTGAGTCTAACCAGACTAAGAGACTGGGCACACATAGGCATGTCCAAGATTGGCATAGGAGCATACAGAGTATACTAAAAAATGCTGCAGGCTTCATTTCCAGATATGTAAGTAAAAAGAGTAATAGTCACCAGAACAATAAGTAGGCAGATTAATGATCATGAGGAGTCACATTTTACTGTAGATGTTGGAGCTGATTGTCCCATTTTAAAAAGGAGGACTATGTTAACCATTCAGCCAGACGTTGCACCTGTAGAAAAGAAACTGTCAGATTTTTAAAAGCTACTGAAGTCCACTTTGGAAATGAATAGAAATCTATAGAAGGGTTACAGTTGTATGTAGATGAATTGAAAGATTTTCAAGATGAATGATGATGGTGATAATGAAGACTTGATGAGAATGAGAATAGATGCACATCATACCTCTAGCTCGGCAATGAAGGGTTTTTGTTGGAAGAAATTAGAGACAAGCTGAATTTTTGCCAGTAGTTAGGACCTAAGTAGAGGAGTATTTCTTCAAAAGTCCCTATCCCTCCCCCTTGTGCTCCCTTTCCCACTACCCCTTAAACACCCATTGGGCAAGCTTTTTAGTTTTCGCTTATATTTCAGTCACTATTTATTCTAACTTGATAAACTTTATATAGTTATATTCCTTAACATATTCTTTAAAAAAGTTATTTTAACATCTTTCAGTAAATATAATACTTTCATGAGAATTAAAATAAGGTGAAATTTTTGCTTTGAAATTTGTATTTTTATAGTTTTTATGTCACAACACTTTTATTTGGGACATATCCCAAAACAGTTGAAATAAAAGTTGTAGTGCAGTTTTTAAGCTTTCAAATGATATACACACTTCACATGTTGGGGTCAGGAACACTTACAAACTACAAGAGTTTTCTGCACATCCGTCACTAGCCTGGTATGGCCTTAACAAGGGAGCTGGGCAGTGCGGCAGCATTTGCTGCCTCTTGCTTGTGTAAAACAAGCTTGTTTGTTAAAGTAAAACCACTTATATATTATAACATCTAATGCTACTACAGGCATTAATAAAATTTAAACCTTTTATAAACATATTCATGACAAAATCAGGAGTTCTTTGTTATGTTAAGTTTTTGCCAGTTTTGGTTTTGGGGGGCAGCTGTGCTCCTAACCTCAGTATGTAAGGTAGCTGCAATATTCACCACCTTTGGTCCTACCAGTGTCCCAAACTGGCAACATTTGGCAGATGTGGAGTTAAAAAAACTGTAACCAATTTGAGTAATAGTAATCCGTGCCATCCACAGCATCACAGACCTCCCACCTACCACTAGTTGACTTCATCTTTGTATGTTTTTCATTTTCACTTTCATTTTCTTGCTTTGTGTTTTACTTTAACAAATAATTCATAAACAGTTCATATTTACAAATCTTTGGTTACTTATTGATTACAATTTACATTTTTGGACTTGCAAGTAGATAAACTCTTAGTATGTGTGGTTAACATGCCAGATCCAAATTTGATTGCAAATTGGTTTTTTGTTTGTTTATTTATTCTTTACTTTTCATAGTCATAAATTTGAAGTAATGTTCTTCATTCAAATTTATATATCTATTCATTTCATATAGTCCAGGCGTAAATCTTTCTTCACTAATTAGCAATTGTTAGGGACCCCAGATTGTCGGTAAATAAAATAATGTAATATCGGTGTAAAAATATTATAGTGAGCGGTGTTTTGGGCGGTAAATAAAACTGCTTAATGGTGTTATCTCGTGCAAAAAAAATGGGAAAAAACAAAAACACAGTTTAAACTACTTTACTGTGGAACAAAGGGCACCTTACATGTAACTTAAAAAAGAGGAGCATGAAAATATTTACATAGTATACATTTCGACTGATTTACTTTGTTAGAGACAAAGCCACCATAAGTTCGGTGTTCTCTGGCTTAAGATTTGTTCTTAAGTTTGTCATGATGTTCCCATATGCAGAGAAAAGTCTTTCACTGTCCACATTGGACATGGGTACCCACAATAGTTTCATACACTTCTCACTGAAACACAAGTGATCACATTGAAGTCCAGAAAGTAAATCCATATGTTCACTTCAGCAGCATCATCTAATTTCTCACACACTATGTTCTTCAGAGCAGCATATCCCTCCTCGAATGTCTTCTCTTGCAAGTCTCGCAGAAAAGGTAACATTCTTCTTGCTTTTTCTATAGTTATATCAGTAGATGCCTCATTTGATACTATTTTTCGTATATCAAACAATTTACCTGCAGAATGAATATCATCATCAGCTGGATCAGCTGACATTAAGGAATTCAGCTTGGTAACTGACTTTATGCCCAATTGCTTGAACTGACTGATAACCTAAGACTTCTTGAGGGTTGGCAGTCTCTGAAGAAGACTTGAAGTTTTCTCTCCAAACGAGCCCTCAGCTACTATTGTGAAGCCATTTGATATACCTTTAAGTTTGCTATATAGTTTATGAACAAATGGATATTTAGATCCCTCAAGCACTTCAATAAGGCAAATGGTGTCTTTGCAGTGTTCAAGAAGGAAAGATGCCTGGCAGTTTATTATATTTTGAGACCGCATTGAAATACTACTGTGGAATCGGTTTGAATTCCCGCGTGCCGCAAAACTAAACTGACCTGGCAACGTCTTGCACATGCTGTCTGTACGGCGCGCGAACGGCACGTTGCCAACTCCACCGTCAGCTGAATTGTGCCTGCGCTAGCTTAATTTGAAACGTGGCTCCATCGGCATAATTCCTTTTCTTTTTCAGAGCAGAAGATAAACAGACTCCTTGCGCTAAATTGTAACGTAATTTAAAGAATATAACTTTGACTCCAAACGAATCTTTCAGTATAGCGGACACAAAATATACCTAGACATGCGTTCACATTATGGCAACGTTGCGAGACAGCAACAATTTTCGTGCGAGGAGTACAGGAAACGGAGACAGTGATTGGTAGAAGAGGCTGTCTACTGTCAGAATTGACTTGAACCAACCTTAGAAATTCATGCATTATTTAACGATACCTTTGCGACAGTCTTTTCCAGCCGGCATGAAATGGGGCGATGCAAGCACGAATCGTTAAAATACGGCATTAGAGAAGAATTGCAGGTAGTATTGTCATTTAAATCCAAAGAATAATTTGAGTGAAATGAGAAATCCGTCACTGATGCAGTGTTGCCGAGTTCTGATAAACATGGCATTCCTTTTGTTGTGCATGCGATAGGTGAAGAGAGAAGGGGACGGGGTAGTCGAAGCAGTACCGATGTTTGCCGAAGCTCTGGTTAAATTACAGTGCAGTTTGGTGTTCTGTGCCGTGCAGCACACAGCACCGTGCAGCATGGCCGTAGCGAATGACAATACACGTATCCGTAAATGATTGATAAGCCAAATATCTGATTGTTTATGTGAAAAGGAGAGACAAACGCCAAAAATAAAGGAGAGAGAGAGAGAAAAATTTCGGATTATTTTGCACATTTTTTTTTCATAACGGTTTTATTTCGCGTTTTCGCGATATAGAACCAATGTCGCGTTATTTCGCGACTCAGAATGGATATGTATGTGGAATTTTAAAATAATTGATTAAAGGTTTTCTTTACTGTTAATTTTCGGCCAATTTCGCGAATTAACTACTCGCGAAAAGTCGGGGTCCCTAGCAATTGTTCTTATGATTTGTTTTCTTGAAAAAAAGTTGAACATTGTTGCTGAGCTTCCACCCAAGACTTCACCATTTCAGCTGCTTTTATCTTTCCTAAAGCATTAAGGCCTGATTTAGTATTGTAACTGGTCTTGCATGCACAAACAAGATACTTCTTTTGATTTTACTGTGCTACTGGATCATAATGTCAATGTCCTAAAATAGTTAAGTTGGATTCTTGCCACTTTTTAGCTTACAAAAATCAATTACCTTTTTCTCTGAAGAGAGGGCCACTAATAAAGTCAACATATCAGAATCTGATCCTACAATGACCTTAGATCACTCTTGGGCTTTTCTATAGCAACAGTTACTACATCTGCATCAGTGTCATCTTCAGCTGTCAAAACTGATATTTTCCTTTCACCATTTCTGAAGCTACTGCTTGTAACAATATTTTCTTTGTTTCTCCTATTTCCTAAAAAAAATGTCCATAGGTGTCATAGATTTTGTTTTCTCTTCCAAGTCTATATTGCAAGTATTCTTCTCTGAGACTCTTCTACTTTGCTCTTCATTTTAGTGGTAGAATGCTCTGAATATCCATCAAAGATGACAGAATTGTATCCATAGTTGTATGTAATATAATCACAAAAATTATATTTTACAACTCCTCCATAAGTGGAACCTTCTGGACAAGTCACATAATGGATTAAAAATCCTCCATCTAGTTGTAATGCTTCCTCATGAACAGGTACTAGCAAACTATTTTCCAATACCTTCATCAATGAAGATGTTTTTCCTTCATGGAGTGACACATCATCAAATACAGATGTCGACGTAGAAACCATATCATATGATATGTATTTTTTCACTTTCATAGGACTATCACAAATGCATAACATTCTTTTGAAAAGCAGTTGAGGATAGACCATTGCTTCCTTTGTCAAATCTTCACTTTCCTTGACTTGGCCTGAGTCTACACTTTTTCTTTTCTATATAACTTCAACTCTAAAACTTTTTCACACACTTTTTGCATTGCTGTGATAGCTTTTTATAGGCCTGATTACAATTTACTGACTCCTTGGATACTTACCCAGATGACATTGATACAAGTTCTCCTGATTCTTTTGTAAATGGATATTTTCCTGAAGCCATGGAGTATGCTCTTGTATATTAACTGGTCTCTCTTCTGTTTTGAATCCCTGACTTTAATATGTTGTTCGTTGAATGTTATAGGACTTCCAAAAAATACTTTTAAGGTTTCATGTACTTTTTAAAAAATTAGGTTCCATGTATCCATTTAGAAGGTATACTTTCCATGATGCCTCTACCATGTGTTAAACCTCCAAAAGATTTCATTGGGTGCATGAGGTATTGCTCAATACAAATATCTGTCTAAGCGCCTGACAATTATTACTATATCTCACTATAGGTATTCCACTCTTTGTAAATAGCTCTCTCTTCTCTCTCTCCCTCTCTCTGTCAAATTAGAGTTGATTTCCATCATTTGCTATACATATTATAAATAAGTGCATATTACAATTTTCTGTTCATTCTGCATAAGTAAACTGGAAAATAAGGTCAACACACTTCAGTAAATCAACTCAAAGTTTGGAGGCTGTGTTTGATGATTATGTTTCTCATGGAAAGCAATGTAATAATGGTAATAACAATTAATAATAATATTTAAAGCCATTTTGTTGATTGAATTGTTCAATTAACTTCAGTGATCCAAAGGAAAAAGGATACCTTTTGAAAACAAATTGCACATAAATTGGCACTGCACAGTATAAATCACATGAAACAAACAACTACTATAATATGTTGGCACTAAAGCATCCACCAAACAACTGGCTTGGGGAGCCAGGATTCATAGGTTTTGCGAGAATTATTGTGGTAGGCAACCTGGGATAGTAGCTGTTGGCTGCGCGCTGCAAAATTAAATTTTTTGGACCTAAAGTGTTTTGTAGTGATACTCCTCATATGTGCCATTTATCTCTGTCATTTCACACAACGATTATAGCTCAGCAAACAATACACAGTTCTTCACTCTCCATTAGGTGATCAAGAACATAAAAAAAATCAGCACATTTGCTGCCATGTGACGGCTATTTTATTATTGTATACACTGAGTTGTTTCATTCTAAAGCCATACTAATGCAAGTGCTGTGTTTTACATTCATTCTAGAAAATAGACTGTATTCTTCCAATTTAGCAGTAGTCAATAGCTGGCAGACACTTGATTTTTAAACTTGTGTACTGCTTTGTAGTCAAAATTTCTTTTGTTTTCACTTGATGATTAAATAGAGAATGCAGCAAGCATAAATATATTGTAACTATTTTCCCTCCAAAATAAATGTTCTTTTCTTTGGAAGCTGAAATGTGGTGTTTGAGAAATCTTTCTTGATGGATATGGGTACAGAAGTGAGTTATAGGCATTTTGTGTACTACCATACTTTAAGCTCAATATCTTTTGCAGATAAATTAATTAAATTTGTGACTTAAGTGCAATATTATTGCCCTCCAACGAAATTGGAACTTCAAACAGTTGAAATTTCATTTCTATCTTTGCATTGTCCTGAAATCCATTTTCAATGTCTTCATAAAACTACTGCATCATTTCTGCATTCTTAGTGAAAGTCTATGCTTAACACAACTTAATAAAGGAGGAAATATTAGAAGTATAGTGTCCAAAGTAATGTGATTGACTCTTTCATAATAGAGGCATTGCTTAATGCTTCAATATTTCCACAACTGAATAATTGTATGGTCTCTACTTTGAAGATGTGTATTAGAGCATAGAAATGACTGATCAAGTTGGTAAGTTGGTTGAGTCACTGATCCATTTCTCATCATTGAGCTTTGAGATTTACTTACCATTCATTTCCATGAATAAGGCAATTCATTCATAGAAATAAAATCCAGGATCTTCCCATTACTAAGACATAACACCTCTGTATAAAAATAGAATTTTCTGTACTCATGTCAGTGTTTACAAGGAACAACTGAAATTTTCTGTTATTAAAACCTTGAACTCTGATGAAATTGGTTCATTTTATCACTATATTCATTACATGAGTGAGGTTAATTTTCTTTACAAACAATTTCCTTTAATAAATTATACCCTGCTGTAGTTCATTATGCCTGAAATAAATACTTTAACTCCTGCACTGCTACGCACATTGTTTAAGCTCTATCTGCTCTATACAGCCTTTGCTCAAGTAAGTCTGAGTGTTTTCAACGTCAGTTCTAAGCAAAATCTCCACCTATTGTTGTGTTCTTCATTGGAATAAAATCTAACAATTATTCCCTGATTTTTTTTATGCTAAAAGCTCTGATGAAAACAGCAGGCCAGACCATATGGTATACATCCATACTGCTGCCATAGCCAATGATTATGTAATAAATGTTATTACCTCCTTAAGTGAACTTTTTTAATGTATAGTGCTCATTAGCATGGGAATACTTACAATGACACTACAAATTTTATTTTCTCATCACATTAATTACCTTTAAACATTTTGCTGCATTTGCAAACTCTGTTAGAAAACAAAAATAAATAAAGGGGTTAAACAGCACAGGTATATATGCTACATGAACCACTGTCTGCACTTTAAGACATGCATGCTCATCACTAATTGTAAGCATCTACTGATCTCCTAGGTCAACAAAGCTATCTTGTTTTATCTTCAAGCATAGTGAAGCATGCACCATTGCAGTGTTTAGCCAATATCTACTTTAGCAAGTGCTTATGACTGCTACCTTCTAACCTGTAATAGTCTTGGTTAGAATAATTATTTTTACATACGTTAATACAAGGAATAACTCTGTTTTGAAATTATAAACAAGTTCAAATAAATGCAGTGATTACAAAGCTGTTCTGATAAAATTATAAAAACATCTCAAACAGAAATGAGAATAATGTATTCTTCTCCTCCTCCTCCCCCCCTCCTCCTCAATATAAGGCCTGGCTTCCATAATCAAGTCTCTCTATTTTTGTCAATTGTGTGCCATTTTTCCCACTTCCTTATGCCAAGTATCATCATTATATATTTTTCAACAGCACCAGTCTACATACTTCTGGTTTTCTGCATCTCTTGCCACCATTTGTGCTGTATGAAATGTGTTTTGAAATATATTGATTTCCAAGCCATTGTCCAGCCAACCGTAATCTTCTTATTTTAACCACTATAATAGGTATTGAGAGTTTGTATCTCATATCATAACATACAAGCAATCTCTACCTCTCATTTGATTTTAACAAATTTACCTTAGAAACTTTGTTTCAGATGAGTCAGTTGCCAAATCTTCTTAGTTAGTTAACATTCCAGTCTCATACTCTGGGCTTAGCTTGGACATGATTATTGTCTTGTATGTTTTAGTTTAGTGGCCTGATGAATGTTGGATTTCAATCATGTTTAAGGTGAGAAGTATGCTATAATAGCTAAGTTCATCCTACTCTAAATTTCATGGCAATCTGCTACATTATTGTTAATTTTAGATTTATGAATTCTTCAACCAGTTGCATTACATGCCCTTCATAAAGCTATATATTGTAGTTGTGTGTAGCATGCTGGTAATGTTGGTTGTATGTTTCAGGAGTAATTAAAATTTTAATCAGTTGCAAGTTGTGGCTCTTTAACTATAGTGGTGTGCATGTTAGTAAAAATAGGTTGTTATGATCCATAAAAGGACCAACGAAAATGCTTCCTGCTTCTGTCAAATGCAATGAATGTGACACTAAAGGCAGTGCAAATCGTTTGTAATGCAATAAAAATTTAAAGATGCTGTTTATGGTAAATGAAATGGCATTCATGTTTTGACAAAACCAAAATCTTATTCCATTTTCTTCGGTCTATACACTTGCTGATACATGTTTGTTAGTACATCAATAAAGGAACTAAAAACATGATACAAGCTGTAAGCTTTAACATTGTTTACAAAATTTATGAGCATTTTTTCAAAACTTGATAAATGCACAAAATGCATTTCTGAGGAAAATGTTTTTTTCTACTTATTACCTACACTGATTGGTTAGCATTGCAAATTTTTTAATGATTCATTCTCCTTCCTGAAACTGTCATAACAAATAGGAAAACAAACAGATAGCACAGGCTGGTGAAATTTTGAGGCTTGAAAACTCAGAGTTTTTTCAAAAACTGATAGATGCTGATTAGCTTTTTTGCATGAGTGTTAAATTAGTATGTTGATATTGAGGTTTTGTTGTTTATTGTCAATAATAAACTATTTTACTTGTTAGCTTCATTATGGAATACCGTTCTTATGGCCATAGAATTATTAGATGCTTAGCAGGCATGTTGACCAACGTTTATTTGATGTTTTAATGCTTTGTTTATTGTTTTAACTTTATTCACTTTTATTTTGAGTACTTGATAGAATGTTTTTGCCAGCCTTAGCATAATAGCAATATTTGTATTTTCTTATTGCACAATTCTTTGTTACTTATTTTTTATTTATTTATATATTAATGTTTATTTATTTTCACCTCTTTACAATACATAATGTACTACCACCGTATTAATATTTAAACAGATTAGTTAGTAGGTATAAATTTAGAAAGTAAGTTCCACTACATTCACAATAACAATGTTTCTTTTATTTATGTACTAAACATATTGAATAAAATACAAACAAATTGCAATTTTATATTCATAACAATATAAATAAGTAAAGTTGAAGGTTTAACTGACTCACCTAGCATCCTTATAAAATTATTTTGCATTTCCTGGAATTTCAAAACCCTAGCTAGATTTCGAATATCCTTTTTCTTTTCTGTGCTCACTTTATTGATTTTGGGAACAGCTTGCAATCAAAGCAGGACCTTACTGCAGGTTTCATCACATCTACCTCCACAGGCAAAGCAGAATATGCATTTTGAACTTCAAATCATACCTTATGGTCTTCCTTTGATTGCTTGGAGTATATTATGATTCGCTGTGTGTTCATCTTGAAAGGTAGCTTTGACTTCAATGTTTACTTTGCACTTTCTTTCAAATCCTTAATTTCCCAGTCTTTAAACAACACTTTCACAGAGCCGTGATTTTGTAATATCTGATGGTACTCATCAGGGCTCAAGATGTTCTCTTTTATCCTTAACTCTTCTTTTAATTCTGCCGAAAACTCCATCTGGAGGCATATAACTGTGTCCATGCATTGGGTAGATATGTGAAATGCAGGAAAATTTTCTACTCTTCTTCAAGAAATCAATAAGCACAAGCATGAACAACATCACACTATTCTTGTTCTGACTAGAGCAAGAGTCTGAAAATAAACGAATGGTAGAAGGAGTGTTGATGGAGATCCTTTCTTCCAGTTCCAACAAGAAATGGTGCAAAGCAGAGGCAACCTGGTTGCAGCCTTTAGCTGATTCAGTTTCCAACCATGTATACAAGAAAATGCCATCTTTGTTCTGGGTTTTAGAAGAAATCATTATGCATAGATTATATTGTATTTGATGTATCCTACATCTACATGTTTTAATGGATGGATAATAAATGAAATGAATGAGCCACATCTGCCTTGCATAGAATACCTCGCTAACTGAAAGTTTAGGCAGTGGTTGATTCTGCTGCATATCAAAGCAAATAGTGATTGTCCTGGAGTTTTCCTCTTTCAATAACTGATAAAACCTTTTTGAACAGAGCTTGTGCAGTCTGTAGATGGTTCTTGGTTCATTTTTCTTTTCCACATATGCTTCTGTCTTAATCTTCATCAGTCCCATTTTGCTGATTGAGTATGTATCAGTGTCTGGTGTAGGAAATGAAAGATTGAAGAAGTTGTAAAATATGTGTTTATATTTTTACAATGAGCAGACTGGTAGATTGCTTTTCCTTCTTTCATTGCAAAAGTTTGTCCACTTTTTCTTATACTAAGTTCTAGAGGTAAATATCCTCTCCTTGGTTTTGCTCTTCCATTAGTGACTCTCCCTACATCTGTACTTCTTAATGTCTTCTTTGACAGCAGCAGTAATTACCTTCTGTATTATTCCTGTTCTATCACCTCCTCTGGTTTCATTTGGCGCATTCCCAGATCAGTGAAATTTTCTAGCCAGGAGAGATAACCCATCTTTTGACATCCCTGTGATTTCTTGGAAGCTTGCAGCACATACTGACCATACTCAGCCATTATTAGTTCTCACACTGTACTTGAAGCTTACAGTCTGCTTTCTATTTGCAGCTTCTTTCTTCACCACTCTGAGATTAGGAGATGTAATAGTCATATATTTCACAAGGAATTTATCTTGATCGATTTTGTTGAGCATGGAAAGGTATTGGTGAAATTTACTTATATCACTCTAAGATAATGCAGCTACATCACAATACTTATTTCCTTTATGTTTAGGATTTCATGGAGTGCACTCGATACCATGTGAGCATGAAATTGCTGGAGTATGATCCTTTTTTGGCTTACATTTTGATTTCCTTTCTTTGTTTCTGCTATTCCTGCCTCGCGTACATTCTCTGACTGGTACAGTTTCACAATCTGAGCTCCTGTCCATTGTCCATAGCATGTGCACAGTCTAGTGTCTCAACTAAAAATAAGCATAATGCATATAACGAAGCTTGCAGAAATGAATGTAAAATCCAAGAACCACAACAGTGAGTTAACAATCAATGCCAATGATGCAGCAGTGTAACAAAGCTTGCAGAAATGAATGTGAAATCCAAGAACCACAGCAGTGAGTTAACAGTTAATGCCAACAATGTAGCAGTGTAACAAAGCTTGCAGAAATGAACGGGAATTCCAAGAACCATAACAGTGAGACAGCAGTCAATGCCAACACTGCATTTCATAGAACTAAGGTTGCTATGTGCTTTCAGAATATAATAAAGCTGCATCTATTGACTTTTGTTTTAACTGAGCAAGGACATCTATCATTTTTGAAAAAACTGCTAATATTCCTTACCTTCTACACAGAGCATGTATTGAGATATGCAAAATCTGATTGAGCAAAATGATGCAGGAGATGCAAATTATACCATTACTATATATAACTCAATTTTGCAAAATTTTGCATCTACCGAGTTTTGAAAAATACACTGTGACTATTCAAACAATACAGCTTTTGTTGTACCTTCCATTTCCCACTTAACTTTCATGTGAAATTTAGGTTAGTAAACAATGATGTGTGCAACATAGGCCTCAGTACTGTCTTCTTTCATTTAAGACTTAATGAGCATGCTCTTTCCACTTCAATGCTTATCATACTAAGGGAGACAAATGCTCCTGCATCATCGAACTGCACATATGGTGATTAATTAATTTTAATTTTGAGAAAGTCCTTACTGCTGAAGCCACTGTCACAGGGAGAGTCAGAAATAATTTCAAAGCCACTGAGATACCAGGGACACTAGAAATGAATGTGTTTTTTTTTTATAAGGATTAGATCTTTTAACTGTTTCATTGATCAACTTTTAATACTTTTGATATCGCTCCGAAGTACATTATGGGCATGAGTATTTGGTGAGGAAATTGTGGTGAAATATCATTCGGATAGCTCACTACAAGTTCTTCTGCAACTGAATGAAGTTCACTGTAACTACTATCCATGAGTGTATTGGGCTGAAAACATTTGAACTTTTCAGTGATGTCCATCAGCATTGATGCTTTTAAATCTGAGTCATAATTGACCTGACACAATATCCAAATAACCATGTAACACATCAAATTTGAAATACTGTTCAGGATCACTCAGCCTTTTATCCTCACACAATTCATCGAAACATTTCTTTGTTTTAGTTGTGCGTTTTCTTGCAAAATTACATTTGATTCCCCATGGTTTGCCATTTCTTCAGCATCTTGTTTTACTTTCTTAAAGCAATATCTAAATTGCTGAAGTGAAGTAAATGCTTTGCCCAGTAGTTTTTTAACATGGCTCTTCAATAGGTGACAGCATATTTTTTGACATGATATTGGCAGTTTGTAACACTTTGCTTCATACTACTGTCTGAATCACAGACCCATAAGTTTCCATTTGTTTTCTTACAGAAGTTGCTTCATTACATTCATTTGAATTTTTAGAGGTCACTTTTATATTGTTTAAAGCTGAGTGATATCTTGATAATGGAATGGATGGATAAAAGTGTCATAAGCTGAAGACCATGTTGTTGAATATAGTCTTTTGAGAGTTAGGGTTTTTTTCCAATTGTCATTTCTTCTAATAGTTGTCATGCTTTAATACTGGAACTGAAAAACCTATATATTCTTTCAAGCCAGTTATAAAAGGATGTTATCTGTTGTAGCTTAGCTGGATCTCTTAGGACTGAATTCAAGTTGTGGGCAGCACATGTAACATAATTGGCAGTCAGCTTCAGTTTTTGATCCGCTCTTGCATTCCCAAATATACTCCATCACTTTCACTCCATCATAATCTTTATTTCTGCATTGTTATAGGGAAATTCCATTGTTTTCAATGAATTCTAAAACTGTAGTAACTAATCCTTGTACACTTTCACTCTAAAAATCCTAGAAAACTTTTCTTTATCGTGAACTCTATAGGTGTATTATTTACATTTTCCTTTGCTAAGATGTATTGCAAAGTTAAACTAAACTGATCATGCTTAGTTACATCTTGGGTAGTATCCAATATTAGGGAATAGAACCATTGTCATGCATTTCTGCAATTATCTCTTTTTCTATTTGTAAGACAGCGTCTGAATGAGTTTATTTGGTAATTGGGGACTTGTTTTTGCTGTTTGCCTTTTCATTCATTAATTGAGATAAAATGGGATCATATTTGTTAACAAGATCAATAACAGCAAGAAACTTACCACTATGTGATTCACCAACTCTTTTTCTATGTCCTAGATAGACCATAGATATTACACATTGCTGAGGTCAGTGACACATCAATTATCTATTTCTTACTATATGCTTCTTTAAATTATCTGTGATTTATTTACTCACCCACGAAATTAGCAGAATCATCTATTTGCATATTTTTCGTTTCCTGTAGTTTATATTGGAACCTTTGTCCATCTGCTTTTTATCAGTGAAAATGTGAATTTTTTTGAGCTTCATTACCAAGGCATCCCTTTCTTTAGTTTGTTTTTTGTTTTATTTTTGTTGCTCCATAAGGTACTAGTGGTCATGATATGAGTGCTCTTGGAGGAGGGCACCACTGTTTTTGTTGACAGTCATCAAGGCTAGGGATCAGAGGGAAGGGAGGGCCAAGGCAATAGAGAAATGCATAGTTGCACTACATTTGCAGGTCTCAACCTCGCTAGCAAGTGCAACTCGGAACTGCAGATGTTTTTTTTACCTGACTGTTCATCCAATGCCCCACCCAGTCATTCCATAACTGTTTAGTTCCTCTTCCCACCGCATGCACTCATATTGTGGCCAACTAGTACACACACTCTATTGACTTAATACCAATAAAAAAGGGTATTCAACTTCTGAAAAATTAAAATAATTTACCGGTGCATACAGTTAATTTTCACCATCAAAATGTTTTTTTTTACACATTTCACAATACTATTGATGTAGCAGTCTTACACTCATTCCTGTGCTCACTATCCCAATAGATCAGAATGACATGAGGAACAGAGGATAATGGTTTGAATTTGGTATTGCTCTTTGAACAGTAAATTCAAGTAACAGTGAAGAAAATAATTCTAACCACCCCTTCCATCCTATTGTCCTGCATGGTTCTGTTATTTTGGCCAGTGCAGGATTAGAGAATTCACAATGTTGCCATATTTCTCAATGCTCCTGAAATTCCAAAAGAACTATTTTTTCCCTGAATTAACAGTCTTAACACAGGGTGCTGCATGCGTGGGCTAAACATGCAAAAATACAGTATCTCAAGCCTTGGGGTCCTTATCGCTTGTGGCCCCCACATTGCAGGGGTTGTAGGGGCGGTTGCTATGCCATTGCTTGAATCATTTTAATGGACCATGGCAGGGGAAGAATGGCAGGAACTGACATTCATTTTGCTATCCTCTGCCAACTCGAATGCCTATTTAAGGTTCTCTAAGATTTCATTTTCTGTTTCTTCTATAGGCTCACTTATATCAGCCTGATGAAGACCCTTTTCTTTTACAGCCTTCTTTAGAGCCTTTAGAGAGATTTTCACTTCACTTTGGTTTCAGTTGATATGCCACTGATCCCTAGTGTCATATTATGGCAAGTAGTGATAATTTGCTGCAGAGAGCCACAATGGTTCATGGTCTGTTGCAATAGACCTGTGCTTTTAAATGTGCCCATAGAAAAAATCTAAGGATGTGAGGTCTGGCAAAAGAGAGGGATATAGGTCAGTGCTGGCAATCCACCTCCATGGATAGGCAAGAGGAAGAAAATCCTGTACCATGAAGGCATAACATGTTGGTGTGCCAACCAGTTGTGCCATTGATGTGTTACGAGTGCCAGTGGGACATCATCTTAAAGATCACCATCCATTAGATGAGTCTAAAGCCTTCTCCTTTGAGATCATCAGGTCCAATAAAATAATCTCCTACAGTACCATGCCATAAATTCAGCCTCTGGATATGATGCTCTGGAACCATCAAGGATTGCAATCTGCCCATACACCATGTCGTGCTGGTTTACACTGCCAGTATTAGTGAAGGTACATTTGTCTGACCACAGAACTTAGCGGGTGAAATCCAGCTGTTGTTGGAGATGCATCTCCAGTCTCACAACAGTGCACCCAAAGACTTGATGCGAAGGCAAACACCATCGTAGAAACCATAGTTGATATGTTGTTTGTACAGGTTTTCCTCCAGCCTCACCAACTATTTTTACCATCACCAAACATTCTTTGTTAGTGTACATCTTCATTATCTTAATGTTATATGAACACTTTTATATGAGAGAAGCAGCAAAAGGAACATTAATCTAGATCACCCATGCGCAACTCCGGCTAGTGAGCAGAAACACTTCAGTCCCCCTGCCACTGCTGTGACAATGAAATCTTCTGTGTTGCACTGTATTGTCCACAACATGCTTGTTTGCTAAATATGAAAAGCTTATCATGCATTACTTATTTATTTCATATTAGGAGCACTTTATTTATTGCTCTGTGATGTTTGCAAACATTTTTCAATGTCAGGGGATAAAGATGTACATAATGGAAATAGCAAACCTAAATGCATGTCAATTAATGTGGACCATATCACTTTTTATGAAATTCATTTTAGAAAATGTTTGTTCACATAGGTGCATGTGGCTAAGTTGTCATTAGATGGGCTGCAAAACAGATAGTTTAGGGAAATTTTCAAGTGATAATTGTTTGCAGAATTCAAATGTTACATTTTTCTTATTATGTCCATCTATGGTTGCCAAATGCTTCAATTCATTTTCCATATCGAAAGATGATAAGGAATGAACATTGAAGGGGTTTATAAATAGACTCAATTCATTTCTGATATTCCTTAGATCAGAAAATTTGGTTTCAAATGTAGCAGATAGTTGCTGTAGGATTTCTCTATAGGCACCTAATGGATTTATAATTTTTAGGACTGGAGACAGTGGAAATTACGCATATCTCCAACATATAGCTGATGATCCCACTTTGATAAGTTTTCTATAAAGGCATTTACTGCTCCGGTTAATGAAACAATACTCTCATTCTTTCCTTGCAGAGCTATGTTCAGTGAATCAAAATGACCACACAGGCCTGCCATAAATGCCAGGTTGCACACCCATTGAGACTGTGATATTTCTGGTACTACTGCACCCTGAAAAAATTATTTATTTATTGGCAGTTATGTGAATTATTATAGAAATCAAACAGAATTAAAAGCACTAATACTAACCTGTGTTTTCAGAAATTTGTCCATTTCAGGGAGTAGGGACATAAATCATCTTAATCCTGCTCCTCTGCTTAGTTCTTTCGAATAGTAGGGTAAGGTTGTGCATTCAGATCCAAAGTTTTTAGAAATTCCTGAAACCTGCGGTGTCTCAAAGAACTTGATTTTATGTAATTCACAGTCTTAGCAACTGTACTCATCACATTATTCAGGTTAGCAGACAGAGCGCATAATGCCTCTCTGTGTATCATGTAATAAATTATTAACAAGATTTTAATAGGGGTACATTACTGCTGGAGAAAAGCTTTTTAAATCTACGGACAGATTCTCTCTCTTTCCCAACCATTGAGGGTGCCCCCTCAGTAGTAATTGAAACTATTTTTGACCAGCACTATAAACAGCATCAAAAATATCTTCTTCACATGTTCTGCCTTTCAATGATACCAGGTTTAAATGCCCTTCTACAATGTTTAATTCTATATCAATCCCCCAAATATAAATCAGCAACTGAGCACTACCAGTCCTGTCAGTTGACTATCAAGTGCCTGAGAGAAATGCAGAAATTATTGAAGTTTTGCTTTCAATGGTTTTGTCACATCATTGTTCATATACTTGATTCTATGGGTAACTGTATCTCTGGAAAGACTAATGGATTTAAAGAAATCAGTTTCTCCACAGCAAATTTCCTCTGTGGCTATTATAAGGGCCTTTTTTATAAATTAGCCTTCACTAACGGATTTTAAATTTATTGCAATGTGGTGAGCTATATGGTAGCTTGCATGCACAGACCTGTTTATCTGCTTATCTTTCAAATATATCTCCTCTTGTTGTATTACTGATATTTTTCTCTTGAATTCTTCTATTTTCTTTGTCCACTCTGGCCCTGCTAGTATAAATTTAGGTTCTTCAACAACAACAATAATAATGATTATAATTCCAAAATACATACCTGAAAGCACTTGAGGTCCACATTTCTCTGCATGACGTGTGAAATGCCTTCTTACACTGAAAGGCAAGGTATATAATAGTTTTGCACAAATGAGGTGTTTAACTTTGTGATTATTCTGAATAACAAAATAATCATTTTCTCAGTTGGCATGGAAGACATGTCACCTGGATGTCATGTTATCTACTTTTTCCCTCACTACAGCACTCATTACTATTGACAGAGTAACTATTTTGTAGCAGAAAAGACTTCTGAGCATCAACACCTGTTAACCAGTGTTGTGCTGTGCTCATATCACGTCAGTTGAAAATTAAGGATGATGGTGGTGGGAGACATTATGTCACCACCAGTCGCACATAGTGTCACAGTTGCACACCCATGATCTAGACTAAGCAGACACCTTTCTCAAAACACCCAGAAATAGGAATGTAATTACGTAGATATGTAAGTACAGCATATGTTACAGATATAAAACTCTGCAGACAGGAGCAGGATTCAAACTCAGAACATCCTTGCTAGAAGAAACCTACTGCTTTAACCATTCATACACAAAGAACAGCTGCAGATATGTAGGTCAAAGCAGCTACTGAACAGGTATTTGTCAGATTCTGTTTCATTATGGATGATTATTATTATTCACTAACATAGTGTTCATATTATAAATACACTGGTGTGCAAAACCTAAGGATGAAAGTAATGCTCGCATGCTGTGACACTGCCAAGTATACTAAATTCACTTACCTCATATGTAGTGACAGGTGTTAGCAATATCAGAATGCTTTTAAATAAAGTAACAGAAGCAAGTAGCCCTACATGTAATGACAAAACAGTAGAGATATTTTACCACCTCTGATATTGTCATTTGTGTTGCATATTGGAACGAATAGAACAGCGATTTGGGAACACCATGTATGAAAGGAATCTACATCATAATGCTATTATTTTCATTGTTTTTACATTCACTTCTAATCCTGTTGTCTTAGCTTTGTTTTTAATTTCTTTATGTACATTTTTCATTGATGCCATAGATCAGGACATTATAATGTCAGCATATGTTAGTAAATAAATTGAGTTTTATTTATGGACGCTCTTTAACTGCTATGATTCTTAGCATCCTGTTCTATACTGGGCATGAAAGACTGGAAAGTTTGCTCAGAGGCCTCTTTATTAGGCTTGAGATTCTTTTACATGCCGCAAATCTATGACATGAGACCACCAATTTACTTTCCTTCTGAAGGAAGCCACGTTAAGGATTTTTACACCTGAAAAAATCTATTGCCATCCGTTGGGTTTGAACCTGCGACCTCGGGAACTAGAGGCTAGCATGGTACCAGCATATGTCATGATTTATGTTGATGCATATTGAATGTTCAGAAATTCCTATTACAAACTTCTAGGGCTGGTATAGGGGACTGAGTACATAAAATTTTGAAAAGAAATCCTTGTTTGGAAATTACAGTTTTTGTGCTGCAAATACAAGTTTTGTTCTCCCACTTCTGCTGCATATAACAAGATTAAAAATTGTCAGGTTATGTCATTATGATAACAATCATGTGATACCTACTCTGCCTCTCTAAATACAGCTTTAAAATTATGCCCTATTTAGTTACGATGGTTGAGTACATGTTTACAGAATACACTGACATGCTATTAGTGTACAGCAAAGCTGCAGGTAATGGGAGAGCTGCTCATTGGCTCTATCAAGAGCGTTATCCACATTGTGCAACTCTATTGCACACTTTGTTCTTCAAAGTTACACAACAAATCAGGAAACAGGTACTTTTAACATCAACAGGACTGGCCATGGGGCCTCAAGGATGCATCACACTCCCAACTACTACTACATACTACATCATGTGGAAGAAACCCTGTCAGCAAATATGCAAATCATTGGTCTTGCAATGAATATGGCTTATAGCATCATCTAGAGGTTCTGCATTAGTGGTAATTACAACCTACCATCCCCATAGGGTACGTGCAATGAATTCAGCTGATTTTGCACCATGTGCTAATTTCTGTATGTGGCTGCTATACAGGTGTGTGAAAGAGTCCCAGTTTCCATGACAGATATGCTTCCTAATGGATATACATCTTCTGGGCACTGTTCTAAACTGCAGAAACAGCCTTGTTCTGAATCAAAAATCCTCCATGCTATGCATGTATATGGATTCCACCAACGTCTCAGCATTAATGTGTGGTCAGTATTATAGACAATAATTTGATTAGGCCACACCTTCTTCCACGCCATCTAAGGGGTCCCATTTATTTTATTTTATGGAAGAAATATTGGGCAAATATTTGGAAAGATGTCTCTGGACATTCATCAGTACCTTTGGTTTCAACACAATGGTGCACCAGCCCATTTTTCAGGTGCCATTTATGATCACCTTAACCAATGTTTTGGTTAGAGATGGATGGGTTGAGGCATCTAATTGTATGACCTTCATGAATGCTATACTTAACTCCACTCTACATTTTTCTGTGGGGCCACATGAAGTCTGTGTGGAAGATTTACTTGCACAGATTCTGATCTTTACACAAGAAATTCAACAGGTAACAGTTGTAATTGAGCAAGTGTACCATAACATGATTTGCATGTTCAGTATGTGCACTGAGCTTAGTGGTTGCTATGTCAAACTGCTGTTTTAATGGATAAGTGCTACTGTATGCTAACCACAATTGAAGTACACTACAGAAAACAATATAATTAGTGTGTGTACAGAACCAGTTATTGTTAAAGTGAAGTTTCTTCATTTTTTCCTTGACATTTTACATTGCAACAAAATCAGAGAATGTTGATTTGTATAAATGTAATTAAGTGAGACATAAGTCATTAAACTACTATCCTCATCCCAAGCAGGAGTGGGAGATTTAAATGCTTAATTTGAACTTGTGTTTGTAGCAGGAAAACAGTACATTTATGAGCAAGGGTTCCTGTTTAAAGTGTTACCTACCCAGTCCCCTCTACAAGCTCTTGAAGCCTGTAATGAGAATTTCCAAATACTCTGTGTGCTGATGTTTCTTTCATGTCTATACTGCATTCCCACAATATACTAGTGCTAAATTAAACTGAGGTGCAAATAGCCCATCACCCTGCTTAAGTCTGAGACTATTTGAAACCTATCTGTTAATTGATTCTGTATCTTGGCTTTATTTTATAATTTCTGCCTTTCTTAGATTAAATTAATTTATTTAGTGTGTGTGATATATCAAATTTAAGTATAATTATACTTAATGTACATTATATAAAGCTGTCATATGCTTCCCTAAAGTGAATAAAACACTTACAGATATCAACATTAAATTCCCAACACTTTTCTATTATCTGCCTTAAAGCAAATAGACTGTCTTTGGTAAATCTTTGGGATCAAAGCCCTGATTGATATTCTATAATTTTTTTCTACAAGTAAACAAGTTCTCTATATGATTCCAGTAAATATTGCGCCTTTGACCAGTTTTTCACTCCTCAATGTTACTTTACTGTTTCTGTCTAGTTCAACTTCACTGGGACTTCACTTATTTCACACGGTCACTTCACTAATGTGAACTAGTTCAATTTCTATGTCATTTCACTTTCCTTCTTGACATATGAGCATAATGAAATATGCACGACATAACCAATTCTTCCAGATTGTTCACTCGCTGGGTAGTCAAACACAAAACTTCTTCAGTCTCTCCTGCAGCAGCAGCACTCACTGAACGTCACAGTTGTTGCCACAAATTCACTTGTACAACCAGTACAGTTGTACAAGTGTCACACCAGAGATGCACTCACTAACTCCTCTTGCAAAAATGCTCACTTATATAGCCAATGGAATCTTCCACAGAACATTCTGGAACTATCTGGACACACGTTGTGGAGGTGGAGGGGAAAGAAACTTACAGAAAATTCTGGTTCTCTTCTGATAGCGCTTCTGAGGTTTATGCTGGGCGAGAATGCAGCTTATCTTTGTTTATCTCTGGCTGCCAGGTGCCAACCTCCCAATAACCTTGGACCATAGCCACTGCATCACAATATTCTATACACCATTGTTATTAAGAATATGCTCCTATAATACTACAAATCTGTTTACCTCCTTTACATAATTTGGGCATATAATAATCCTTTTCTACTCATGTGGTATATTTTCAACTATCTACAATTTCTCAGTAATTTTATGTATAGCCACTAGTTCTCTTTTCCATCCCAGATTAAGCAATTCAGCTGGTATGATACCTCTTCTTGGTGGTTTGTTTAGTTTTTGTCTTTCTCAGTGGCACAACCAAGATTTGGTTCTGACAGGGGTTTAACATTTTTAGGTGTATTGGCTGCTAAAGAATGCCCATTAATGTTGTTTTGTAGCCTTTCATAAGCTGGCACCACTGCAGGTGGAGAAATTTGTGCTGATGCTTCAAATTTGATTAAAAATTGGTACAAATTTAAGGTGGTTTATATCAGGATCCTAAAAATTTAATACTTTTAGGCAGACCTATGCACCTGCTCATATATATGCTGTATATATGAGTTTGAGAAGCATTTGTCAATACGTTTTGAATCTGATTGAGATTAAAATAAAATTAGCAGTAGTTTAGGCATGTTGGTCCATGCACAGACTTGAAATTTTATGTATAAGAACTTGAAAAAAATATTGACTGTTCTCAAATATGGCTAAAAATCATTACAAATTAAGGGTAGTTTATATGAAGAACCTCCTAAAGTGAACACATTTTAATGCTATTTCACCAAATATTCATAACATGAAATGTTATTTCTGCCACAAAATGAATGCACATCTGCAATGCAAACCTATGCATGCATTTATGATATTATTCAAAAGTTATTATTGTTTATTTATGTATATACTCATGTATTATAATAATGGGGCCAAGATCAGAAGGCGTTCTCTTCACTGTCTCAGAAATATAAAAAGTACAGCAATATTACCACAATTATCTGTATATACCCACTTATAATAATGGAGCCAAAGTCAGAAGGCATTCTCTTCCACTCAGTTACACAAAAAGTGCACCAGTAATATCACAATCATCGAACATCTTCAAATTTAGCGGCCTTAGTAGTAGCAGTTGAAATTTTCAATATTCCATGGCTGTGTTTCAAAGCTGGTTATTTGGTGAAAGGAGAGAAGGCATCAGAGACACCAATATAAAGCTAATATTGAGAAAGAGGTGACTCAATAATTGATTCTAGAATTAGGGTGACAATAGGCATTCTCTCACACATATCACTTTGAGTGAAGGTTTGCCTGTCATTAGAAACTAGTAGAAATCAGTTGCCTTCAAAACTTCAAGAAATTAAGGTATTTCCTTATTGTTATGTGGAGTAGGGTTTGTTCCAAGTATAAACTCATTATGCATATTATAGTTTTTAATTTCTTCTGTGGGCCTCTGGGCCATTGTCTACCTAAACTTTCCTCCATCTCATTCAGAGTGGGTGGTTCCTATTCCTCCACATCTTCCTTTCTCAATTTCACTGTATGACAATTCCATATTTAACAGCATAATATCCAGAGACTTTTTTTAGGATTTATTTTATTTCTGAACATTAAGTATTAACTTCAGATTCTGCTAACTGCAGCATTTCAAAAGATTATGTGTGTATTTTCAGTAATAACTTAAAGGCATTCATACATACATTGTTATTACAATTCCCATGAAAAAATATAAGTAACACACTTGTATGAAAAGGATAGAGGTTTAACAGAACTCTTAATATTTGATTATTTCTTAGGAATTAAGTATTCTTATTCATATTCAACATTTGGTAATTTTGTACAAGTTCATGGCTTTGCCAGATACATACTAAATTACAATATACTATAAAGTAACAGCATATATATATTGTTTGTTTACAAACTGTGACTGAAATGGTCATTGAACTCTTGTGTAGTATAAAAACACTTATCATTTAAGAAACCTCTTAACCTTCTTTCTTAATCTCTTAATGATTGATCTATCAGTTATTTCATTACTAATTGAGATATTCATGTTGATGTCAGTGACTGATAATTTATTTATTATAAAGACATTAGCAGACAAATATTTAAAAGAAAAAAGGGGTAAATTGTATATGGCTTTTCTGGACTTAGAGAAAGCTTACGACCGAATTGAGTTACAATTTCTGCAGCATAAATTAGTGTGTAAGGGAGTAAATCAGCAATTGGTGAATATTCTTAAAGCACTGTATTTTGAGAACACCTTCTGTATAAGGGAGGAGACAGGCTGTGTAATAAGAGAAATTCAACAAAAGAAAGACCTCAGGCAAGGATGTAAGTTAAGCCCAGTTTTATTTAATATATACATAGATGATGTCTTACTAGAAATTGGAAGGAATAATAACTGTGCACCAGTGATTAACAACATCCAAATCCCAGGACTTCTTTTTGCAGATGACCTAGTGATAGGATCTATTACAGTAAGTGGTTTAAAACAATCATTACAAGCAATTGATGTATATTGTAAAGAATGCAGGTTAAAAGTGAATCAAGAGAAAACACAGATTGTGGTATTCAAAAAGGGGGGAAAGTTAAGTAAATATGAAAAGTGGAAGGGAGAGAATAAAGATTACAGGGTGGTGCGTGACTGTATTTATTTAGGAGTAAAAATAGATGGAAACAAAAGAAGTTTGCATTGGCAAAAGATAAAGGAGCAATGGCAGCAATTAGAAGCTGCAAATATAGAGTACCTAATATAAATGTTAAATGGCTGGAAAAAGTTTATGAGATGGTTGTGGAGGCAAAAATGATGTACAGTATAGAAATATGGGGATTGGATAGAGGATGGGAAAGTATAGATGAGGTGCACAGGATGTTTTGTAGAGAAATACTAGGGTTACTGAAGGCAATTGTAAGACAGGTAGCACAATTAGAGATGGGCAGGGTGCCAACTAAGGGGAAGATAATGGAAAGAGCTTTGAAATTTTGGTTCAGAAGTTTAAATCTAGGAAAAAGTAATGTGATAAGACAATGTATAGAATACCAAGAGAATAGTTTAATGAATGATTGATGGGTAAGTAATTTACAGAACATTTTGGAGAAAAATGGGTTAGGAGACATGTGGAGAAGGAGAGAAAATAACGTGAAAAGTTTTTGGAAAAAGGCAAGGAAAAGACTGGAAGATATAGAAATTCAAATCATGTTCAGTGAGATTGCCAAAAAGAGCTCATTAGTTTGTTATAGGCCAATGAAAAATACATGGGGTAGGAAAAACTATATAAACATAGTAAATAAAGAAGAGAGAGAATCTATTGCATGGGTAAGAGCATGGAGGCTAAGAAGGTTAAGACTTCAAAATCAATGTCCGATAGGTGGTGGTAATGAAGACATTGAACACATAGTATTTAAGTTCCAAGGAACAGAAAATTGGAGAAGAGTATTTTTTAAAAAGAAGTGGTTGAAGGGGGATAGAAATACGCTTATAATCAAAATGATGTACAAGGACGCTAGGAGCATTGGACAGTTTTTGTGTAAAGTCAAAAATAAATGGCTTTGGACAGTGGACAGAGAAAAGTAAGAGGTAGTGTATCTTACTTTGAATGGAAAACTATGGTGAATATGTGATGGTAAAGTAATCAATAAGTGAAAAGTGAAAAACAAGTGGAAAAGGGACATGAAAAACTGAAACAAGATAATTTATTAATTGGAAATTGTAAAATGTAAATAAACTGTAGTGATTGTCTACAAAATGAGTGGCCAGGGTCAAAGTTCAGTAGACAATCAAATTGTAAATCTCTTAGCACAATAAATAAATAAAAAATCAATAAATATTACTGCTTCTAGTAATGTGGTCATGAATAGTTTGAGTAAAAGTGTTTAATATTCTTCTTCTTCTTCTTTAACTGATTACCCCCCTCTTCATAGGACTTACAAGCTAATGTGGCTTGGGTCAGTAGCCCATCAAGGAGCAAGCAACTCTAGATAGCATATTCAGGATGGGTGATCAGCCCAATGCCTGGTATGGTGGTGAAGAAGAAGAATAAAATGAAATGTAGTGATGAAAGAGATGATATTAAAATTCGCAGATCAAGTTATCCAACTCAGCATTCACCTAGTGACCGAGGAATACTGCAAAATAACCTTTGGTCAGATTGGTTAGCCCCAGGGGTATGAACTTGGACTTCCTGAGTGCAGGCCACAGATGCTACCACCTGAGCCATCCTGCTCGATAGCATTGAACATTCTTGTTTATAATTCATGCCATTTCTAAGATGTACAAACAGGGCAAAGTAAGAATACTATTTTGTTTAATGTGAATTTGTGGTGTGCAGACCTATATTAAACATGTTTCGTATTATTTTGTTTTATGTTACAGAGTAATTAGCATCTGCAGAATTTCCTCATAAGATAATACCATATTCAAGTACTGATTGTGCATATGAGAAATAGATCAATTTTAATGTTACAAAGTTACATACAGCTTTTAGTACTGAAATTACATAGTGAGTTCTATTAATGTTTGTTGTAATCTTTTGAATGTGCAACTTCCAGTTTAAGAACTTGTCTTATTGTTATTCCTAGATATTTTGCTTCAGAGGCATACTGAGTTATTTTATCATTATAGGTGATCACTGGATCTATATTCACAGTCTCTTTTAGAGAGAGCAAAGCTCTTTAATTGAGATTTATTACTATTTAATATCAGCTTATTTGCAATCAGCCATGCCCTCAAGTTAGTCATCATATTATCAGCTTGTTTTTGCAAGCCTGCATGAGTGATGATTGTTTTCCTAAGTATATGGCTAGTATCATCAACATAAAATATTATTGCTGCATGAGGTATGCTAAGTGGCAAATCATCAATGTAAACTAAGCACAGTGGAGTTCCAAGATTAGAACCCTGTGGAATCCCACATTTTATTTACCTACTACTTTTGTGTCTGGGTTAACACTTTTGCCCTTGATTTCATTTCTTATAGAAGTAACCTGCTTTTTACATTAACATTAATGATAAAAGTGTAAATTTGTATTTTAGCTATCAGATAATTATGAAGTATGTTTACAGTATTAGGTAATTGTTAAATACTATAATATAACATTGTTATGGATGTAACATCAGTTGACTTTTGACATAATCTGTGCAACATGTGTAAACTTCTATAAGTTTTAATTTATTGAATACTGTAATGTAGAACACACTTTCAACACTAAAAAATTCTTATTTTGTGAAAGGATAGTTTCCTTTTATATTGACTTAGTAAAAAAAAAAAAAAAAAACAAGAAAAAAAAATTGCTGTCTATTTCATGCTACAGATATAACTTAAAAATTGCTTATATTTGTATTTTAATTTGAAGACCATAATTTATTTAAAATGTATGCAGTATTATAAAAATATTATGAACTTACTTTCCTCCTAAGATGCATAGTTAGTGGCAGTGACAGATTTTTTTTGTTAATGAGATTAAGTTATTAACCAGGAAACATTATTTAAATTGTTATAAACAAAAGTCATTTTATACTGTCTTCTGAAAAGTGAACTTCCTGCATATATATGGTTTTTAAGCCCCAGATAAAGAGAAAACTCTCCTCCTCCACAAATAAAGCATACATTAAGAAATAAACATGAAGGTAGCACCAAATAAAAGCAAATGCACATCAGTTTTGGTTTATATGCTGGTTGTGGTGGACAGCATTGAAGCCATTCATGACCCCCTCATTATCCAAGTTCTTTGCTGTTGAGCTCTCCTGCAATTACTGAGATGATCATCATTCATTCTGTTCCTCAGGTAGGAGTTAACCCTCTTCATATATGAAAATGCCCTTTCATATGTAGCACTAGAGGATGGAATGATGAGTGCTATGACTGACATTTTTGAAAAGCTCATAAAAAGTTAGTTTAAATTGCTCAAGAAAAGTTCTGAATGAAATTAGGTCTTTCACACTACAATGTCAATTTTGTTTATATCCTTTTATTGTTTTTGGAACACAATGAAGCTCAGCTTCCACTTTGTCCAGCTCAAATCCATAATGCTCTGCAAAACCTTTTAAGAATTTCAAAATTCAGAAATACTTCTTGCTGTGGGTGAAAGCTGCTGATCCCTTCTTAGAGTGCACTGTTTTATTTTAAGTCATGAGAGTTCTGTTTAAGATAGACAAGAACACATGAATCTTGAATGGCTTTTCACTACTTAACTTTTTTTTGTGGTGCTTCATCTGAGACAAGATAATTGATGAAACTTTTGGCTAGATGTGGTGGTTATCTCCAATGTCTACCAGAATAGCTTATTTCAGTGCTTACCCCATTATGTTGAACTAGTTTGGTAGCCCAGATGGTTTGGAAGTGCACAGGAGAATCCCTCATTTCAACAATTAGTTCGTAAGTCACCATCATATGACATGCTAGCACAATATCACACTCTCTGTTGTGCACATAGTTCAAAATCATGAGCAATTGGATAAAAACCACAGCTGCACAAGAAACAACATATCTAACTTGCTAATAATAGCTCTTGCTTTGTCTCCCCTTTCACCATAATTTCCTTAACAAATGTGCCATAAAGTAACCAATATGCACAAAATGTTTGTTTCACACCCAAACACACCAAAGTCTGACAGCAACATCTTGTCTCACTAAGGCCCTGTAATGCGATATTAGACAAGTTCATTTCTTTTTTGCACTGATAGAAAAGGAGCATGAATTACTGATTCTAAGAGAAAGATGTATATATTTTCTAGCAGGATGAAAAGGTCTCAGGATTCCTTGAAACCCTTGCAGACATCGGCTATCATCAGGTTTAATTGAGGATTTATGCAATATATATGTATATATTATAACTTATGGAATCTACTTTTTAAGGAGAGTTTGAACACCACTGCAGTTTTCATTCATTACATTGGCTCCATTGTAAGCCTGAGGAATGCAGTGTTGAATGTTCGCTCCACTAACAGTTAATACTTTTTATATATGATAGCAGCAGTGCTAAGCCAGCAGTAGAGGAAGGAGGATGCATGTTAGGAGAGTCCCAGGTATTTAAGGAAGAAGGGTATGTATAGAAGAGAGAAGTATAGAGGAAGAATGAGCTTTTAGACAACATGAAAAGCTATGAGATTAACAAGAAGGAAGGAGAGAGGACGCTTGTGTTGGGAAGGAGCTCGTGATTTTGAAGCAAGAAGCAGCTAAGTAACAATGGGTGTGGATATAGCTGTGTATAGAGCGAGAATTGGGCAAATTTTGAAAATGAAATTTGCGGGAACAAGAGGAATACATTTTGGCGAAGAAATGGTTAATGTTTTGATTATTGGGAGTGTATTAACTATTCTACTAGTGATTGGAGGAGTGGAAGTGAATCCAGGCCCTACGGATATTCAAGAACTGTTGGGGAACCTAAATGAGAAAATGGATAAAATGGAAGGTATGGAACAACGATTGAGTGATAAATTGTGCTCTGTGATTAGGGATATCAAGGAGGACATTATAGATGAAGTGTATGAAGCAAAACAAGAAGTAAATGAAATTAAGGAAAGAATGGAGGAGAGGGAAAGAAGATTCAATCTGGTGTTTCTAGGTGTAAGTGAGAGAAGAGGGATATGGTCAGCTGAAGAAATAACGCAGATAATGAAGGAGAAGCTTGAATTAGAGATGTACGGATGGGAAATTGTTGAGGCTTTTAGATTTGGGAGACAAGTAGAAAAAGGGCAATAATGGTGAAGCTAGCAACAATACAGTTAGTGCATGAAGTGCTTAGGAGAGCCAAAAAATTGAAAGGAACAAATATCTTTATTAACAAAGACCTTTCACCAAATAAGAGAGCATTACAATGAAATTTAATTCAGAAAATGAAAGAAGCAAGAGCTTTGGGAAAAATGGCGTATATTACAAACTTCCAGCTGTGGATTGACAAAGAAAGGGTATGTGATACGGACAATATAGATTCAAGAGAAAATCGACATGAAAGGGCGGAAATGAATCAACAGGTGTCAGCGATAGCTTCAAGAAATGAAACAGGAAGATCAAAGTTCACAACTCGACAATTTGCAGCAAACATGGAGAATGAAGTACGTAATCGCGAGGTTAGTCCAAACAGCGTGGACAACAGCAGAGAGCAAGGAACTGATGACCTTGTGATGACGTCAAATGGAAGGAGGACCCAAACAGCTCGGCGCGGTAGGACTGCAATGGTGGCGACAACAGTGGCGGAGGGAGGAGCCAGAGAAGTGACGTCACCCAAGAGAATTGTTTCACCAAGGAGGGGAGAGGCAGAAGTTGCGTGCGCGCTAACGGAGGGGAGAAAGAAGATATGGTATCAAGGTAGTGGGGAGAATACGGAAGAGGGAGAAGAGGATAATATTGTTTCATCCGAACATGGGAGCATTGTGGTATCAGATAAAAATAAAATTTTAATGCCGAAACAAGGAATTGAATTAAGAAGTAGGAAAAGATTAGATGGTTTTAGATACAGAGCAGGTTCACAATAGGAAAAAGGGACAACAAGGAGATTGGGCTTCTGGAACTGTGAGGGTTTAAAAAATAAGTTATATGTGGGAGTTTTGAAACAGCTGTTGGCGAAAGTGGATTATTTAGCGGTAGTAGAAACATGGTTAAAAGAGGAACAGATAAATATAAAGGACTTTGAATACATTGGTAGGAAAGGAGAGGTGATAGCTAGAAAGGGAAGAGTATCTGGAGGTATAGGTTTCTTTATAAGGAACAGCTTAAGTAAGGAAATTAAAGAAACATGGTCTAGTAGTAAAGAAATACTGTGGGTTATAATGGATGTTAAGTATATACTCTGTGTAGGAATAATATATAACCCCCCTGCATCCTCGTGGTTTCATAATCCTGATCTCCTTAATCAAATAAGAAAAGATATAGATAGGTTGAAGAAGAAATTTGTAACTGCAGAGGTAATACTAATGGCAGACTTTGATATTAGGATTGGGGAAAGTGATACATACGTTGGAAATGATTGGATGAGTGATGAAATTGTGTTTAAAAGTGAGAAACTTAGGCAAAGCAAGGACAAATTTGTTGATAAAGAGTGTGAAAAATTTATTGATTTTTGTGAGTTGAATGCTTTAGAAATTTTGAATGGAAAATGTGGGGAAGATGAACAAGGAGAATTTACCTTTGTTAGCAATAATGGGCAGAGTGTAATAGATTTTGTGTTGTGGCCTCTGAATTTAGGACATATTTTAAGTAATTTTAAGGTATTAAATTTAAGCTCAACTAGCGGGCATTATCCACTGATTGTGGATTTTATGATGCACGCTGCACGAGTAAAACACAATATAAGAGTGGAAAGCTATTGTAAAAAAGATTATATTAGCTATAAATGGAAAGAAGAATTTTGTGACACATTTAAACAGACTCTTGACTCGAATTATGGAAATATATGTCTATGTGGAGTAACATTCATGGTTAAGAATAATCAAATTGAGAATGCAATAGATATCCTTAATACAGTTATGCAAAGGGCGGGAGAGGAAATGAAAACAAAAAAGAGGGTTTACATATATGATAAGGACTGGTTTGACGAAGAATGTAGGGTATCAAAAAGACAAGTAAAACAACTGTTGGTTAGGTGGAGAGAATTAGGTGATAGAAAATCTAGGGACGATTATATGCAAGGGAGGAATTCACATAATTTATTGTTAGAGCAAAAGAAAAAGGACTGGAGGGAATGCAATGAAAGGAATTTAATAAAATGTCTAAATGAAATAATGTTAATAAGGTATGGCAGGTTCTTAAGTCGACCTATAATAAATGTGTAACTAAACCCAATGTTGAGCCAGGACAATGGATGGAGTATTTTAAAACATTATATGGGGAAGAAAGGAGTATAGGAAGTATGGAATTTTTGGAAAAAAGGAATGTTTTTGTAGAGATATTGGATGGTGAAATTAGGAGTGAGGAAATAATAAAACAAATTAAGTTACTGAAGAAAAATAAAGCTACTGGAATTGATGGCATCCCAACAGAGTTTCTTAAGGAGTGGTGTAATGAAACAGGGAGAGTGAAAATTTTACTAGATTTATTTAATGTAATTATTAGAAAGGGTTATGTACCTAAACGATGGAGAGAAGCTATCATCCATCCTATATATAAAGGCAAGGGCAATGTCGATAAACCTAATAACTACAGAGGTATTGCATTATTATCGAATATAGGAAAACTTTTTGCGGGCATTTTGGCAGCGAGACTACAATCTTGGGTTGAAGAATATAATATCCTTTCGGAATTACAGATGGGCTTTCGCAAGGGAAGGAGAACAATTGATAATTTATTTATTATAAAGACATTAGCAGACAAATATTTAAAAGAAAAAAGGGGTAAATTGTATATGGCTTTTGTAGACTTAGAGAAGGCTTATGACCGAATTTAGCTACAACTTCTGTGGCATAAATTAGTGTGTAAGGGAGTAAGTCAGCAATTGGTGAATATTCCAAAAGCACTGTATTTTGAGAACACCTTCTGTGTAAGGGTGGAGACAGTCTGTGTGACAAACGAAATTCCACAAAAGAAAGGCCTTCGGCAAGGATGTAAGCTAAGTCCAGTTTTATTTAATTTATACATAGATGATGTCTTACTAGAAATTGGAAGGAATAATAACTGTGCACCAGTAATTAACAACATCGAAATTCCAGGACTTCTTTTTGCAGATGACCTAGTGGTAGGATCTATTACAGTAAGTGGTTTAAAACTATCATTACAAGCAATTGATGTATATTGTAAAGAATGGAGGTTAAAAGTGAATCAAGAGAAAACACAGATTGTGGATTTCAAAAAGGGGGGAAAATTAGGCAAATATGAAAATTGGAAGGGAGAGAATAAAGATTACAGGGTAGTGCGTGACTGTATCTATTTAGAAGTAAAAATAGATGGAGGTAATAAATGGGAGAAACAAAAGAAGTTTGCATTGGCAAAAGGTAAAGGGGCGATGGCAGCAATTAGAAGCTGCAAATATAAAGTACCTAATATAAATGTTAAATGGCTGGAAAAAGTTTATGAGATGGTTGTGGAGGCAAAAATGATGTATGGTATAGAAATATGGGGATTAGATAGAGGATGGGAATGTATAGATGAGGTGCACAGGATGTTTTGTAGAGAAATACTAGGGCTACCAAAGTCAATTGTAAGACAGGTAGCACAATTAGAGATGGGCAGGGTGCCAACTAAGGGGAAGATAATGGAAAGAGCTTTGAAATTTTGGTTCAGAAGTTTAAATCTAGGAAAAAGTAATGTGTTAAGACAATGTATTAAATACCAATAGAAGAGCTTAATGAATGATGGATGGGTATGTAAATTACGGAATATTTGGAGAAAAATGGGTTAGGAGATATGTGGAGAAGGAGAGAAAATAACGTGAAAATGTTTTGGAAAAAGGTGAGGAAAAGACTGGAAGATATAGAAATACACATCATGTTCAGTGAGATTGACGAAAAGAGCTCATTAGTTTGTTATAGGCCAATGAAAAATACATGGGGTAGGGAAAAATATATAGACATAGTAAATAAAGAAGAGAGAGAATCTATTGCATGGGTAAGAACTGGAGCATGAAGGCTAAAAGGGCTAAGACAGGGTATTCCTCAGAACCAATGTCCAATATGTGGTGGTAATGAAGACATTGAACACATAGTATTTAAGTGCCAAGGAACAGAAAATTGGAGAAAAGAATTTTTTAATAAGAAGTGGTTGAAGGGGGATAGAAATACACTTATGATCGAAATTATATGCAAGGACGCTAGAAGCATTGGACAGTTTTTGTGTAAAGTAAAAAATAAATGGCTTTGGACAGTGGAAAGAGAAAAGTAAGAGGTAGTGCATCTTACTTTGAATGGAAAACTATAGTGAATGTGTGATGGTTAAGTAATCAATAAATGGAAAGTGAAAAAAAAAAGTGGAAATGGGACATGAAAAAAAAAACTGAAAAAAAAGAGCAAGATAATTTAGTGACAACAGATTGTAAAATGTAAATAAACTGTAGTGATTGTCTACTGAATAAGTGACCAGGGTCAAAATGCAGTAGACAATCAAATTTGTAAAACTCTTAGCACAATAAATACTATAGAACAAGAAGGAAGCAAAGAAGAGATGTTGAATATCTTCACTCTCTTGAGTGTGATGGACCTACTACTAATTGTTGGAAAGATAGAAATCAATCCTGAGCCTAAGGTTAACCAAGAAACTTTGGAGGAAATTTTAAAATGAATGCCTGGAATGGAAGAAAGACTGGGAATTAAAATGAATAATCTAGGAAGAGAGATTAAAGCAAATAAGGACAAAAGTACAGGGTATCAATAGAAGAATGTAAACTGTGAAGGACAAGCATAGGAAATTCAGTCTAGTGATATGAGACATGCAGTAAAGAAGAGGAATGTGGCCTATACAGGAGGTGAAAGAGATCTTAGAAGCCAAATTAAAGTTGGAGTTAAAACACTGGGAGATTGCTGGTGTTGCACACAAGGGTTATAGGGAGGAGATGATTAACAGGCCAATGCAGGAATGTGTCACAGCAGATGGTTAAGGTCAAGCAGGAGGAGTAATGACGTCACCATTGAAGAAGGTAATACTAATTGGAAACTTGTTAAGGAGATGCAATAGCTGTCTGGAAGAAGTGGGCCAAGGTCAACAGTGAGGCGGAAAGAAGTGATTAGAGAATTTACAGCATTGAGTGTTATTTCAAGGTCTAGGGGAGTACTCTTCAGCTACCAGGTATGAACAGTGATACTGAGGCACAACAGGAAGAAACAAGAGAAAGTAATGAGCCAGGAACAATGTTAAAGAATAGAAGTAGATTAGAAACACTAGATTTTGAACTGGTTCCCAATAGCAAATAAGGGGAGGAGAGAGGGTTACAAAACTACAATTTTGGAATTGTAAGGATTTACTTAAAGCTCTGGGTTATGGGCATATTAACAAAATTATGCTAAGCTCCCAGCTGTTAGCAGTAGTTAAAACATGGATAGAAGATGAGCACGAGTTCAAACTTTGAATTTTTAGGGAAAAGTGGTGAAAGGAAGAGTATGACATGGAGGGCATCTGGACAGAGGTTTGTTTGTGAGCATTGATTTAAAAGGTAAAGTGAAGGAGAAAAAATCAGAAGTTAGAGGCTTAATCTGGGTCTTTATTCAAAGTTGGGATTTGTGTCAAGGTATCATTTGCAGCTCCCCCAAGGAGTTCAAAGTTCCATAATTCAGAATTATTTTGGCAATTAAAGGAGAATTAAACAGAATGAAAGTGGATTATCCTACAAGGGAATTGTGTTAGTTATGCTGGGATTGGGGAGTTATAAATTGGTGAGCTGAGCATTTGGAGGGAAGTGAAGAGAAGAGAAAATAAATAAGGCTGGCCAAGACACAGTAAAGACAAAGTTGTAAACGAGGAAGGTATTAGGTTAGTGGAGTTTTGTGAAAACAATAAGTTGACTATTTTGAATGGTTGTTGGGGAGAGGACACAACAGGTGAATTTACTTTTTTAATTAATATGGGTCAAAGGTAGACTATGTTATGTGTAGTAGAGAAATTTGTATAGGGTAAGTCAATTTAAAGGATGAATATGGTTAGTTCTAGTTTGCATTTCCCTTTAGTACCTGTTACATTTGGGGATAGGAAAGGATGGCAAGGAAGTGAATGTAAATATTAAGGAATTTGGGTACAAACCTGGAAGCTACAAATGGAATACTATAAGAGGAGATAATGTTAAGGTAAGAGCAGGACTCTTATACCTTACCTGCATCTGCATAATGTGTAAGTGCTGGTGCATACATATATGGTTGTTTAAGTCCATGGATTGAGACTATTACCAACCCGAGATGGAAAGCACTGCATGCATTGGCAGTAGCATGAATGTTGGAGAAATGTTAATAGTTCAGTCATGTTTATGAAAGTTGAATGCAGGAGAAATCTAACTAAAAGTACAAGATGCTTTCAGTTATGCATAATTTTAGAAAGAAAAGAAATCACAATTATAAATGTTTATCTGTGTGTATATTATTACTTTGGGTTACCTTATTATTATTTAAACATGAATGCACCCACTTAAAATGGGTGTTAAAATGAATAAAGCTGTTCCTGTTCATATGAAGTCCAAACATTTTTTATATTTTCCATGGTCTAATAAAAGTAGAAATAGTAATTTTCATGATTATTTAAACTTATTTTCAGGCAAGTACTTATGTTGTGAATAACTGTTGATATGTATGTATTTTAATATGTTTCAGTGTGTGTATAATTGATACCTATATGTTTGTTTATTTAAACTAACGTATTTTCAGTCAAGCACTTACGTTATGAATAACTGTTGACATATAATTATTTTAATAGGTTTCAGTGCATATGATATATGTACATATACTTATATTAATATCATCTATAAAGAGAGAAAATTTGTGTGTGTGGGTGGGTGTGTGTCTATGTAGGTTAATCTCAAAAACCACTCAACCAATTTTGATAAGTCTTTCACCATTGAAAAGCCCTATTCTTCCAGATGGTCACAGGCTATATAATGTTTACAAGCATTTGAAAACTGCTGATTTAGGGATTTTTTTTTCATATTCATGTCACCAAATTTCAATCCCGTTTCATTGAATATGGATGTCAGAGGCTGCTTTTGGGATTTTATTGCAGATATGGCAGATTTTTAATGACTTTGAGCACAAAGGGGTAAATGGAAAGGCTTAAAATATTTTAAAATTTAATTATTTTAGGGGGTTGTATATCATTCACATCACCAGATTTCCCTGATTTTATCAATTAATAATTTTGGTATGATTTTGACAAAACCAGATAAGTTAGGATTCTAGAAATTGACAAAACTGATAAGTTACCCTTACACTTAGTCCCTATTTTCAACCCTGATCATACAAATCAACATTCTTTGGCTTATCTAAATGACACTTTGTAGGCTTATACTATAGGGCTGAACAAAAATTATAATCTACCTTACAAATCTAAAAAGACTACCCCTACCATATTTTGAATCCCTTATGTAGAAATCTGTACTGTTCAAACCATATGGTCAAAATATTGCACAATTATACAATAGGGGTTGGTAAAGATCATAGGTTATGCTACAACCTCCAAAAACCACCTAATCCTTATTTTGAATTATATAATACTCAACTTTTTAAAAGCTACCCTTACTTTATTTTCAACCCCTCACAGATAAAAATATACTGCTTGGTCAACCAGGGCAAAATTTGTGCACTATAGGACTTGGCAAAAATTATAGAATACCATATAGTTTCAAAAAGCTACCCATACTCACATTTTTCAACCTCTTATGTACAAATTGTCCCTATTTGATCAATCTGGACAAAACTTCAAACATTTAAGCTTTAGGTAGAAGTACAAATTACAGACAGCTTACAACTTTAAAAATCAACCTTATCCCTATTTCAACCCTGTACTTGTAGAATATACCAATCCAATGCTGGGTAACATAGCTATAAGGGGTGAAGGGGAGGATTCAACATAAAAATCTTATAGATAATTGTACAATAATTTCATAAAGAACAGGGGGAGTTAAATGAAATTAATTTGACATTCGAGCTTAAAAAACTAACTGTGCAACATTGGACAGCCAGCAACACACAGACACACAAATGCACACACGCACACATGGACACACACACACACACACCCCCACACCCACGCACATATATATTGGATTATTGTGAATTCTGAAACCCTCTTGATTAATCACATTATTCTGAAAAATAAAATATTGAGAAAAAGTGTTTGTAATAACACCAGGGAGACATGGAAATTATAGAGGTTATAAAGGATTTCACCTCCTGGAACACGTTGTTACCAAATACCTTAAAAAAGGCAGGACTGCTCTGATGAAAGGTGAGAACTAAGGTCACTAGATGATAGGGTCATATAGAATGTAATAACAAATTTCTTATTGCATTGATGAACTGGCTGTTGATTTGACATATGGAATGTAAAGTCTACTTTCTCATTCAAAAAATCAGGGTATATCAGACCTTTCAAGTCTGAGAAAATGAGCAAACCTTTAGTGTTATATCATTTTTATACCAGTACTTCAACAAATCCATATTTTAAATGTTGACAAATTTGCAAAATTTATGCAAGGGAGATATGAAAGAAAATTATAAACATTATGATAGAGTTTATGTTGGATAAAGTTAAAGAGATGCAGTAAAATGCTGTGTTGTTGCAAATGTATTTCTTTATCAAGTTAACACCTGGTGGGCTATAAATACTAGTTAGTTGCACGTTTTGAATCAGCAACATATTGAATACCTTTTCTGTGTTATCAGTAACAGGCAAGAAAATGTGCATATGCAATCATTGCAGAAATATTCCTTCATTTGTTATCAACAAACATACCTACTCAAAACTCACAAAAATGTGGCTGAATATACATTCTACCAATTATGTCCATGCAAAATGCAGATAGCATATCTTTGGTTTAATTACAAAGTTCATCAGTTGTATGCTTTACAGACAACTACAAATTATCTGTAACCACCACGACTATCTTAGGCTATAAAAAAAACTGTAATTCAATACTTCAAACATATATTTGGGACTCGTGCATTACCAAATGATTATTTCCTTTTTTGTATGCCAACGGTGATAGTTTAGGGAACCTCCTTCAGTGATGATGATGATAATTGGTTCACCATTTGGTAATTACAATAGTTTTTTTTTATTTCGGCAGAAATTATCCAAGCTGGCATCTATCTTTATTAGAAGCTGATTTTCTGGCAAAATATTTCAATACAGCATTTAAAAAATGTGGTGAGATGTAAAACTATTTTTGTTTTGCTCCATAATTGAGTTTTCAAAATGTTTAACTTCATTAATCGCCACGGACTTGAATGCACATTTTTATTATTCTAGAATAATTAACTGTTAAAGTAATATGGTAGTGAAGCATTTGTTCTCGTATTCTTTCTCTTCTACAGTTTAGCACATTTTTCATTGAGATGCGCATAAGTATAGCACTAGAAAGATCTTTACTTTTATTACTCATTTTAAATATTACTTTTAGGTATGAAATAGCCTTTGGTGGGAAAATATAAAATTTATAGTAAATGTTGGTTTGATTGTAATGTTCCCCAATCTGGGAGGTGCAAAAAGTGTGTGTAGGTATGTGTGTGTGTGTGTGTGTGTGTGTGTGTGTGTGTGTGTGTGTGTGTGTGTGTGCGTGTGCGTGTGCGTGTGCGTGTATAATAATGGAAATTTATTTCTTTATCTGTTCATTTACATTTATTTTATTGTTCTTAAGGTTGAACTGAATATAGTAATTTGAGACAACTTCTAATTAAGAATTTAGTAGCATTTTTCCTGGCCATCCTGTCCTGTGATACAATACTGAAATCCACTTGTAAACTAATTCTGGATCGTGACTAGCATATTCTGGCAGCAATATTTGTGACTAGTTCCTCGTGCTCCGTCTTGCCACTAAAATGCAGAAGAGGTGGGGTACAACCTCGTAGGGTAGGTGAAGTAGCTATATATAACTTTTGTAGTGTGTTTTAAACTGAAGTGTGTGTATTGGAATATAAATTAGGAAGGGTTATTCATGAAAAGTGATGTTCTTAGAAGTTAATAGTTGGTGTTACGAGAATTAAGGTTATAACTGCTATAGTGGATTTCAGTGATATTCCAAAACTAAGGTCCGGTGAACAGTATTTAACGGATGGTAGGCCTGAATGACATTTCACGGCTCCAGTGCTATCTACCAACTCCTGAGGAAACTACCGCACTGTTGGTGTGACGCAGTAGGCCAGGGGGCCTCTTCCCGCTTCCCGTGCATTCACTGCTTGTCGAGTTGTCTGCTAGTGACGTCACGTGGAAGGTAGCTGGCATTGCTATTCCCATGTGGAAGCTCAGGGTTTACGATATAATTCAAATCCTGACATGTTCTGACATATGGTCACCTCAAGCAAATTTATTTGAAACAAAACTCTCATTCCGTAACACATAAAATGAAAAAAATTATACAGAGGAAGAAACAAAACTATCCATATACTCTATGTAACAGCTTGTCTTGTTAAACAACACATTTTTTTTTCCTTTAAATTTTTCAACATTTAAGTTATAATTGCAATGCACTTCTTGCAAAAGATAGCAAGTATTATTGCCTTTTAAACACGTAATAAATGAATAGAGGGAGGGAGAGAGAGACAAGGGGGAAGAAAAACTATATTATATTAAAATAAAATAGAACCTTCCTATGCATTATTTCTGCAATTTTACTTTCCCTCCTATTTACTTATAGTAAGTAGAGGAAGTATTGTATTCCACCCAAAATTTCGGTACCGAGATTTCACTGGAAACACATGTTTTGAAACTCTTGAATCTAAAAACCACGTTTTTAGAAAAAGGTTGTGAATGCGTGTGAACAGCATAACTCAAAACGAAAAGTCGGTTAAATACCAAACTTGGAATTTAACTCCAGCATCTTCCAAGGATGCGACATGATTTTTAAGAAGATTCCGTATCACGAACTACCCTTTACTACCCATTACTTTTATGTTCTCAAAAATGACTAAAACCATTTTGATTAAAGTGCATATGTTTAAAACATTTGCATGACAAATAAAATGTATATTTCGAATTTCCTGTAATTAACCTGTGAAAACTTCATTTGAATGGCTTGTATAATCTGGTAAAGGTTAAAAGATTAAAAAATTACTTTAAAAAGAAATAGATCTCGTTAAAGCACACACTTTATGTCAAATAAATAATGTTATGGCGTTAACCATGTACAAGATATTCTGTGTTATTTGTCTGAATGTTCAAATACTTAAACTTTTTTAAGTGGTAAGTCGCTATTCGGCTTTTTTCCCTCGTGGTCATGCAAAGAGCAGGAATTTCAAAGCCATCACATAACGACACGCTTTATAATTTGACTATTGGTTTAGCTTTCTAAATCCTTCTTACGCATACAACTAAATGTGTAATTACAGTTCATCTCTCTTTAACAAGTTAGATAGAAGAATAAACTTCTTTATGAATATTTTGTAGAAGAGTGAGCAAAGAAGATCATGTGAATGTAGAAAATCCGAGTTTTATAATTACAATATGTATTGTGCATATTTTCACACTTTAAACAGCTATAAATAATTTTAGTTATATATGTTACGCGTTTTCAGAGATGACCACAGAGATAAAAGTAAGCTATAGAAACTCCTTATTTGAGGTTGTAAAATAATGTAATTTTATCGCAGATTACACTTTCTAGTTGAATACCATCACAATGTTATATTATTGCAGTGATATTCCTCAGCATGGACCGAGTGTTTTTTCCCTTAAAATGGCAAAGAAAAGGTTTTTCTTATTTCGGATTTTAAAAGAGCACTTGCATAGGCATGCAAAAGTGTCATCAGCCTTTTGTCCACGTTATACCTGAATTTCCACATGATTTGGTATTTAAGGCGGTATATTACCCTAAGGCAAAGCGAAAGTTATTAGATTTCGCCTTCTGTTATCTTTCTGTTGAACTTCTTGAAAGTTTTGGAGATGTTGTTTCCGAGTCCTTGTGCATTTGAAACAGCGTGAACAGGTATCATAACGTGCCAAATTACCCTATTAGGTGCATTTGATTGCACGTGTTCACGCACTAATTTCTAAAACAGCATATTCCCTTTTTTCTGGGGAAAAACCACTCTTAAATAACGCCTATATACTCATTTCGAGGAATCGCAGAACAACTCTTTAAATAATATTTTTCTGTAATGCGTTGTACTGACCAATCATGAGCAACAATTTTGTACCCCACAGCTGCAAACGTTGTTTGGTAAGCATTGTTGCTCACTAAATAAGAATGCTCTTTCCGATTACTTAGAAGTTAGTTCTAGTTGTGGATGGATTTGGAAATAGAAGTGTGGTGTGCATTCGTGTTCAAAATGAATGTTAAAAAAAAGGTTAACTGTGCTGTTGCGTAATGTTCTAATATAGGAACAAAAACCGCTGCAATTATGTATCATAGATTTCCTAAAATAATAAAGTAAGGCGCATGTGGGTGTCTCGCTGTAAACGGAATGATAAATTCAACACTGATAATGCTCGAGTCTGCTCAGTATATTTTCGGCCTGAGGACTATGAATGGGACTTAAAAACATGAATTACTTGGCTTACCTCTAAGGAAAAGTTTACGTGGTGTGCAGTGCCGTGTCTGTCTCCCGATGATATGATTCCATGGCTTTCATATTTCAAATGTGTTAAGAGTGATGAAAACACTTAGCGACATAATTTGCTATAAATTCCCTGATTTCGACAAAAGAATTGTTTATATATACGTCAGGACCTGCACATTTATTAGGATACAGCATTTGAATACAAAATTAAAAGCTGCAAACGTGAAAAGAAATACAAGGAAATGTCAGCAGTGGGTGACATCTATTTCTTCTACAACAGCAGCATGGCCAGCCACTTCTAAATTTAAATCTACTTTTAAGATTAAACAAATAATATTTTGTTACTTTATTTTAGTAATAGTTCGGATGGTGGTGTTGATAAAATTGGTCTGTAATTAGTAGAATGAGTTGAGAAAAGTTTCCTATGCATTTTCAGTTAAAGTATCTTTCATAACATATGCCATTGCATTATGTTACACTTCCTTAATTACTGCTTAACCATTTACACAATGGGTATAACAATCCGTGCCTTAAATTGTACGTGTTAAACGGGTTTAAACCGTTCTCTTTCAATTACTATCCAAAGAGCGCGCGTGCTCTACCTTCCAGATGACGTCACAGGCGCGCAGCCAATGAGAGCGAAATGGCCGGAGTGGCCTACCTTCCCTATACTCAAGTTACCTTGGCAGTAGGCGTTTGACAGTCGGTGAGAGCAGATCGCAATGGCCGCGACAATCGTAGATCCCGCCAGCTGTGAATTGCGCGGGGTGATTAGATTATTTCTGACAAAAGGATCGTCCGCTGCGGACATCCATCATGAGTTATGCCTCGTGTATGGACCGGACATAATGAATGACAAACAGGTTCGACACTGGTGTCGAGAATTTCGAAATGACCGCACAAATGTGCACGATGAACAGCGGAGTGGTAGGCCCAGTATTCGGACCGACGGCATCGTTGAGCAATTGAACCAAAAACTTCGAAGTGATCGGCGTTTGACATTAGTGGTCTGGCTGATGAATTCCCAAATGTTGCTTGAACCTCACTTTACAGGACTATTACTGAACAGCTTGAATATCGGAAACTTTGTGCTAGGTGTGTGCCAAAACTGCTCACCGGTCAGCACAAAGAGCAACGAATGCGTAGTGCACGACAGTTTTTGGAGCGGTTTAGACAAGATGGAGATGGTTTGTTTTCCCACATTGTTACGGGCGATGAGACATGGATAGCGTACACCAACGCAGAATCGAAACAACAGTCAATGCAGTGGCGCCCTTCCGGTTCGCCCAAACCAAAAAAGTGTAAGCAATCGCCATACACGAATCGCAAAATGATGGCTACCGTGTTTTGAGACGAAAGAGGCGTCCTTTTGATTGATTTTATGGACCGTGAGTCAGCAATTACAGCTGACGTGTACTGTGCAATGCTTACCAAACTGAGACGTGCGATCCAAAATCGATTCCGCGGGAAACTGTCGTCTGGCATCATCCTCCTGCACGACAACGCACGCCCGCACACCGCTGCCAAAGCCAAAGAGAAGATTCAAGTGTTTCTTTGGGAACTCTTTGATCACTCTCCGTACAGTACCGACCTGGCACCAAGCGACTATTTCCTCTTCTTGCGTTTGAAACGGTGGCTAGGTGGAAAACGATTTCAAACCGACGATGAACTCAAGACGAGTGTTACCAACTGGTACAAGTCCCAGGCGACAGACTTCTATGCCGAGGGGTTAAAGAAGCTGGTGCAGCGTTACAGCAAGTGTATAGATGTAGACGGCGATTATGTGGAAAAGTAAAGTATATATGTAGGCACATGTGACTCAATAAAAACCTTTTCATGAGCGATGTTGCTATTATGACCAAACGGATCTTAAGTTTTGGAATACGCCTCATATTAGATAAGAGTTAAAGGTTTTGGGATGACCAGGATTGATGTTTGTTTGCTGTGCATTTAATATATGCGGAGTAATACTGTAGCGCTATGGCTACTTATGAGAGGCTTACCAAGGAATAAAAATTTAGCTATCTCAAGGCTAGGAGAGAAACAATGTTCTCTAAAGCAAACATTATTTATAACTAATCATTGTTGAATAATAGTAACATTAATGAATTTACTCCTAAATAGGGACGTCTTAGTCAAATTGAGCACGACTTTAGAGAAATTGAAGAGAAGCTATGTTTTGTGCTAAGGTGGAGAATACTGAATTTAAATTGGTTTCAGTTGATGCAGCCTTTGAGGAGTCAGTGGATAAGACAAAGAGTAATTATTTGCAGTGGCGGCTCATGTTTTCTATACCTTGGGAGTAGGAGGAAAATAAGGGTTTAAAATCACTCAATATGCAGGAATGTGTATTCATATGCAAATGAGGTCCCCCACCCCTTCCACAGATCCTTGGTACTTTCATTTGCAGCTGAGGGTCATAAATCTTGTCGAGTATAATGGAAGCTTGACAGTTAAGCAATTAAGGCTGTCAATCAACTGTCAAAACGAACAATGAGGGTCATAAATTTACGCTTCTGTAACAAAGGCGGAGACGTTTTTCTACCCATTCCATATCCGGTCACTTCTGCACCTGCACTGTGGCAGCTCACCCCACTCGCATTGTTTAGCGAACACGTGCAGGCGAACAATAGAAAGGCTTGACCCGAGCTAACAAAGGAACAGATTTTATTGTATTCCCTTTCTATTGTCCGGAGCAAGGCTTCTTTAAAAAGACCAGCTGTGTAGCATTTCCATTCCACAGCCGTATAATAAAAGAACAAGGCTTGCCCTTCACCTGTCAAAATGAACAAAGATCCATGATAAATTAGGGTCGTAACAAAAGAGAATCTGAAGGCCGTTAACAAAGGAGCAGATTCTATTGTATTCCATTTCTATTGTCCGGAGCAAGGCTTCTTTAGAAAGACCACCTGACATCCCATTCCACTGCCGTATAACAAAGAACAAAGCTGAACCCTTCAGACAAAAGCTTGAATGACAAAGGAACAGATCCTATTGTGTCCCTTCCCATTGTTCGGACACCTGCACTATGGCAACTCACACCACTCGCATTGTTTAATGAACACGTGCAGGTGAACATTAGAAAGGCTTGCCCCGAGCTAACAAAGGAACAGATTCTATTGTATTCCCTTTCTATTGTCCGGAGCAAGGCTTCTTTAGAAAGACCACCTGGCATCCCATTCCACTGGCATATATCAAAGAACAAAGCTGGTCCCTTTTAGCAGATGTTATTGTTCGACCACGTGCGTGTATAACAAAAGAAACTGAGGGAGGCTTTATACTCGCCCTGTCTTTGTTTGTCCGTGTGAAAGACAGAGAGGTTAGTTTACCTGCTAGATGTAAACAATTCAACAGCGTTTGAGTCAGCCATCATGACGTTGGCTTTGTCCTGAGGGCAGTTCTCCCCGAATGTCTTAACGAACTCCTACGGTTATACCCGAGCATAGTTAAACAAGCTCTGTGTTTATGTAGCTGACTGTTTTCAAACAGCGATATAAAAATGTATTTAACCTATACCATTACATACATTAAACCTCGGTGTATACTTGGATATCCATAGATCAGGGTTCGATTCTTACTGAAAACAAAAAAGTTTAATGTTTTAATTGCTAATGAGAAATTGATGATTTGATAATATTATATCATTACCCCAATTAATGAAAGAGTGTTCAGAGGGTCCTAGCTCGAATCTTACCCTGCGAAACTCTAATGTGTAATAAATATTAAACTATGAGAATATGGAAGGTCAGATTGAAATGTATTTAATTCCTATAATTTAATTTTTTATACATAATTACCCGAATTAATGACAGGGTGCCCAGATGGTCCTAGATCGAATCTTACCCAGCAAAACTCTAATGCGCAATAAATATTGAAGTATGAGGGTATGGACGGTCAGATTAAAATGCATTTAAGAAATATAATTTAATTTTTATGTGTCATTACGAAGTTTTAATGAGCGGTATTCTTAGGTGCCCAGAGGTCCTAGTTCGAATCTTACCAGAAGCTCTAATGCTTAATAAATACTAAATTATTGAAGCATGCACGGGCAGATTAAAACGTATGTATTTAACAAATATAATTATTTATATATTCCGATCCCTAGACACGTTTCTTTATTTTCTTTCTTCTTCTTTCTCTTTCTTCCTTTTCCCTCTTTCAATCTATTCATCTCTTTCTTTCTCCACGACTTGTACACTCCAAGCGTTCACATATACACGAGCACATATACATCAACACGCATACACCGGTGCACGCACACACGCACGCACATACACACTCACATACATACACACACGCACACACATATACCTGTTCACTTACACATACCAACACCAACCCACACGCGTACACACAATACACACATACGCACACACACATGCAATCACATACACACACGCACATACACAACCACACACGCGCGCGCGCACATACACACTCACGCACATGCCCTGAATGAAAAGAGATAAACGATGCAATAAAAACTAATTATAAGCTTGGGATACAAGGCGCCATTTACGAATTGCTGGAAACTGTTCTGGATGCATGGGTTCGAATCCTAGGAGTGATTACAAATTCATCTTCTAATAAATCCAAAACTAATTACGATACAGACACCAAATAAACTTTATTACTTTCACGTTAATAGGTAGTTTCTTGCGAAGGTATATTAGGCTACCTGGCGTCCAGGGTTCGATCCTTAATTTTTAAATATCAATTATCTCAGAAACTAACAGGGATAGAGGAGCGGACCAAAGCATGGTTGTTAGCTCTTATGATGGGCAATTAATACTGCATATAATTTCCAATCACTTGTCCCTAGTTCGAATCCCGATCTTTCAACGACTTCCTTAATTTTCCTCTGTACTCTAGAATATATCACTCAGATCAATGTTGTAACTGCATACAGGTCTTTTAAACATGTGAAACTAATATTATAAATAATTTTGTTTCTGGTGTTCTGAGTTCGAATACTGATTTAATGAAATTTACTTATAAATCTAATAACACAGGAAATAATTAAGATAAAGCCACCAATAAACCTTATTACGTTTATTTCATTAGGTAGTATCTTGTGAATGTATATTAGGGTACCTGACGTCATGGGGTCGATCCTTAAGTTTTAAATCTCCATTATCTCAGAAACTAGCAGAGATAGAGGTGTGGACGAAAGCACGTTTGATAGCTCCTACGACGAGTAATTAATACTGTATATAATTTCCAATCGGTTGTCCCTAGTTCGAATCCCGATCTTTCAAAGACTTCCTTAATTTTCCTCTATACTCTAATGATGATGATGAATTCGGGTTAAGGACGCTAAACATCTAAGTTCATCATCGCCCTTACAAGAGCCCCACAATAAAACTGTCAATATAAAAGCACAAAACTAAAAGATGCTCAGCGCATCAAATACGCTTACTAAAACCGCTGTCACTAATAAAACGTAAAACATATTCTACAGCTTGCGCGTCGTCTGCCAAAACGTTGACTAAACCAACAGGCAGAGACGCGCGTATGCGCAATTGAGCTAAAACCTGACACTGTTAAAACGTGACGCACCGAGAAGGGTGCCGCACATCGCTGACAGAGTGGTGCGGGGTCACCACTAAGCAAGTGTCTATGACTAAAAAAGGCAATGTCCGATCCGTAAACGAGCTAAAATCACCTCTTCCCGACGAGAAGAACGAGAAGAGGCGCTCCAGATTGACGGGAGGGGTTTAACCTCCCGCAACTTGTTCCCCCGGAGGGCCGTCCACTCATCCCGCCAAAGTGAGAGGATGCGGTGACGTAAAAGAACACTCAAATCACACGAAGGAAAAACAGGTAAAAAATCTGGAGGATAAAATCGCCGATTTGGCAGCGGCGTCGGCAGACTCGTTCCCCGAGATACCCACATGACCTGGAAACCACACGAAGGACACGATGATGCCAGAAGCACCAAGCGAGTGGAGCAGGTCATGAATGCGCTGTACGAGCGGGCGGTAAGTGTACAGCGCGCAAATACATTGAACAGCACCCAGGGAGTCGGAACAAATAAAACAGTGTCGTAAGTCGTGTCGCTGGACGTATAAAAAAACACTGATAAATACTAAAAAGTTCGGCGGTGAAAATCGAACATTTCCCGGGTATACGAAACGTAAAACTATGTACACCAAAAACAAAGGCACACCTACTCCATCATCAGTCTTAAATTCATCAGTAAATATAAAAGCAAAATCCCCGAATTGCGCCTGCAGTTCTAAAAACGCTGATCTAAAGACTGAAGGAGGGGTCGCATTCTTCGGCATCGGCGTTAACCCAAGCTGGCAGTGGGCCTCAGCGCGCAACCATGGAGGAAGCCGCGTTTCCCCCCTTGGAAGGGCCGGCGCTGGCGTAACGTCCAGATGTCAAAGAAGCTGTCGAAATCGAACCCCTGGAGGGAGCAATGCAGAGGAGCTAATTAAATATTGCCGATTATGCGACTCCGCGAAAAATAACTCAGAGGACGGGTGGTCAGGCAAGCTTGAGAGTCGACAGGCATAGTTGCACAAAAGCATCTCACGCCTGAAGGACAGCGGAGGCTCAGCAGCTTCAGCATATAGACTAAGTACAGGGCTGGTTGGAAAGGCCTCTGTAGCGACTCTTATGCCACGATGGTGAATGGCATTCAATCGACCTAACACAGATGGACGTGCCGACGAATACACAATGCACCCGTAATCAAGCATGGATCGGACCAAAGAGCGATAATGACGAAGGACGGTCCTATCAGCTCCCCAGGATATGCCACTTAAAACACGTAAAAGATTAAGAGGACGGTCACAGTTTGCTTTTAAAAAGGAAATGTGCGAAATCCAGCTCAGGTTCCTATCAAAGATCAACCACAAAAATTTCGCCTCGTCTGCTAACGGAAGTATCCCTGGCCCAAGATGGAGAGAGGGCGGAGGGAAAGACTTCCGGCGCCAGAAATTGATACAGACGGATTTTTCGGCGGAGCAATTAAAGCCGTTGGTGTTACTCCAGGTGTAGAGACGGTCGATACAGCTCTGGAGACGGCGTTCGAGCAGACATGTCCGCCGTGAACTACAATAAATGGCAAAATCGTCAATGAAAAGGGGCGATGAAATACACTCAACAATGGGTTTGGTAGCTATCGCAAAAAGGGGTGACACTGAGTACAGAGCCCTGCGGTACTCCGTTCTCTTGAATAAAACGACTAGATAAAACCGAGCCCACACGTACACGAAAGACGCGGTGCGTCATAAACTCCCGAAGAAATATGGGAAGACGATCGCAGAAATTCCATGCGTGAACTGTACGTAAACTGCCGCCTCCAACAAGTGTCATACGCTTTCTCCAGGTCAAAAAACACAGCCACTGTTTGACACCTTCTCGGAAACCAGTTCATAATGTGCGTCGACAGACACACCAGATGGTCGACGGTAGAGCGATGGCGACGAATCCGCACTGAGCATTCGCTAGAAGGTTCTGAGACTCAAGCCACTATGTCGACCTCCCGTGATGATGATGATGAGATGCGGTTTAAGGGGCGCTAAACAGCTAAGGTCATCAGCGCCCTTACAAGGTATAAAATTTACAGTCCAAAAATAAAAGTTGGGTAAAAACCGCAGAACTAAAAAACCGGACACTAACCCGCAATGTCCAAAAGGTAAAAAAACAAAACACCAAGCTTCAAAAACGGACACAATAAAAGCATAGTCAATAAAAGAGTAAAACAACGTGTCAAGAACTGTAGAATGTGAGCGCTAGATGTCCACAGGGGAGTAGCTGCCCCATTAAAAAGACAATATAAAATCACAGTCAATAGACGCTCAGCGCATCAAATGCGTCGGTTAAAATCAATGTCACTGATGAAACCTAAAATACATTCCACAGCACGAGCGTCGTCAGCAAAAACGTTGGCTAGGCCAACAGGCAGACCAACACGAACGCGCAAAGGAGCTAAAACTGGACACTGTTAAAATGTGACTCACCGTTAAGGGCGCACCACGCTGCTCACAGAGTGGTGCGGGGTCACCACTGAGCAGGTATCTATGGCTAAAAGACAATGTCCGATACGTAAGCGAGCTAAAAGTACCTCTTCCCGACGACACGAACGAGAAGAGGTACCCCAGTTTAACGGGAGAGGCTTAACCTCCCGCAGCTTGTTCCGCCGGAGGACCGTCCACTCATCCCCCAAAGCGAGAGGATGCGGCTACGTAAAATAACAAACAAATCTGTGGAGGGAACAACAGAGGTCAAATATCTGGGTAATAAAATTGCCGATCTGGCAGCGGCGTCGGCAGACTTATTACCTGAGATGCCCACATGACGTGGAATCCACGCGAAGGAGACGCCGATGCCGGAAACACCAAGCGAGTGGAGCAGGTCATGAATGCGCTGTACGAGTGGGTGGTAACTGTACAGCGCGCTAATACTTTGAAGCGCACTCAGGGAGTCTGAACAAATAAAACAGTGCCGTAAGTCGTGCCGCCGAATGTATAAAAGAGACTGATAAATGTTGAAAAGTTCGGCGGTAAAAATCGAACATTACCCCGGTAAACGAAATGTAAAACTATTTCCACCATAAACAAGGCCACACCCTACTCCATTATCAGTCTTAGTTCCATCAGTAAATATAAAAGGCAAGTCCCCGCATTGCGCCTGCGACGGATTTTTCGGCGGAGAAATTAAAGCCGTTGGTGTTACTCCAGGCGTAGAGACGGTCGATACAGCTCTGGAGACGGCGTTCGAGTAGACAGGTCCGTTGTGAACTGCAATAAATGGCAAAATCGTCAACAAAAAGGGACGATGAAATGCCAGGTGGAATACAATCAACAATGGGGTTGATAGCAATCGCGTGTGACACTGAGTACAGAGCCCTGCGGTCCTCCGTTCTCTTGAATAAAACGACTAGATAAAACCCAGCCCACACGTACACGAAAGACGCGGTCCGTCATGAACTCCCGAAGAAATATGGGAAGACGGCCGCGGATATTCCATGTGTGCAGTGTACGTAAAATGCCGCCCCTCCAACAAGTGTCATAAGCTTTCTCCAGGTCAAAAAAAAAAACAGCCGCGGTTTGACACTTTCTCAGAAATCCATTCATAATATGCGTCGACAGGGACACCAGATGGTCGGCGGTTGAGCGATGGTGACGAAATCCGCACTGAGCGTACGCTAGAACTTTCTGAGACTCGAGTCATCATGTCAACCGACCGTTGATCATGCGCTCCATCACCTTGCAAATGCAACTGGTAAGGGAGATAGAGCGGTAGCTGGAAGGTAGTTGGCGATCCTTCCCAGGCTTAAGGATAGGGACTATGGTGGCTTCGCGTCAAACGGAAGGAAAAAAACCGTCTTGCCAAATACGGTTATAGACCTGTAAGAGAAAGAGTTCGCTGTTGGCTGAAAGGTTCTATAACTTGAGCACATGAATGCCGTCCGGCCCCGGAGCGGAGTGCCTAGAACAATGAAGAGCTTGCTCCAGCTCCCTCTTTATGAAGAGTTCGTTACAACACTCCTTATTAGCAGACCGAAAATTATAGGTTGCAGATCCAGCCGGTCTTTGATAGAGCGAAAGCCGGCGGTATAATGGTCTGAACTGAAAACCGCATCAAAGGCAGCATCCAGAGTGTTTGCGATGACAGCCGGATCCACTATAGTGGCATTGGGATCCCGAAGGTCAGAAACAGAACAATGCGACACTTTACCTGAGAAGCGACGAAGTTTATCACAAACAATAGATGAAGGCGTAAGGCGATTAAAGGTTTCGGCAAAACCAGTCCAAGACGGCTTCTTGATATACTGAATAAAGCGGCGAGCCCTGGCGCGCGATTGTTTAAAAGTAACCAAATTATCAAGTGTAGGGTGTCACCGAAAAACCCTAAGCGCAGTTCTACGGGTACGAACGGCGTCCCGACAATCCTCGTTCCACCATGGAACAGAAGACGCCGAGGTTGAGAGGATGAACAGGTAATTGCGCGTTCGGCGGCAGATAGAATCGTAGACGTAAGGTGCTGCAACATTTGGTTAATGTCGCTGAAGGGCTTGTCGCAAAATGCACGAGGCTGGAATACAATCTCCAGTCGGCTTTTGTGAATATCTATGTAGGTACTCTGGAATGCTGGACGTGGTGATACAGAAGAGAAACGATGCAGCCATAATGGCCGCTGGAGTAGGAGTCAGCGACGACGTTCCACAGCAGACGACTAGCAAGCTGGAGTGAGCAAACGGCAAGGCCCAGGTAAGAGAATGTACCAGAAGAATCAGAAATAAAAGTAGGTTCACCTGTATTGAGGATGGAGAGATTGAACTGATCAAAAATGTCGGAAAGAAGAGTTCCCCTCGCATAAGCCCTGGGCGAACCCCACAGTGGGTGATGGTCATTAAAATCTCCAAAGAGAAGAAAGGATGTTGGAATAGCGGACAGGAGAGCTCGAATGTCCGCAGGAGTGAGGGGAGACGATGGAGGTGAATAGACGAGGCAAACAGAAAAGAAAAAGCCGGGCAATTGAACAGTTACGGCAATAGCCTGCAAGTTGGACGTAAGAGCGAGAGTTTGAAAATGAGCGTCGCTACGCACTAATAACATGACACCTCCATGAGCAGAGTATCCTCCTCCGGTTCAAGATCGTAGCGAACCGGAGTATAGCCTCGGAGATCAAAAGGATCGTGAGGTCGAAGCTTAGTCTCCTGCAAACACAACCATAGGCGAATGGGAACGCAATAACAGTTGCAGTCCCGCCCTATGCGATCGTACACCACGTAAACTCCAGGTCAGGGTAGCCATAAAGATGATGATGCGAAGCGGTTTAAGGGCGTTAAACAGCTAAAGTCATCAGCGCCCTTACAAAGTATAAAATTTACAGTCCAAAACTAAAAGTCAGATAAAAAACTGCATAATTAAAAACGGGACACAAACCCGCGATGTCCAAAAGGTAAAAAACGAAGCACCAAATTCCAAAATCGAACACACTAAAAGCATGGTCAATAAAAGAGTAAACCAACGTGTCAAGAACTGTAGAATGCGAGGGACACGAGGGCCAGATGTCCACTGGGGAGGAGATGCCCCATTAAAAAGATAATATAAAATCACACAGTCAAAAGACGCTCAGCGCATCAAATGCGTGTGGTAAATCCAATGTCACTGATAAAACGTAAAAGACATTCTACAGCCCGCGCGTCGTCTGCCAAAACGTTCGCTAGGCCAACATGCAGACCAACACGAACGCGCAACGGAGCTAAAACTTGACACTGCTAAATTGTGACGCACCGTCAAGGGCGCATCACACTGCTTACAGAGGTGCGTGGTCACCACTGAGCAGGTATCTGTGGCTAAAAAGACAATTTCCGATTCGTTTGCGAGCTAAAAGTACCCTTCCCGACGACACGAACGAGAAGAGGTACCCCAGACAAACGGGAGCGGCTTAACCTCCCGTAACTTGTTCCCGTGAAGGGCCGTCCACTCATCCGTCCAAAGCGAGAGGATGCGGCTACGTAAAATAATAAATGTGACGAGGGAGCAATAGCAGTAAAAAATTTGGGTAATAAAATCGCCGATTTGGCAGCGTCGTCGGCAGACTCGTTCCCTGAGATGCCCATATGACCGGGAATCCACAGGAAGGAGACGCTGACGCCAGAGGCACCAAGCGAGTGGAGCAGGTCATATATGCGCTGTAGGAGAGGGTTGTAACTTTGCAGCGCGTTAATACTCTGAAGGGCACTCAGAGAGTCCGTACAAACAACACACTGCCGTAAGTCGCGTCGCTGAACGTATAAAACAGATTGAAAGATACTAAAAGGTTCGGCGGTAAAAATCGAACAGTGACCCGGTAAACGATAAGTAATACTATGATGATAAGAAACAAAGGCACACCCTACTCCATCAGCAGTATTAGATCCATCAGTAAATATAAAAGGCAAGTCCCCATATTGCGCCTGCAGTTCTAAAACTGCTGATCTAAAGACTGTAGAAGGGGTCTCATTCTTCGGAAGCGACGATAACCCAAGGTGACAGTGGGCATCAGTGCGCAACCATGGAGGAAAACGCGTTTCCCGCTTGGAAGGGCCGGCGCTGGCGTAACGTCCAAATGCCGAAGAAGTTGACGAAACCGAACCCCTGGAGCGAGCAATGAAGAGGAGCTAACTAAATACTGTCAATCAAGCGAATCCTCGTAAAATATCGCGAAGGACGGGTAGTCAGGCAAGCGTGAGAGTCGACAGGCATAGCTGCACAAAAGCATCTCACGCCTGAAGGACAGCGGGGGTTCTGCACCTTCAGCATACAGGCTAGGTACAGAGCTGGTTGGAAAGACCCCTGTAGCGACTCTTATGCCACGATGGTGAATGGCATTCAATCGACGTAATACAGATGGACGCGCCGCCGAATAGACAATGCACCCGTAATAGGGCTTGGATCGGACCAAAGAGCGATAAAGCTGTAGAAGGACGGTCCGATCAGCTCCCCAGGATGTGGCACTTAAAACACGTAAAAGATTAAGAGAACGGTCAGACTTTGCTTTTAAAAAGCAATGTGAGAAGTCCAGCTCAACTTTCGATCAAAGATCAACCCCAAAAATTTCACCTCGACTTTAAAGGAAAGTCCTCCAACCCAAGATGGAGAGAGGGCAGAGGGAAAGCCCTTCGGTGTCAGAAATTGATACAGACGGATTTTCAGCGGAGAAATTAAAGCCGTTGGCGTTACTCCAGGTGCAGAGAGTCGATACAGCTCTGGAGACGGCGTTCAAGTAGACATGCCCGCCGTGAACTGCAATAAATGGCAAAATCGTCAACAAAAAGGGACGATGAAATGCCAGGTGGAATACAATCAACAATGGGGTTGATAGCAATCGCAAAAAGTGTGACTCTGATTACAGAGCCCTGCGGTACTCCGTTCTCTTGAATAAAACTACTAGATAAAACCGAGCCCACACGTACACGAAAGACGCGGTCCGTCATAAACTCCTGAAGAAATATAGGAAGACGACCGCGGATATTCCATGCGTGCAGTGTACGTAAAATGCCGCCCCTCCAACAAGTGCCATAAGCTTTCTCCAGGTCAAAAAACACGGCCACGGTTTACAATTTCTCAGAAATCCATTCATAATATGCGTCGACAGAGACACCAGCTGGTCGACGGTAGATCGACGGCGACGAAATCCGTACTGAGCATTTGCTAGAAGTTTCTTAGACTCAAGCCACCAGGTCAACCGCCCATTGATCATGCGCTCCATCACCTTGCAAATGCAACTGGTGAAGGAGATAGTGCGTTAGCTGGGAGGTAGTTGGCGATCCTTCCCAGGCTTAAGTATAGGGACAATGGTGGCTTCGCGCCAAACGGAAGGAAAAAAGCCGTCTTGCCAAATACAGTTATAGACCTGTAAGTAAAAGAGCTTACTGTTGACTGAAAGGTTCTTTAACATCAGGACATGAATGCCGTCCGGCCCAGGAACGGAGTACCTAGAGCAATGAAGAGCGTGCTCCAGCTCCCTCAATGTGAAAGGCTCATTATAATACTCATTATTAGCAGACCGAAAATTAAAGGTGTCGGAATCCAGCCGGTCTTTGATAGAGCGAAAGCCGGTGGAATAATGGTCTGAACTGGAAATCGCCTCAAAGGCAGCACCAGGAGTTTTAGCGATGGCAGCCGGATCCACTATAGTGGCATTGGGAACCTGAAGGCCAGAAACAGTACAATGCGACACTTTAAATTAGAAGCGACGAAGTTTAACACAAACAACAAAGGAAGGCGTAAAGCGATTAAAAGACTCGGCAAAACGAGTCCAAGACGCCTACTTGCTATCCTGAATAATGCGATGAGCCCTGGCGCGCGATTGTTTATAAGTAACAAAATTTTCAAGTGTAGGGTTTCGCCCAAACACCCTAAGCGCAGTTCTACGTGTACGAACGGCGTCCGGACACTCCTCGTTCCACCACGGAACAGGTAGACGCCGAGATTGAGAGGATGAACGGGGAATTGCGCGTTCGGCGGCAGATAGAAGCGTAGACGTAAGGTGCTGCACCATTTGGTTAATGTCGCTGAAGGGCTTGTCGTCAAAATACACGAGGCTGGAATACAATCTCCAGTCGGCTTTTGTGAATATCCAGGTAGGTACTCTGGAGTGGTGGATGTGGTGAGACAAGAGAAACGATGCAAGGGTAATGGTCGCTGGAGTAGGTGTCAGCAACGACGTACCACTGCAGACGACTAGCAAACTAGAGTGAGCAAACGGCAAGGTCCTGGTTTGAGAATGTACAAGAAGAATCAGAAATAAAAGTAGGTTCACCTGTATTGAGGATGGAGAGTTTGAACTGGTAAAAAATGTCGGAAAGAAGAGTTCCCCTCGTACAAGCCCTTGGCGAACCTCACAGTGGGTGATGGACATTAAAATTTCCCAACAGAAGAAATGTTGGGAGAGCGGACAGGAGAGCTCGAATGTCGGCGGGAGCGAGGGGAGACGATGGAGGTGAATACACAGAGCAAACAGAAAACAAAAAGCCGGGTAATTGAACGGTTACGGCAACAGCTTGCAATTCGGACGTAGGATTGAGAGTTTGAAAATGAACGTCGCTACGCACTAACAACATGATACCTCCATGAGCAGGAGTACCCTCCTCCGGTTCAAGATCGTAGCAAACCGGAGTATACCCTCGGAGATCAAAAGGATCGTGAGGCCGAAACTTAGTCTCCTGCAAACATACAACCATAGGTGAATGGGAACGCAATAAAAGTTGCAATTCTGCCGTATGCGATCGTACACCACGAAATTCCAGGTCAGGATAGCCATAAAGAAAATGGATAAACTTCTCACTTAGAAGGGCGGCTCAAAATTACCTTCTGTTTTACCTTTGGGCTCGAGCTTTTGGTATGGAGTTGGTCAGACTCCATAGGCTCCTCGAAGGGAGGGCTCACGCGCTCAGAGACAGAAACCGATTCAAGCGCCGAGAATCGGTTCTGGGTGGCGATGTGTGAGGGGTACCGCTGAGCGCGGCTTGTCCCAGGAGCGTCCTGGGACTGAGACCGAGGAGGAGGAGAAGCTGAACTTTTCTTACCGCGCGCACGCGGAGGGTCCTTCAGAAAATCTCCCCTACGAAGTTTCTGCTTTGGTTTTTTTCAGGGGCTTCCGACTTCAGTGCCTTGGGACCAGCTTTAGATGGCTTGCTAACTATAGCAGAAATGGACGGCCGTATGGTGTTGGCGGTTAATGCAGTCATGGTCCAGGTCTGAGTTTCGGCATCTACCGGTGGTACTGGTGAGGCAACAACAGAACTAAATGTACCAGATCGCAGGAGAAAAGGTTGGCGCGCATGGTAACGCCTCCGGCCTTCGGCGAAGGAAAGTTTATCCTTTACCCGGATCTCCTGGATCGCCTTCTCGTTCAAGTACCGCGGACAGCCGCCAAACGACGTCGAATGAGACCCTTTGCAGTTAACGCAGACGGGGGCTGTGGAACAGTTACTTTCGTGTGACGGCTGGCTACAGGAGGCACAGATTGTAACGGCACTCTTACAGGAGACTTGCGTATGCCCAAAACGGTGGCATTTAAAACAACGCAGATGTCTAGGAATATAAGGCCTCACCGCAATGCGTTCGTACCCTGCTGAAATGCTCGTGGGCAGATCGACGCCATCAAATGTTATAAACAGGGTACGAGTGGGTACCAACACTCCGTCGCGTTTGGCCTGCACTCGATGCACTGCTGTCACTTTTTGGTCGGAAAGATAGTCTACGAGTTCATCGTCCAACATACCATCGAGGCTATGGGTGATAACGACGCCTCGACAGGAATTCAATGTGCGGTGCTTCTCCACACGGATGGGATAGCCGTGGAGAAGCGTAGCGCGCAACAAGGTCTTACTTTGCTGATCGGATTTCGTTTGTGCTAATAAGGAACCATTCCGTAGACGAAGGCAGGACTGAACCGCACCAGCAATAGCATCAATGCCCTTTTGAATAATGAAAGGGTTCACCTTCTCAAAACTTTGCTCTTCTTCGGTTCGTGAATTGACTAAGTAACAACCGGTTGTCGGTGGTGTCACTTCTGTTACATAAACTTTTCGGCGCTTGTTGGTATTAATGGAGAAAGGGTGCTCCATAGCGAAATAAATCCTCCAACATTGCAACCGTCTCCGACCTCGGCTTTGACTTCCCGGGCGTTACCCCGGCTTGGGTGAGTGGCCTATCTATACCAAACTCACCCCAGGGTCACACCTCCCAGAACATAGACAGAGGGACCCAATCGCCGTCAGAGGTCAACTGCTCATGCAATGGCCCCCCGCGGGACTGCAGTTGAACAGCGGATACGAATACATACCCTACAATACGAACCCAGGTGGTGGGGATGACGCCATTACCCACTCACACAGCTGCGCACCCAGTTCTTGGGTATCCGTCAGGGTGTGTCTACGGAGGATTAAAATAAAAGGATAAAAGAGACTAAAAGTGTGTGGGCGTTTCGCACGCAAGGTAGGCCGGCGAAGAAGTAAAAGAAATATGTAAATGAATGAGCGTGGGGCGAAATGTGCATAAATATCAGAGAGAACAAAGAAACGATGGCGAGGGCGTAATGGAATGAAATGCACAGAACGCATGAGGGCCTACCTTGAGTCCCCCGGTCACGAGTACGCACCCACCTCGACCGGACGAGGATGAAGTGATGAAGATGGCGATGAGTGGCTCGGGAACCCCCGGGTATTCCAACACCCGTACTCACATAAGGTGAGCCCCTGGGGAGACCATAGGCGAATGGGTACGCAATATAAGTTTCAGTTCCGGTCTATGCCATCGTACCCAGGTAAATTTCAGGTCAGGATAGCCATGAATAAAAGGGATAAACTATCTACTTAGGAGGGCGGCTCTAAACTAATTTCTGCTTAACCTTTGAGCTCGCGCTTTTAGTATGGAGTTGGTCAGACTCCATAGGCTCCTCGAAGGGAGGGCTCACGCGCTCAGTGCCAGAAACCGTTTCAGGCGCCGTGAACCGGTTCTGGGTGGCAATGGGTGAAGGTGGCCACTGAGCGCGGTTGTCCCAGGAGCATCCTGGGACTGAGACCTTCGAGGAGGAGGAGAAGCTGAACTTTTCTTACCGCGCGCACGCGGAGGGTCTTTTAGAAAATCTTACCTACGAAATTTCTGCTTCGATTTCTTCTCGGTGAGTTGTGACTTTATAACTTTTGGACTAGCTTTAGATTGCTTTATCACAGTTGCTTGAATGGACGGCCGGATGGTAGTGGCTGTTAGTGCAGTCATGGTCCAGGATTGAGTCTCTGCATCCTTTGTGGGCACTGGCGACGCAACAACAGAGCTAAATGTTCCTGATCGCAGGGGCGGAGGTTGGCGCGTATGGTAACACCTCCGGGCTTCGGCGAAGGAGAGTTTCTCCTTTACCCGGATCTCCTGGATCGACTTCTCGTCCAACTACCGCGGACCGTCGGCAAATGAAGCAGAATGAGACCCTTTGCAATTAATGCAGACGGGGGCTGTTGAACAGGTACCTTCGTGTGAGGGCTGGCTACGTGTTACACAGAAGTTAACGGCACTCTTACATGAGACTTGCGTATGCCCAATACGTTGGCATTTGAAACAACGTAGAGGTCTAGAAATATAGGGCCTCGCCGTAATACGTTCGTACCCTGCTGTAATGCTTGTGAACGGATCGACGCCCTCAAATGTTAGGAAAAGGGTATGAGTGGATACCAATACTCCGACGCGTTTGGCCTGCACTCGATGCACTGCCATCACCTTCTGATCTGATAGATATTCGACTAGGTCCTCGTCAGCTATACAATCGAGGCTATGGGTGGTAACGACGACTCGACAGGAATTCAATTTGCGGTGCTTCTCAACACGGATGGGATAACCGTGGAGAAGCGTAGCGCGCAACAAGGTCTTACTTTGCAGATCGGACTTCGTTTGAGCCAATAAAGAACCATTCCGTAGACAAGTGCAGGACTGAACCGCTCCAGCAATAGCATCAGTGCCCTTCTGAATAATGAAAGGGTTCACCTTCTCAATACTTTGCCCTTCTTCGGTACATAAAACGAGACCAAGTAACAACCAGTTGTTGGAGGTGCTACTTCTGTTACATAACCTGTCGGCGCTTGATGGTATTAATGGAGAAAGGGTGCTCCATAGCGAAAGAAATCCTCCACCATTGCAAGCGTCTCCGACCTCGAGCCCTGAATTCCCGGGCGTTACCCCGGCTTGGGTGAGTGGCCTATCTATACCTATCACACCCCAGGGTCACACGTCCCAGAACATAGACAGAGGGACCCAATCTCCGTCAGAAATCAGCAGCTCATGCAATGGCCCACCGCCGGACTGCAGTTGAACAGCGGATACGAACACATACCCTACATGACGACCCCGCGTGTTGGGGATGACGCCATTACCCACTCACCCAGCTGCGGACTTGGTGCGCGGGTATCCGTTGGGCTGTATCCACGGAGGATTAAAACAAAAGGATAAAAGAAACTGAAAGTGTGGGCGTTTCGCACGCAAGGTAGGTCGGCGAAGAAGTAAAAGAGTTGTGTAAATGAATGGACGTGGGACGAAATATACGTAAATAAAAGAAGTAAGAAACGATGGCGAGGAGCGTCATGTAATGAAGTGCACAGAACGCACGAGAGCCTACCTTGAGTCCCCCGGTCACGAAGACGAACCCACCTCGACCGGACGAGGGTGGAAGGATGATGATGGCGATGAGTGGCTCGGGAACACCCGTGTGCGCCAAAACCCGTACTCACATAAGGTGAGCCCCTGGGGGCACTGTACTCTAGAATATATCACTTAGATCGATGCTGTAACATACAGCTGCATACAGCTTTGTTAAAGACATTATGGATGTACTCTGAGAGAGAGAGAGAGAGAGCGAGAGCGAGAGGAAGTGAAACAAATAGGTATAGAAGTACTGAGAGCCTCTGCGCACGCGCAACAGATGATAATTCCATTGTAATAATCACGTGATGTGTGATCCCTATATAACCAGATGCCCGCGCATGCTAGAACTGTTGTGAACTTATTAACTATACATTTAAATTTTTAAGAACTTTAAAAGCAACGCGAGGTTCAGGCCATCTACACGTACAGCACACATCAGCACGAAACAGTGCAAGGTGAGAGTTTTTACATAACTATACAAAATCACTGTTGGTTTTTACAATACATTTGATTTTGTTTAAACGATACAGTACATGAAAGACATTTCGTTGCAAGAGCATCATATTTTTTAATCTGTACTTTACATTCACACGGATTTCTCTGCGTACTCTTCTTCAGTTCACAGGATTTTCTCTACTCATTCTTCCTCTATTAACATACACACAATTTTCTCTGTACATTCTTCTTGTATAAACATTCAGATGATTTTCGCTACACATTTCTCTTACGTAAACATTCACAGGATTTTCTCCGCTCATTCTTTCTTTCTCTGCAGGTTCATACTCTATTTACATTCATACATTTTCTCAACTCATTCTTTGTTTCTCAGCAGGTTCATCTTCCATGAACATTCACACGATTTTCTCTGCACATTCTTCTTGTATAAAAATTCACATGATTTTCGCTACGCATTCTTCTTACATAAACATCCACACGATTTTCTCCGCTCATTCTTTGTTTCTCATTCACACGATTTTCTCTACTCGTTCTTTGTTTCTCTGCAGATTCATCTTCCATGAACATTCATATGATTTTTGTACTTATTCTTTGTGTCTCTACACATTCATACTATTTTCGCTACACATTCTCCTATTAATATTCACACGATTTTCTCCACTTGTTCTTTGTTTCTCTATACATTCATAAGCATACTTACAAAACCTTTGCTGATGCAGCACAACACACACTTTAGTTCTAATATAAAGAAGTGTATAACTTGTCCTTCAACTTGAATAATGTAGTGAAAAGAATAATTCATGTCAATGTCTGTTACAGATTGTTTAACAAGATGGTTGAAGAGAGTAGTTTCCTACCGATTTGCCGAGTTCAAGATCTCGATATAGGTCTTAAATATTTGCGGCAAAAAGCGGGTGCTGAGACATCTACATCACCGAAACACGTTAAGATAGGATTCTTATATAACATTCCAGGGCATACGATGAAAAAACACCGGAAAATTTGTATACACCCAATGCATAGCTGAGAGTTAGCTCGAGCGAGTCTCCCTATATTCTGTGAAAATAAGAATTGTGACCAGTAATTTAAATGATTGTGTAAATACTTTTAAATAGTGATGAAATTTGTACCCTAAAAAGACTTGAAACCTGTATACATTAACAGCATTAAGACTGTTTGCCGTGCGGGAATAAAAATTATGACAATAAAGAGACTTTCATTTGAATAATAAAGAAATTTGCATAACCTACTCTTACATGTGTAATGACATATACAGAAACAAGGGGTTGGATGAGGAAAGCGATGGAAAAATGAATGATAAATAATAATAATAATAATAATAATAATATAAATAAAGAATGAAAGTATGCTTTTATACCATGTTTTTATTCATTAAAAATCCTTACATTCCTAATGAAAAAATAAATCCTTACAGTGATTGGTTTAAAATATAAGCTGCATCACATGAGTCAGAGGCTTGTATGTAAATACTTTATCGTGAATCATTAAACAATACAGGGAGGTCTGTAGAGAGATATTTACACTATCTTGAATTTCTATTTTGATGTTGACATAGCCGTTTAGAACTTCCTCTTGTTGATGAGAGCAATCTATAACAAATACAGGAGCAAATTTAAGTAATCTCTTCTCTTCAATAAAGGATGATTCTCTTTTTCATAATAAGAGCTTAAGTACATATCACGCAATGATGCAAATCCCGAGTTTTCCAGAGTACAAATACATGCCATGATAGGGATAACATTCACTATTAAGATAAAGTCTCAAATTAGCTAGTTACAATGATCAGGAGCAGTCTTTAGTTGCATTACTCGATCTTAAACTCAGAGCACCAAAAATGACAAATTTCGGCTTCTCAATTTTTAGATGTGGTGTCACCATTCCAGGTAAATGCTTGTAACACAGCAGGTTGAGTATGCAGATCCATGGTCCTAAATGGGTAACACAGAGTCTTATCTAGCATGACTGACTTGAGGATCTCAGCATCAGAAAGTCGAATCACAGGCCTGCTCCACTCGATTAGTACAGGTTTAACAGAAGCATTCTCTTCACCCTGAGACGGTATAATACAGTTTTAGAACCCTTGGATCGAATCAGCACCACCACCAACTGTCTATTGTGCATAAGCTTTGCAGTAGTAGCTGCTCCATTAGATTTAGTAATATTTCCATTGATGTATAGATAACTTCAAGTAGGTAAAGTATATAATTGCTCAGCTTCACAAGGGATTTCATACTCGTTGTTAGCGTCCAGAGCTGATGTATTATATAATAAAAACACATGCTCCTCTTCTTTAGTGATCTTGTCGTCGAATCTCGGTATCCCGGTAACATTGAAGATGACCATGATTATAGGATTCTGAAGCCCAATACCTGGAGGAACTGCCGATTGCGTGATGTTAACTCGCTGGGTGTCAAGGGCAGAGTATGATGTGCGCGTCGAATCACTCCATTATTATATCCTCGACGTCGTTGACTTCTTCTAAAATCTATGGGAATTATGCTTATACCGTTGTTTCTAAAGTCAATGATATTTCTGTTATGCTCTCCTATACGAAGGCTGATTTGTTCTATGAAGCGAGTGTTTGTGAATAGCAGGTAAAATTTGATTTGATGATTCTTGTGAAATATGGTATCCAAGCGTAACAGATGGGAAAACTGATAAATCGAGTGTCCTCTTTTACTATCGAGGAAGGAGACTGATGCAATACTGCGCTAGATTCGTATGATGCTCAACCTAAATATATTCACCAGGAAATCTGATTCAGACAGCTGATTAGCTGGAATAACTTTGTCGCTGAAGAGCTCCAGAACGTTCCTATAGAACGATCATTGGAAAAAAATCAACAGTGAAAGGACATTTTAATTACAGGTTTCATTGCATTATTATTAATTTATCTAATAAAGAAAACATTCTCATCCACCTTAGCTTATCTCTGATGTATTCCTTAATGTCAGTTCCATCATGTATATCAATGATCTTAGTTTCATCATTGTGAATCTATTGAAATTGATTATTACTCTGATCAATATATGGAACGGAATAGAAGGTTTCACAATTCAATAGAGCAATCTCATAATGCCCCTTCGAATCTAGCTGAAGAGGAGGATTCAGGTATGTAGTAAGAACAGACTGGTTGACAGTGACGGATATTATAACTCACTGCGATAGAAATTGCCAACACAAGCGCCCGCAGATGACTGAATTGAAACTCTGAAACCTCTTAACAGCGCCTTAACGCATATGAGAGATCTTTCTAACTCTTTCGCTGGTTTCAAGGTTCCGCAAATTCTAATCACGCTATAAAACCACCCAGCTTTAACTTCTGAATAATTTCGCTAATCGGATCGGAAAAGTCATTTTTATCAGGTGTATGAAGCATCATTAGCACCCTTAGCATGTCTACCAAATCATTAGGATCGTGTAGCGGTATAGCATCTCCTCTGTATTCGCTTTGGATATATGTTCTAATCTTGGTGAGTTGGCACTAGTATGCTTGCTTTCATTGGTGTGTTTATTCAGAGTTTGCTCTTTCAAAGAAGCTGCTCTCATTGATTCATCTGTGGTAGCTTTTGTTGTTATTACAGGATCACTTGAATTGACTCCAAGTAGGCTACATCTTGAATCACGTTCTTCGGAACTTGAGAAGTTATCAGGATCGCTTTTGGGGTTTGTAGTCAATGCACAGCTGGTCATCTCTTTACAGCATCTTCTCCAATGTTGCTTGAGCCTTGTAATTGTTCTGTTTTTAAAGTTCTATTACATATGCAACACTTAACAAAACGATTCCCTCTTCCTTGGGAAACATACGAAAAATCAAGATTCTCGTAAATTGACTGTAATTGAGCATCTTTATGAGTGTTCATGCTCAAACAGTATATATAAAGTAGTCATTGTATACTGTAGATGTTGAGTTCGTATACGACAACAGGAGATTGAACTATTTTCGGTATTTACGTATTTATATATGATCTCAGGCTTTTATATATATAAACAGTCATATCCAAATTAGACCAAGCGAAATATTTTAGTTTCACACATTAATGTTGTAATTCTGTTAATTATAACGATTTCAGTAAGTACATGCGGATTTAAGTAGCATGAAATGGATTCATAGGGATAAGAGTGCAAGTTTTCTTGATAGCACTGAGTATGCGAGAGCTGAGTGAGATACAGGTCTACCTAGCTTGAGTCTGAAGCCTGTGCATCATCCTTTAGCAAAAATGGTCCACATATCTGAGAGCTTTTAGCGAGAGTGAGTCACCTTTTACGTGAGCGGATCACCTTTTACGTGAGTTGGTCACATTTTACGTGAACGGGTCACCTTTTTCCCAGAGTGGGTCACCTTTTTCCCTGAGCGGGTCACCTTTTTCCCTGAGTGAGTCACCTTTTTCCCTGAGTGGGTCACCTTTCTCCCCGAGTGGGCCATCATTTTTCCCTGAGTAGGTCAACTTTTTCCCTGAGCGGGTCACCTTTTTTGCGTGAGCGGGTTACGTGATGGAGATGTCTAGAATTAGCGTTCTAACATTGACAAGAAACAGCTTTCCATGAAGTTCGTGTCTAAAGTCGCTTTCAAAGTCTAACACCTGAATAGGCTGCGAGCATTCCTGCTTCAACAGCTCTAGCTTGACAGCTAAAATAAAATAAATCGGCCTTAATGTGTATACGCTAATGAGAAAGTATAAAAGAACTATGCAGAAGTAAAATCAATTAGTATACCATGAGAGCTAAGGGCGGTTAAGGTCGCAAGAGGTTCCGGTTTAATTAACTCTCTCATTAACCTGCTACCGTTTGAAGCACATTTGCCTGGTTACATATACTGAGGACAAAGCTAGAAAAATATTAAAGAGAGGAGACTCTGGAATCAACCGTTAGACGAAACGTGTAAACTTAACGACATTGCCTACGCTCAGCATAAGCACTCTGCTTCGAGAAACATTGCTGACAAGACGTTGGCAGAAACGGCGTGGAAAAGAGTGCAAACATCTGATGCTACATTAGGTGAAAAGTTGGCAGCGAGAATAGTAACAGCAATTATGAAGGGAAAGGTAGCTACTGGTGCTGGATCCATGAAGAAGAAACGAGGATTTCTACCTCTCATACCAATTATTGCAGCTCTGGGTGCTGCCGCTTGAGGTGGAGCCCAAATTGCCTCAGCGGTAAATAAGAAAACGTCAGCAGATAAACAACTCGCCGAAATGATGAGGCATAAGAGAGAAATTGAGAGAAAGGTATCTGTTGGCGGCGGGTCCAAAAAGAAGAAATTAGGAGGATGTCTACCTCTCATAGTAATTATTGCAGCCCTAGGAGCCGCCGCTGGAGGTGCATCACAAATTGCTACAGCCGTAAATAAGAAAAAAGCTCGGATAAACAACTTGCTGAAATGATGACACATAACAAAGAAATTGAAGCAAGAGGGAAAGGCCTAAGAGTGAAGAAGAATAAGGGGAGGAACATCGAAATGAAGAGGGGGCAGATCAAGAAAGCCAATTCAAAAAACTCTGGTAGAGGGCTATACTTGTCCCTGAAAAAGGATTGAGTAACATAAATCCCTACTTGTATGTCCAAATGTTTTAAGATTCCTCATATTAGGATGTATGGCTTCTTTATTAGGTCAATTAATAATAATAATGCAATGAAACCTGTAATTAAAATATCCTTTCACTGTTGATTTTTTTCCAATGATTGTTCTACAGGAACGTTCTGGGGCCCTTCAGCGACAAAGTTATTCCAGCTAATCAGCTGTCTAAATCGGATTTCCTGGTGAATATATTTAGGTTGAGCATCATACGAATCTAGCGCAGTATTGCATCAGTCTCCTTCCTCGATAGTAAAAGAGGACACTCGATTTATCAGTTTTCCCATCTGTTACGCTTGGATACCATATTTCACAAGAATCATCAAATCAAATTTTACCTGCTATTCACAAACACTCGCTTCATAGAACAACTCAGCCTTCGTATAGGAGAGCATAACAGAAATATCATTGACTTTAGAAACAACGGTATAAGCATAATTCCCATAGATTTTAGAAGAAGTCAACGACGTCGAGGATATAATAATGGAGTGATTCGACGCGCACATCATACTCTGCCCTTGACACCCAGCGAGTTAACATCACGTAATCGGCAGTTCCTCCAGGTATTGGGCTTCAGAATCCTATAATCATGGTCATCTTCAATGTTACCGGGATACCGAGATTCGACGACAAGATCACTAAAGAAGAGGAGCATGTGTTTTTATTATATAATACATCAGCTCTGGACGCTAACAACGAGTATGAAATCCCTTGTGAAGCTGAGCAATTATATACTTTACCTACTTGAAGTTATCTATACATCAATGGAAATATTACTAAATCTAATGGAGCAGCTACTACTGCAAAGCTTATGCACAATAGACAGTTGGTGTTGGTGCTGATTGGATCCAAGGGTTCTAAAACTGTATTATACCGTCTCAGGGTGAAGAGAATGCTGCTGTTAAACCTGTACTAATCGAATGGAGCAGGCCTGTGATTCGACTTTCTGATGCTGAGATCCTCAAGTCAGTCATGCTAGATAAGACTCTGTGTTACCCATTTAGGACCATGGATCTGCATACTCAACCTGCTTGTTACAAGCATTTACCTGGAATTATGATACCACATCTAAAAATGGAGAAGCCGAGATTTGTCATTTTTGGTGCTCTGACTTTAAGATCGAGTAATGCAACTAAAGACTGCTCCTGATCATTGTAACTAGCTAATTTGAGACTTTATCTTAATAGTGAATGTTATCCCTATCATGGCATGAATGTGGACTTTGGAAAATTCGGGATTTGCATCTTTGCATGACATGTACTTAAGCTCTTATTATGAAAAAGAGAATCATCCTTTATTAAAGAGAAAAGATTACTTATATTTGCTCCTGTATTTGTTATAGATTGCTCTCATCAACCAGAGGAAGTTGTAAACGGCCGTGTCAACATCACAATAGAAATTCAAGATAGTGTAAATATCTCTGTACAGTCCTCCGTGTATTGTTTAATAATTCACGATAAAGTATTTGCATACAAGCCTCTGACTCATGTGATGCAGCTTATATTTTAAACCAATCACTTTAAGGATTTATTTTTTCATTAGGAATGTAAGGATTTTTAATGAATAAAAACATGGTGTAAAAGCATACTTTCATTCTTTATTATTATTATTATTATTATTATTATTATTATTATTATTATTATTATTATTATTATTATTCTTATTATTTATCATTCATTTTTCCATCGCTTTCCTCATCCAACTCCTTGTTTCTGTATATGTCATTACACATGTAACAGTAGGTTATGCAAATTTCTTTATTATTTAAATGAAAGTCTCTTCATTTTCATAATTGTTATTCCCGCGCGGCAAACAGCCTTAATGCTGTTAATGTATACAGGGCTCAAGTCTTTTTAGGGTACAAATTTCATCATTATTTAAAAGTATTTACACAATCATTTAAATTACTGGTCACAATTCTTATTTTCACCGAATATAGGGAGAATCGCTCGAGCTAACTCTCAGCTGTGCATTGGCTGTATACAAATTTGCCCGTGTTTTTTCATCGTATGCCCTAGAATGTTATATAAGTATCCTGTCTTGAAGTGTTTCGGTGATGTAGATGTCTCAGCACCCGCTTCTTGCCGCAAATATTTAAGACCTATATCGAGATCTTGAACTCGGCGAATCGGTAGGAAAATACTCTCTTCAACCATCTTGTTAAGTCTATGTGTTTAACAATCTGTAACACATTGACATTAATTATTCTTTTCACTACATTATTCAAGTTGAAGGATAAGTTATACACTTCTTTATATTAGAACTAAAGTGTGTGTTGTGTTGCATCAGCAAAGGTTTTGTAAGTATGCTTATGAATGTATAGAGAAACAAAGAACGAGTGGAGAAAATCGTGTGAAAATTAATAGAAGAATGTGTAGCGAAGATCGTATGAATGTGTAGAGAAACAAAGAGTAAGTACAAAAAATCATATGAATGTTCATGGAAGATGAACCTGCAGAGTAACAAAGAACGAGCAGAGAAAATCGTGTGAATGAGAAACAAAAAATGAGCGGAGAAAATCGTGTGAATGTTTATGTAAGAAGAATGCGTAGCGAAAATCATGTAAATGTTTATACAAGAAGAATGTGCAGAGAAAATCGTGTGAATGTTCATGGAAGATGAACCTGCTGAGAAACAAAGAATGAGTAGAGAAAATGTATGAATGTTAATAGAGTATGAACCTGCAGTGAAACAAAGAATGAGCCGAGAAAATCGTGTGAATGTTTACATAAGAGGAATGTGTAGCGAAAATCATGTGAATCTTTATACAAGAAGAATGTACAGAGAAAATTGTGTGTATGTTAATAGAAGAAGAATGAGTAGAGAAAATCCTGTTAACTGTAGTAGAGTACGCAGAGAAATCAATGTGAATGTAAAGTACAGATTAAAAAGTATGATGCTCTTGTAACGAATCGTCTTTCATGTACTGTATCGTTTAAACAAAATCAAATGTATTGTAAAAACCAACAGTGATTTTGTATATTTATGTAAAACCTCACCCACCTTGCAATGCTTCGTGTTGATGTGTGCTGTACGTGTAGATGGCCCGCACCTCGCGTTGCTTTTAAAGTTCTTAAAAATTTAAATGTATAGTTAATAAGTTCACAACAGTTCTAGCATGCACGGGTACCTGTTTATGTAGGGATCTAACCCCCCCTCCAGGCGATGCCAGCACATCATCACGGTGGGGATGCTTACACATCACGTGATTATTACAACAATGGAATTATCATCTGTTGCGCGTGCGCAGAGGCTTTCAGCACTTCTATCCCTATTTGTTTCACTTCCTCTCGTTCGCTCTCTCTCACTCTCTCAGAGTACATCCATAATGTCGTTACATTAAGCTGTATGCAGTTACAGCATCGATATAAGTGATATATTCTAGAGTACAGAGGAAAATTAAGGAAGTCATTGAAAGACCGGGATTCGAACTAGGGACAACTGATTGGAAATTTTATACAGTATTAATTGCCCATCATAAGAGCTAACAACCATGCTTTGGTCCGTTCCTCTATCCCTGTTAGTTTCTGAGATAATTGAGATTTAAAAATTAAGGATCGAACCCTGGACGCCAGGTACCCTAATATACCTTCACAAGAAACTATCTATTGACATGAAAGTAATACAGTTTATTTGCTGTCTTTATCTTAATTAGTTTTGGATTTATTACAAGATGAATTTGTAATCACTCCTAGGATTCGAACCCATGCATCCAGGACAGTTTCGAGCAATTCGTAAATGGCACCTTGCATCCTAAGCTTGTAATTAGTTTTTATTGCATCGTTTATCTCTTTTCATTCAGGGAATGTGCGTGAGTGTGTATGTGCGTGTGTGTGTGAATGTGTGTGTGTGTGGTTGTTTATGTGCGTCTGTGCGTATGTGTGTATTGTGTGTACGCGTGTGGGTTGGTGTTAGTATGTGTAAGTGAACAGGTATATGTGTGTATGTGCATGCGGTGTGTATGTGCATGTGTGTGCGTGCACCGGTGTATGCGTGTTGATGTATGTATGTGTGCTCGTGTATATGTGAACGCTTGGATGTGTACAAGTCTTGGAGAAAGAGATGAATAGTTTGAGAGAGGGAAAAGGAAGAAAGAGAGAGAGAAGAAGAAATAAAATAAACAATCGTGTCTAGTGATCGGAATATATAAATAAATATATTTGTTAAATACATACATTTTAATCTGCCCGTGCATGTTTCAGTAATTTAGTATTTATTAAGTATTAGAGTTTCTGGTAAGATTCAAACTAGGACGTCTGGGCACCTAAGAATACCGCTCATTAAAACTTCGTAATGACATATAAAAATCAAATTATATTTCGTAAATGCATTTTAATCTGACCGTCCATACTCACATAGTTTAATATTTGTTGCGCATTAGAGTTTCGCTGGGTAAGATTCGATCTAGGACCCTCTGGGCGCCCTTTCATTAATTAGGGTAATTATGTACAAAAAATTAAATTATCGTTGTTAAATACATTTCAATCTGACCTTCCATACTCTCATAGTTTAATATTTATTACACATTAGAGTTTCGCAGGGTAAGATTCCAGCTAGGACCCTCTGAACACCCTTTCATTAATTAGGGTAATGATATGATATCAAATCATCTATTTCTCATTAGCAATTAAAGCATTAAACTTTTTTGTTTGCAGTAAGAATCGAACCCTGATCTATGGATATTCAAGTATACACCGAGGTTTAATGTATGTAATGGTATAGGTTAAATACATTTTTATGTCGCTGTTTGAAAACAGTCAGCTACATAAACACAGAGCTTGTTTAACTATGCTCGGGTATAACCGTAGGAGTTCGTTAAGACATTCGGGGAGAACAGCCCTCAGGGCAAAGCCAACGTCATGATGGCTGACTCAAAAGCTGTTGAATTGTTTGCATCTAGCAGGTAAACTAACCTCTCTGTCTTTCACGCGGACAAACAAAGACAGGGCGAGTATAAAGCCTCCCTCAGTTTCTTTTGTTAAACACGCATGTGGTCGAACAATAACATCTGCTAAAAGGGACCAGCTTTGTTCATTGATATATGCCAGTGGAATGGGATGCCAGGTGGTCTTTCTAAAGAAGCCTTGCTCCGGACAATAGAAAGGGAATACAATAGAATCTGTTCCTTTGTTAGCTCGGGCCAAGCCTTTCTATTGTTCGCCTGCACGTGTTCGCTAAACATTGCGAGTGGGGTGAGTTGCCACAGTGCAGGTGTCCGAACAATGGAAAGGGACACAATAGGATCTGTTCCTTTGTCATTCTAGCTTTTGTCTGAAGGGTTCAGCTTTGTTCTTTGTTATACGGCAGTGGAATGGGATGCCAGGTGGTCTTTCTAAAGAAGCCTTGCTCCGGACAATAGAAAGGGAATACAATAGAATCTGCTCCTTTGTTAACGGCCTTCAGATTCTCTTTTGTTACGACCCCAATTTATCATGGGTCTTTGTTTATTTTGACAGGTGAAGGGCAAGCCTTGTTCTTTTGTTATACGGCTGTGGAATGGGAATGCTACACAGCTGGTGTTTCTAAAGAAGCCTTGCATCTGTTCCTTTGTTAGCTCGGGTCAAGCATTTCTATTGTTCGCTAAACAGTGCGAGTGGGGTGAGTTGCCACAGTGCAGTTGCAAAAGTGACCGGATATGGAATGGGTAGACAAACGTCTCCGTCTTTGTTACAGAAGCGTAAATTTATGACCCCCATTGTTCGTTTTGACAGTAGATTGACAGCCTTAATTGCTTGACTGTCAAGCTTCCATTATACTCGACCAGATTTATGACCCTCAGCTGCAACTGAAAGTACCAAGGAGCTGGGGAAGGGCGGGTGGAGAGGAGGTGGGAGACCTCATTTGCATATGAATACACATTCCTGCATATTAAGTGATTTTAAACTCTTATTTTCCTTCTACTCTTGGGGGCTGCACTGATTATTGGAATTTTAGCTTACCTTAATTTTTTGAAGATGAATTGTATACGGCGATCTTTCTTTGTAGCAAATTTATTAACCACTCTCTCGTAGAACTTCGGGATGTTTTGTATTATTTCCTTTTCTATGGACAACATTGAAGTGCAGTTAGTCTATCTTCTCCAATAGTGTTCCTAAGGAATGTTTTAATTCTTTCCAGTGTAGAGAAACAGCGTTCAGAATCACTTGTTAAAGACAGAGTAATGGCTGTTTTCAAAAGTTTAAACACTTAAGAAAAACTGGAAGAAAGATTATTAGCTCTAAGATATTGAAGCAATTTTACAGCACCCCAATACTCCTGAATTCTTCTCCTGAATAGCTGACTGCAGTTTCTGTATGTAGTTTGTCCTTATCAAATACTGGAAACATTTTTACGCATTTTCTGGAAATATTGAATTAAATTGTTCAAACTGTGATTCTGGTGACAGGGAAGACACAGAAAGATGTTCTCTAAACTGGAAGCGGAGATTCAATTGAGACAGTATAACATCACATACTTCCTTGTCTGCTGCTGCTCTGGTCTGTGTGTTTGAAACAATTTTTCTTTTGTGTGGGTTTTCTGCAGCCAAATCACAAGACTCCACTGTGTTTCTTTCTTTTATAATTCCCGCAGTGAAAGTAGATATGTACACTGGAACTTTGGCAGCATCTATGTGGCGATTCTGTAGTTGATTGTACAGTATTTCTACATGAGACGTAATTAAATGGAAAAAAATAAGCTAGAAACAAAACTCATTATTTTCAAGATACCCCAATATAGCAGATGCCTCATTTATTGTCGCACTGCTTGAACTCTGAGGCTATTCCTAATTAAGTTGGTCTTCATTGAAAACGCGTATAAAAGCAAAAGGAAAGAGAATAAATTACCTTAAGAGTGAATTTAGAAGTAGATGTGATCTCGTCAATAGCTGGTGCTCACCTGCCCGCCCCTTTTAGGTGTTTTACTTTTATAGGAAGATTGCGATATGAACACGACAAACGTAGCCATCTTCCCGCTAATACACATGGGCAATGGGAACTACCAACCTAAATAAGAAGCGAAATCCGCAAAATAAGCGATGTGTTGTTACTACTTCTTCTTCTTCATTTTGTATTGACTTTTGGAAGGAATTTCTGCCAACGTGAATCATTCGAGTTTTAGACGCGCAGATCCCTCGGCTACGCTTTGAGGCTGAGTGTCTTACCGGCTTTGGCGGCATTAGTTATTCATATGTTGCCAGCCTTGTGTTAGAGCTTAGAGGATGACATAGAGTGACATCTGTAGGACATATAAGACATGACTTCCATCGCTGTTGAAGACCAACTTAAAGCAGAATGTCGGTCTCTGATTCTGACAAAATTTTAAAACGTTCTTTCAATGTCTCCTTTTCGTAAACAACATTTACAGTCCTGGATTTGTAGTTCCACCTCGTTGATCCACCACTGGGTTCTTCTTAACACACGAATCTAACACTGATGATCTGTGTGGAGAGCGGGAAAAGAAGGCGGGCATAGCAGAAAGATTTGAAAACAAAATCCTAGCTTTCGTGTTTTGCCTAGCAGCTCTCTCCATTTTCAGATTTCATTGATTGCTAAGCAATGTACAAGTACGCATTAGGGTACACATCTCTAACTTTAACTTGCACTCCATTGATAGCCCCGCTCATTACCGCTGCACCATCAAAACTTTGGCCTATGAGCTTCTTCTTATCTTTTAATAAATTGCCAAGCTCAGAAATTACAACCTCTGCAATTGCATCGGAATTTTGCCCATTCGGAATAAAAATCCCCAGAATCGCTCAACAGGACTACCTATACATTACAATACCTAAAGACTATTACAAGCTGTAACATGTCAACAATATCTGTAGTTTCGTCGGCCACAACAGAAGCATAGTCTGCTGCTTCAATTTCTTCTAAGATGTTTTCTTTACAAACTTCAAGAATGCACTGAAGTAACTCATTTTGTATTGTCTTAGAAGTTCCTTTAAAAAATTAATGGTTAAGCTTAAGATGACATTTAAATAGGGAATCAATTTCTGCTGTATATTTAATTAACCCCCTGAACATCCCTTGATTTTACGACCCTTCATATCCTCTTAGGGGTAGCTCGTGATAACCACAAAATTTCACACAGTTGGTTATCTTTATAAGGGTGTCCCTATTTTTCTGGACTTGATCGTTGTGGCGATCTATTGATTCTTTATAGGCTTGACTTAAACATGCCTGTACATTTACTGACCCAAGTGTAGCAAAATTAAGCATGTTATTAACATGGTTTTTGGACATTTCATGTTTATGACATTTTTCATATAGTCTCTTCAAGCCTGAAACCCCCTTTTGAACCTATTCAATGTTGGCTGCGTTGTCTTTAATTCCAAATAAAAGGCAAGGGAAACAGAGAAGGGAATTGCTGACTTCACAGCCACATATCCACTCATATTTCGTGTAAATTTCTGGACTGACTCGCCTACTATATCGTTTTTGGCGGCTTGTTGCAGTTTGAGTAATATTTAACACAGGGGTCGGTCTTCCACGCACTTTAATGTCACATTTCTCTTGCAGCGTTAAAGCGCTAAAACGAAGCGACTTTAAATACTCGACTGAATTACTCATTGTTATAAGCACACCATTGACACCAGTATAAAAAATCACATTTGGTTATACTTTACTGTCAGGAAACAAAAATATATTTGAATCGCCGTGAAAATATTCACAGTCTGATTTCACGAAATTCCGCACGAAATTGCATTTAACATCGCTTTTGGTACTGCACACATTGCAGTCCAGTGAGTTCACTAAACGATGGGATGCGCGCTAAGCTGAAACGTGTAGCGGGGCTAGCACGTAGGGAATTGGAAGCAATACAAACGTTAGAGAGTTATACTGGCAGTCCTCTGAGGGAGAAGCGGCTTCACATATGAACTTGCCGCGCAGTCTGTTATGAACAAGTTGTAATGAATCACAATATATACGGATGTAATCTATTCAATTTAGCCAATTAAGGCAACAATATTAAATTTGCTGCAGTCCCGCAGCCCCCCTTTATCTGCCACCACTGATTGTTTGGCTGTTGTTAAGCCAACCTCAGTAGCGAGTGTAGCCAGCAATATCGGTAGTTCTCGCGGAAGTTTGGCGGAGTATTTGTTACCTAAAATAGAATTGCCGCGTTTTCCAGGAAAATAGAAGATTTTGTCGAATTCATCACTTTATTCGAATTCTTGGTGGATAAGAACGGGAATTTGAATGAGATAAATAAATTTCAGTATTAAAAGGATCGCTGAGTGGTGACGCTCTTGCAATTATTTCTGATTTTGAGCTAGTTCCGAAGAATTACCGAATGTCTGCTTTATTAGATCAGTGAATAATAATAATAAAAATGTCATTAAAATGCCCTTTCACTCTTGATTTTTCCAGTGATTGTTCTATAGGAACGTTCTGAGGTCCTTCAGTGACAAAGTTATTCCATCTAATCAGCTGTCTGAATCTGATTTCCTAGTGAATATATTTAAGTTGAGCATCATACGAATTTAGCACAGTATTGCATCAGTCTCCTTCCTCTATAGTAAAAGTGGACACTCCATCTACCAGTGTTCCCATCTGTTACGGCTGGATAACGTATTTCACAGGAACCTTCAAATCAAATTTTACCTGTTGTTCATAAAGATCCGCTTCATAGAGCAAACAGGGGAGCCTAACAACAATATCATTGCCTTTAGAAACAAGGATATAAGCATAATGCCTATAGTTTTTAGAAGAAGTCAACGACGTCGAGGATATAATAATGGAATGATTCGACGCACACATCATGCTCTGCCCTTGACGCCCATCAGGTTAACATCACGCAATCAGCAGTTCCTACAGTTATTGGGCTTCAGAATCCTATAATCATGGACATCTTCAATGCTACCGACACCGAGATTTGACGACAAGATCACTAAGAAGAGGAACATGTGTTTTCACCATATAATACATCAGCTCTGGACTCTAACAACGAGTTTAGAATCCCTTGTCAAGTTGAACATTTATATACTTTACACCGTCTCAGGGTGAAGAGAATGCTGTTGTTAAACCTGTACTCATCGAGTGGAGAAGGCTTGTGATTCGACTTTCTGATGCTGAGATCCTCAAGACTGTTAAGCTGGATAAGACTCTGTTTCACCCATTTAGGACCACAGATCTGCATACTCAACCTGCTGTGTTACAGGAATTTACCTGAATAGTGACACCACATCTAAAATGGAGAAGCCGTGATTTGTCTTTTTTTGATGCTCTGACTTAAGATCGAGTAATGCATCTAAAGATGGTTCTCTTTTTGATCATTGTGACATAACTTAAACTAATCATTGTAATGATTTATTTTTCATTAGGAATGCAGGGATTTTTAATGAATAAAAACACTATGTAAAAGCATACCTTAATTCTTTTATTGTTATTATTTATCTTACATTTCCATCACTTTCTCGTCCGACTCATTGTTTCTGTATATGTCATTACACTTGTAACAGCAGGTTATGCAAATTTCCTTATTATTTAAATGAAAGTCTTTTTATTTTCATAATTTGTATTCCAGCGTGGCAAACAGTCTTAATGCTGTTAATGTATACAGGGCTCAAGTCTTTTAGAATACAAATTTCACCATTACTTAAAGTATTTTCACAGTCACTTAAATTATTGCTCACAATGCTTAATTTCAGTGAAGACTAGTTCGAGCTAACTCTCAGCCATGCATTGAATTGTATATAAAATTGACCGTATTTTTTCATTGTATACCCTGTAATGTTATATAAGGATCCTGTCTTAATGTGTTTCGGTGATGTAGATGTCTCAGCACCCGTATCTTGCCGAAATGTTTCTTGTAGGTGCCGATGGTGCTTATTCCACCCTCCAATAGCGTCAGCATCCTTTGCATGACAGCAGGCTATTCCTCTTCTTCTTCCTCCTATTGCACACCCTGAAACATTGCACAATGAAAGTCTTAGAAAACTATCTTGGTCAAGTAAAGGCAACCTGGAAAGAATTACATTTTTTGTTATGATACATGTAAAATGAAGCATATTGCACATGTAAAAGAAGCACAAAGATTTGTATAAACATTCGGATATTTAGAGTTATTTCAATGCGCTAGATATAATTAAACTCAAAGCATGTGATATTGTAATCTCGTAATTTTTTTATAAAATTCTATAATATGCATCTTTTGTATCTTTATATGTAATATCAATGAGTCAGTTGTTTTATTTATGAATTTTTCATTGTGAAATGGGAGAACATTCAATACTTAAGTTTGACACTTCTACGCACCTTCTTTGCATGTAAAAAAGACAATTTACATGTCTTAAATTTCCCCGTCTCTGCCATGCCGTTATACTGGAGGTATATGTTCCCAGGTATTTCTGCAATCTCTTGATCGGTTAACGAATTATGGCGCTCTGGCAAGAACACTTGACAATCCTCCAGCGAAGATACGATCCTGGTACCATATCTTGTTTGAACTCTCTTTAAGGACTTTATCTCATAGTTAAGACCTATTTCGAGATCTTGAACTCGACGAGTCGGTAGGAAACTACGCTCTTCAACCATCTTGTTAAGTCTATCAGCTAAACAATCTGTAACAGACATTGTCATGAATTATTATTTTCACTACATTATTCAAGTTGAAGAACGAGTTATACACTTCTTTATATTAGAACTAGGGTATCCATGATTTGTAAGTAAGCCTATGAATGTGTAGAGAAACAAAGAATAAGTACAGAAAATCATGTGAATGTTCATTGAAGATGAGCCAGCAGAGAACCAAAGAATGAGTAGAGGAAATCGTGTGCGAATGTATAGTGAAACAAAGAATGAGTGGGGAAAATCATATGAATGTTTAATAAGAAGAATGTGTTGAGAAGATCATGTGAATGTTAATGGAAGCAAAGAATGTGCAGAGAAAGTCGTGTGAATGTTAACAAAGCATGAACCTGCAGGGGAACAAAGAATGAGTAGAGGAAATCATGTGAGTGTATAGTGAAACAAAGAATGAGGGGAAAGTCATATAAATGTTTATGCAAGAAGAATGTGTGGCGAAAATCATGTGAATGTTAATGGAAGCAAAGAATGTGCAGAGAAAGTCATGTGAATGTTAACAGAGCATGAACCTGTAGGGGAACAAAGAATGAGTAGAGGAAATCATGTGAGTGTATAGTGAAACAAAGAATGAGGGGAAAATTGTATGAATGTTTATGTAAGAAGAATGTGTGGCGAAAATCACGTGAACTGAAGAAGAGTATGCAGTGAAATCCATGTGAATGTAAAGCACAGATTAGAAAATATGATGCTCTTTGTATCGAATCGTCTTTCATGTACTGTAACGTTTAAATAAAATTAAATGTATTGTAAAAGCCAACAGTGATTTTGTATAGTTATTTAAAACTCACCTTGCATTGTCACGTTTTGATATGTGCTGAATGTGTAGACGGCCTGCAGCTCACGTTGCTTTTAAAGCTCTTTAAAACTTGAATGTAAAGTTAATAAGTACACAGCAGTTCTAACATGGGCAGATATCTGTATATATAAGGATCTAAACCCCCTCCAGGCGATGCCGGCACGTCATCATGGCTGTGATGCCTACACGTCACGTGATTATTGCAGGCAATGACATCATCTCTTGCTGCGCATGCGCAGAGGCTTTCAGCACTTCTATCCCTACTTGTTTCACTTCCTCTCGCTCTCTCTCTGTCTCACACGGAGTACATCCATAATGTCGTTACACAAAGCTGCATACAGTTAAAGCATCAATCTAAGTCATGTATTCTAGAGTACAGAGGAAAATCAGTGAAGTCATTGAAAGATCGGGATTCGAACTAGGGGCAACTGATTGAAAATTATATACAGCATTAATTGTTAATTGTATGAGCTATCAAACATGCTTTCGTCTACAGCTCTATCTCTGCTAGTTTCTGCGATAATTGAGATTTAAACTTAAGGATCGTACCCTGGACGTCAGGTACCCTAATATACGCCCGCAAGATATTATCTGATGACATAAACGCAATAGGTTTATTTGGTACCTTTATCTTAATTATTTAATGTTATTAAATTTATAAGTAAACTTCATTGAATCGGTATTCGAACTCAGAACGCCAGAAACAAAATTATTTATAATATTAGCTTGTGTTTAAAAGATCTGTATGCAGTTACAGCATCGATCTAAGTGATATATTCTAGAACACAGTGGAAAATTAAGGAAGTCACTGAAAGATCGGGATTCGAGCTAGGGACAACTGATTGGAAATTATATAAAGCATTAATTGCCCATCATAGGAACTAAAAATCGTGCTTTGTACCGCACCTTAATCCCTGCTAGTTTCTGAGATAATTGAGATTTTAAAATTAAGGATCGAGCCCATGACACCTGGTACTCTAATATACATGCACAAGAAAGGAAGTAATGACATAAAAGTAATAAATTTTATTTACTGTCTTTATTTTAATTGGTTTTGGAGTTATTAGAAGATGAATTTGTAATCCCTCCTAGGATTCGAACCCCTGCATCCAGACCAGTTTCGAACAATTCGTAAATGACGTGTCGCATCCCGAGCTATAATTAGTTTTTATTGCATCATTTTGTCTCTTTTCATTCAGGACATGCGCGTGAGTTGGCGTGTGCGTGTGGGGGTTGGTGCTGTTGGGTGTAAGTGAACAGGCATATGTGCTTGCACGTGTGTGTGTGTGATCGTGTGCGTATGTGCAAGTGTAACGGTGTATGTATGTATGTACGTGAGTGTGTGTGCATGTATGTGTGTGTCCATGTATATGTATGTGCGAGTGTAAGAGCACTGGTGTATGTAGGTATACGCATGAGGTGCGTGAATGCGTGTGTGTACTAGTGTATGTATGTGTGTGTGTTGGTGTATGTATGTGCGTGTGTGTATGTGCTTGCATGCGTGCACCAGTGTATGTTTGCTGATGTGTGTGCAAGTGCTCGTGTATATGCGAACGCCTGAATGTGTACAAGTCGTGGAGAAAGAAAGAGATAGATAGAAAGAAAAAGAGAGGAGAAGAAGAAAGAATGTTGTCTAGGCATCGGGATATCTAAGTATGCATCAGGGTTTAATATAAATAATTATAGTTGTTAGTAGTAATAGTCCCGGATGAGCCAATTGTTTTAACGATAATCCTGCCGCTAGGGGCGCTCGTGTCGCTATTGTCGCTGCGTGCGACGGCGGCGGTAAGTTTGAAAAGCGCCCTGAGCGGTAGGATTATCGTTAAACTAATTGGCTCATCCGGGACGAGTTGAAAGAATTGAGGAAGTGACGTGGAGTGTTTTGATTGGTTCGTTAATTCGGATGGAAGATGAAGGAAGGAAGATGGAAGAGTATGGAGGTCGCGTGATGGAGAGGAGCTGGGTGGCGAGGTGTTGTCTGTGCGGAGGTCGGTATTTTGGGTGGAATGCAATACTTCCCCTACTTACTATACGTAGTAGAGAAAGTAAAAAAGTATAAGTATTAGAAAATTTAAGGAAATAACAAGCAATATCTCGAAAACGGTTCATTCAACAAAAGAAATGTATATGGCATAAGTTGTGTATTTTAACGCGATCTACATTTTTTGTGTAGTAAAATTTTGTCTATCTCTTATGGTTTACCAGTTATGCAAAAGGCGTTCACAATGAAGAATACTTTTGGAGACATTCCCAGAAAATTTGAGATATACATTTTATTTCTCATGACATTATCTTAAACATATGATATTTTCATCAAAATCGTTATAGCCGTTTTTGAGAATATTACAAAAAAGTGTACTATCTTGTTTTCATGGGTTTTCCAGATCGGTAAGCGTTAGAATACTCTTAGAGCTTTTTTGAGGTTTTTCGCGGTTGTCCCTGTCCGGTAGGCAAATGATAAAGTTTTTCTATAATGTCGTCGTTTTGGCTTGTGGCGCACGGATACTAGGCTCATACTCGCGCGCACACACACACACACATTTAATAGTAGCGTGTAGCAAACTGTTTTTGAAAAATGCTTAACCAGCTTTAAGATCAACCAACATCACTACGCACTGATATACCTAGGTTTTTTAAAGCGGTACAGACGCCCTTTGCACAGACGTAATTTAACTATACCAAAAACCTGGTCGCTAGCGTACGTAGGAGCAGGGTTCTCATCGCCGGTCGAAAGCGGCAAAAAAAGTGTACTATCTTGTTTTCATGGGTTTTCCAGATCGGTAAGCGTTAGAATACTCTTAGAGCTTTTTTTTCAGGTTTTTCGCGGTTGTCCCTGTCCGGTAGGCAAATGATAAAGTTTTTCTATAATGTCGTCGTTTTGGCTTGTGGCGCACGGATACTAGGCACATACTCGCGCGCGCGCACACACACACACACACACACTAAAATAGTAGCGTATAAAAAAATTTAACAAACCGTAGATTTTCAAGAAAATTCCCACACCGCAAACTACCCGTTTAGCGGAAGAATGTTCGTTATTTTTACTGTCTTAAAAATGGCTCTAACCCCTTTTGATTACGGTACGGTATGTTTAAGATATCTGCATGACAAATAAAATGTATAACTTCAATTTTCTGGGAATAGCTGTGATGTAGTCTCATTGTGAATGTCTTTTGTACAACTGTTAAACCGTAGGAAACGAAGCCTTACTGTACAAGAACGTTAAAGCACACAATTTATGTGTATTATTATTATTATTACTTTGTGGCGTTGTCTATTTACAAAGTTTCCATGTTGATTTTAATGTTTAAAAGCTTTAGACCTTTCTCACTAAAACTCGTCATTCTTTTAACTTTTCTTTTTTCATTTTCATACAAAGAGAACGGAATTTCACAAGTGAAACAGTACTGTGATAACGATACCAACAAACTAATTATTATTCACCCACTGAAACACATAAAAACAATAAGTAATAATCACAGACCCAGTTTGTGGGTATTTAAATGAAACATCATGCACAATATAAGCCAATTATGTAATAAGTTGAAATGTGCAAATCTATAGATGTATTTCTGGCGAAATCCCGGTATGGAATTTTTGAGTGCAATGCAATTTCTCCTGTATCTGCTATGTACGTGGTAGAGAAAGTAAAAATAGTTACAGTGACTATACAGATGTAACAATAGAGAAACCCACTTGAAGAAAAAACGGAATAAAAATAACAAGGCGTCAGACTCAACTTTCGCGCCATTCTCCGAATATCTGAGAATATTCTTAATATGAGACAAGCATTTTACCTTAAGCAAGTAGTTTTAATCTTACTTTTATGAAAATCAGAGTTTTCTCTATATCGTTTATTTGTGACAACAACGCTAAGTTTCGAGCTAGCTATACTCACTTTTCTTGCAACTATATACGTTTAAACTAATATTAACAAATTTCTCGTAATCCCAGAATTTATTAATCATAGCTGTAATATTTTTCACAACTGCATGTAATAATATTGATTTAGGGGCTTTCTCTACCACGTAAAATAGTAGGTAGAGGAGGTATGCATTGCATCCAAATATTCAATATTGAGATTTCACCGGAAAACTAAATACTTGTTTTGAGGTCCCCTGAATAAAAAACATTTTTAGAAAATTCTGTGTGTATGTGTCAGAGCAGCATAACTCAAAAATGAAAAGTCGGATAAATACTAAAACTTGGTATTTAGGTTGAGTACCTTCCAAAGTTACGACACAGAGATTTTCAAGAAAGTCCCTCCACCCAAAACTACCCTTTACATGAACTATTTTCCGAAATGTTTTATTTTCTAAAACTGTCTCTGACGATTTTAATTACAACACCATATATTAAAGACATTTATATGAAAAATAAAATGTATATCTTGAATTTTGTGGAAATAGCCTGTGAAGTCCTCTTGATTAGCAAGAAATTTTCTATGATCTTGTATAACTGCTAAGGTTTGAGAAAAACATACAATACAAAAAATTTAGATCTCTTTAAAAAACACACACAATTTATTTGAAATAACTTTTTTGTGACGTCAGCCATTTCCGAGATATCTGTTATAAATGGTTCGAATTGTACAATGCTTAGCCATTCTTTTTTAAAGGCATGACGCTTTTCAGTTCTTGCTCGCCATGTTGATGGAAAGAATTTAGCATTTTAAGGCCAGTGTATAGCGTCCCTTCGGATGTATAACGGATGTGCAATGCAACCATTTCCCGAAAAGTTTATCCCGATTAAAATTAAGTGGATATGAAAATAAACTTTCGTACTCACCTATAAGAGATAGAGGGTAGAGGTCATACGAACGTAACACTTGAGAATTTTTATTCAACAGTTGGTGTTACTCCTTAGAAAGGAAGTATCTGCTGCTTCTATTTAATTCTCACATTTTACATAACACGTATGCACGGCACAACACAAAAACACTACACACGGCACTCGTAGTTTTAAATATTGCACTGATGCGGGTGTGCAAACGTTAAAACGCTGCTCGCTTGTCATTTCCCACGCACAGCACTGTGCGCAAAGAACGTGTGCTGATGTAAGTGTAAATCGAGCGTGAGAAAGGATGTTCGTCAGCGTTTATGCAGCCTTATTGCCGATGGTAGCGGTCGCGAAGTGGCGGATCGTGACAGGATGACCAGATTGCAGCTTCGATACGTGTCCACGGAGACCTTAGTGCTAGGCAACTGTACCTGTGTTTCTATACGTGAACGGCAGATTGCAGCTTCGATACGTGTCCGCGGAGACCTTAGTGCTAGGCAACTATACCTCTGTTTCTATACGTGAACGGCAGATTCAGGTTGGATACGTATCCACGGAGATCTTAGTGCTAGGCAACTATACCTGTTTGTATACGTGAACGGCAGATTGCAGCTTCGATACGTGTCCACGGAGACCTTAGTGCTAGGCAACTGCACCTGTGTTTCTATACGTGAACGGCAGATTGCAGCTTCGATACGTGTCCACGGAGACCTTAGTGCTAGGCAACTGCACCTGTGTTTCTATACTTGAACGTCAGATGGCAGCTTCGATACGTGTCCACGGAGACATTAGTGCTAGGCAACTGTACCTCTGTTTGTATACGTGAACGGCAGATTGCAGCTTCGATACGTGTTCACGGAGACCTTAGTGCTAGGCAACTGCACCTCTGTTTCTATACGTGAACGGCAGATTGCAGCTTCGATACGTGTCCACGGAGACCTTAGTGCTAGGCAACTGCACCTGTGTTTCTATACGTGAACGGCAGATTACAGCTTCGATACGTGTCCACGGAGACCTTAGTGCTAGGCAACTATACCTCTGTTTCTATACGTGAACGGCAGATTGCAGGTTCGATACGTGTTCACGGAGACCTTAGTGCTAGGCAACTGCACCTCTGTTTCTATACGCGAACGGCAGATTGCAGCTTCGATACGTGTCCACGGAGACCTTAGTGCTAGGCAACTGTAGCTGTGTTTCTATACGTGAACGGCAGATTGCAGCTTCGATACGTGTCCACGGAGACCTTAGTGCTAGGCAACTATACCTCTGTTTCTATACGTGAACGGCAGATTGCAGGTTGGATACGTGTCCACGGAGATCTTAGTGCTAGGCAACTATACCTGTTTGTATACGTGAACGGCAGATTGCAGCTTCGATACGTGTCCACGGAGACCTTAGTGCTAGGCAACTGCACCTGTGTTTCTATACGTGAACGTCAGATGGCAGCTTCGATACGTGTCCACGGGGACCTTAGTGCTAGGCAACTGTACCTCTGTTTCTATACGTGAACGGCAGATTGCAGCTTCGATACGTGTCCACGGAGACCTTTCGCTTCAGGTGACAAAATAACACTAGGCACTTGTGTGCCGTGGTGTAAGCCGCAATCACGGCATTGGTAGCGTGGATCTCCTTGGGGCTCTCCTCGGAGTTACCTCAACACCACGTACATGACCTGGTTCGTCACGGGTACGCAGGTCTGCACTACCACTTCCTCGGCGTTGAGCAGGCCCAGGAGGCGATCGTACCGGTACACCAGCTAGCACGTGGACATGTTATAGCGCTGTGGTGTTGCGTGTGCGAGGTATGGAAACTCAAGGACGCAAAACATGCACGACCGATGTTTAAAAAGCAGAACAAGTAGTGACGTGGAACGTTGTGATTGGTGAAAATAAGACGATCTCTGATAGGTGGACAAATTGAAATAACGTGATGTGATAGGCGAAAATAAAATCAAAGGTGATTGGATGAAAATGACGAGAAGGAATTCGCGGTGAATTTGTGAACTAAGATGGCAAAGATTTTTTTTTTAAAAAAACGGATAATATAAGTATGGCAACTGTAACGGTTTACGGCAAACGCGCGCCGCGCAATGCGTCACGCCGGCAATAAAACAAAAACCATTATTAGTAAGATGACCGGCGTGACGCATTGCGCGGCGCGCGTTTGCCGTAAACCGTTACAGTTGCCATACTTATATTATCCGTTTTTTTTTAAAAAAAAAATCTTTGCCATCTTAGTTCACAAATTCACCGCTAATTCCTTCTCGTCATTTTCATCCAATCACCTTTGATTTTATTTTCGCCTATCACATCACGTTATTTCAATTTGTCCACCTATCAGAGATCGTCTTATTTTCACCAATCACAACGTTCCACGTCACTACTTGTTCTGCTTTTTAAACATCGGTCGTGCATGTTTTGCGTCCTTGAGTTTCCATACCTCGCACACGCAACACCACAGCGCGATAAAATGTCCACGTGCTAGCTGGTGTACCGGTACGATCGCCTCCTGGGCCTGCTCAACGCCGAGGAAGTGGTAGTGCAGACCTGCGTACCCGTGACGAACCAGGTCATGTACGTGGTGTTGAGGTAACTCCGAGGAGAGCCCCGAGGAGATCCACGCTACCAATGCCGTGATTGCGGCTTACACCACGGCACACAAGTGCCTAGTGTTATTTTGTCACCTGAAGCGAAAGGTCTCCGTGGACACGTATCGAAGCTGCAATCTGCCGTTCACGTATAGAAACAGAGGTACAGTTGCCTAGCACTAAGGTCCCCGTGGACACGTATCGAAGCTGCCATCTGACGTTCACGTATAGAAACACAGGTGCAGTTGCCTAGCACTAAGGTCTCCGTGGACACGTATCGAAGCTGCAATCTGCCGTTCACGTATACAAACAGGTATAGTTGCCTAGCACTAAGATCTCCGTGGACACGTATCCAAACTGCAATCTGCCGTTCACGTATAGAAACAGAGGTATAGTTGCCTAGCACTAAGGTCTCCGTGGACACGTATCGAAGCTGCAATCTGCCGTTCACGTATAGAAACACAGCTACAGTTGCCTAGCACTAAGGTCTCCGTGGACACGTATCGAAGCTGCAATCTGCCGTTCGCTTATACAAACAGAGGTACAGTTGCCTAGCACTAAGGTCTCCGTGGACACGTATCGAAGCTGCCATCTGACGCTCACGTATAGAAACACAGGTGCAGTTGCCTAGCACTAAGGTCTCCGTGGACACGTATCGAAGCTGTAATCTGCCGTTCACGTATAGAAACACAGGTGCAGTTGCCTAGCACTAAGGTCTCCGTGGAGACGTATCGAAGCTGCAATCTGCCGTTCACGTATACAAACAGGTATAGTTGCCTAGCACTAAGATCTCCGTGGACACGTATCCAACCTGCAATCTGCCGTTCACGTATAGAAACAGAGGTATAGTTGCCTAGCACTAAGGTCTCCGTGGACACGTATCGAAGCTGCAATCTGCCGTTCACGTATAGAAACACAGGTACAGTTGCCTAGCACTAAGGTCTCCGTGGACACGTATCGAAGCTGCAATCTGGTCATCCTGTCACGATCCGCCACTGCGCGACCGCTACCATCGGCAATAAGGCTGCATAAACGCTGACGAACATCCTTTCTCACGCTCGATTTACACTTACATCAGCACACGTTCTTTGCGCACAGTGCTGTGCGTGGGAAATGACAAGCGAGCAGCGTTTTAACGTTTGCACACCCGCATCAGTGCAATATTTAAAACTACGAGTTCCGTGTGTAGTGTTTTTGTGTTGTGCCGTGCATACGTGTTATGTAAAATGTGAGAATTAAATAGAAGCAGCAGATACTTCCTTTCTAAGGAGTAACACCAACTGTTGAATAAAAATTCTCAAGTGTTACGTTCGTATGACCTCTACCCTCTATCTCTTATAGGTGAGTACGAACGTTTATTTTCATATCCACTTAATTTTAATCCGGATAAACTTTTCGGGAAATGGTTGCATTGCACATCCGTTATACATCCGAAGGGACGCTATACACTGGCCTTAAAATTCTAAATTCTTTCCATCAACATGGCGAGCAAGAACTGAAAAGCGTCATGCCTTTAAAAAAGAATGGCTAAGCATTGTACAATTCGAACCATTTATAACAGATATCTCGGAAATGGCTGACGTCACAAAAAAGTTATTTCAAATAAATTGTGTGTGTTTTTTAAAGAGATCTAAATTTTTTGTATTGTATGTTTTTCTCAAACCTTAGCAGTTATACAAGATCATAGAAAATTTCTTGCTAATCAAGAGGACTTCACAGGCTATTTCCACAAAATTCAAGATATACATTTTATTTTTCATATAAATGTCTTTAATATATGGTGTTGTAATTAAAATCGTCAGAGACAGTTTTAGAAAATAAAACATTTCGGAAAATAGTTCATGTAAAGGGTAGTTTTGGGTGGAGGGACTTTCTTGAAAATCTCTGTGTCGTAACTTTGGAAGGTACTCAACCTAAATACCAAGTTTTAGTATTTATCCGACTTTTCATTTTTGAGTTATGCTGCTCTGACACATACACACAGAATTTTCTAAAAATGTTTATTATTCAGGGGACCTCAAAACAAGTATTTAGTTTTCCGGTGAAATCTCAATATTGAATATTTGGATGCAATGCATACCTCCTCTACCTACTATTTTACGTGGTAGAGAAAGCCCCTAAATCAATATTATTACATGCAGTTGTGAAAAATATTACAGCTATGATTAATAAATTCTGGGATTACGAGAAATTTGTTAATATTAGTTTAAACGTATATAGTTGCAAGAAAAGTGAGTATAGCTAGCTCGAAACTTAGCGTTGTTGTCACAAATAAACGATATAGAGAAAACTCTGATTTTCATAAAAGTAAGATTAAAACTACTTGCTTAAGGTAAAATGCTTGTCTCATATTAAGAATATTCTCAGATATTCGGAGAATGGCGCGAAAGTTGAGTCTGACGCCTTGTTATTTTTATTCCGTTTTTTCTTCAAGTGGGTTTCTCTATTGTTACATCTGTATAGTCACTGTAACTATTTTTACTTTCTCTACCACGTACATAGCAGATACAGGAGAAATTGCATTGCACTCAAAAATTCCATACCGGGATTTCGCCAGAAATACATCTATAGATTTGCACATTTCAACTTATTACATAATTGGCTTATATTGTGCATGATGTTTCATTTAAATACCCACAAACTGGGTCTGTGATTATTACTTATTGTTTTTATGTGTTTCAGTGGGTGAATAATAATTAGTTTGTTGGTATCGTTATCACAGTACTGTTTCACTTGTGAAATTCCGTTCTCTTTGTATGAAAATGAAAAAAGAAAAGTTAAAAGAATGACGAGTTTTAGTGAGAAAGGTCTAAAGCTTTTAAACATTAAAATCAACATGGAAACTTTGTAAATAGACAACGCCACAAAGTAATAATAATAATAATAACAATAATACACATAAATTGTGTGCTTTAACGTTCTTGTACAGTAAGGCTTCGTTTCCTACGGTTTAACAGTTGTACAAAAGACATTCACAATGAGACTACTTCACAGCTATTCCCAGAAAATTGAAGTTATACATTTTATTTGTCATGCAGATATCTTAAACATACCGTACCGTAATCAAAAGCGGTTAGAGCCAATTTTAAATCAATAAAAATAACGAACTTTCTTCCGCTAAACGGGTAGTTTGTGGTGTGGGAATTTTCTTGAAAATCTACGGTTTGTTAAATTTTTTTATACGCTACTATTTTAGTGTGTGTGTGTGTGTGCGAGTATGTGCCTAGTATCCGTGCGCCACAAGCCAAAACGACGACATTATAGAAAAACTTTATCATTTGCCTACCGGACAGGGACAACCGCGATAAACCTGAAAAAAAGCTCTAAGAGTATTCTAACGCTTACCGATCTGGAAAACCCATGAAAACAAGATAGTACACTTTTTTTTGCCGCTTTCGAGCGGCAATGAGAACCCTGCTCCTACGTACGCTAGCGACCAGGTTTTTGGTATAGTTAAATTACGTCTGTGCAAAGGGCGTCTGTACCGCTTTAAAAAACCTAGGTATATCAGTGCGTAGTGATGTTGGTTGATCTTAAAGCTGGTTAAGCATTTTTCAAAAACAGTTTGCTACACGCTACTATTAAATGTGTGTGTGTGTGTGCGCGCGAGTATGTGCCTAATATCCGTGCGCCACAAGCCAAAACGACGACATTATAGAAAAACTTTGTCATTTGCCTACCGGACAGGGACAACCGCGAAAAACCTGAAAAAAGCTCTAAGAGTATTCTAACGCTTACCGATCTGGAAAACCCATGAAAACAAGATAGTACACTTTTTTTTAATTTTCTCAAAAACGGCTATAACGATTTTGATGAAAATATCATATGTTTAAGATAATGTCATGAGAAATAAAATGTATATCTCAAATTTTCTGGGAATGTCTCCAAAAGTATTCTTCATTGTGAACGCCTTTTGCATAACTGGTAAACCATAAGAGATAGACAAAATTTTACTACACAAAAAATGTAGATCGCGTTAAAGTACACAAATTATGCCATATACATTTCTTTTGTTGAGTGAACCGTTTTCGAGATATTGCTTGTTATTTCCTTAAATTTTCCAATACTTATACTTTTTTACTTTCTCTACTACGTATAGTAAGTAGGGGAAGTATTGCATTCCACCCAAAATACCGACCTCCGCACAGACAACACCTCGCCACCCAGCTCCTCTCCATCACGCGACCTCCATACTCTTCCATCTTCCTTCCTTCATCTTCCATCCGAATTAACGAACCAATCAAAACACTCCACGTCACTTCCTCAATTCTTTCAACTCGTCCCGGATGAGCCAATTGGTTTAACGATAACCCTACCGCTCAGGGCGCTTTTCAAACTTACCGCCACCGCCGTCGCACGCAGCGACACTAGCGACACGAGCGCCCCTAGCGGCAGGATTATCGTTAAAACAATTGGCTCATCCGGGACTATTACTACTGTTGTTAAATGCAATTTTAATCCGACCGCCCGCTGCTTCAATAACTTAATAGTTATTATAGCGTTTCGCAGGGTAGGATTCGAACTATGGACCTCTGGTTCCTAAGAATACAGCTCGTTAAACATTGTAATGTTGTATAAATTAAATTATATTTGTTAAACACGTTTTAATCTGACCGTGCATAGTTTAATATTTATTAAGCATTAGAGTTTCGCAGATTCGATCTAGGATCCCCCTGAACACCGTTTCATTAATTAAATTATATTTGTTAAATACATTTTAATCTAGCCGTGCATAGTTTAATAGTTATTGAGCATTAGAGTTTCGCAGATTCGATCTAGGACCCTCTGAACACCCTTTTTATTAATTATTGTAATGATATATAAAAATTAAATGATATTTGTTAAATACATTTTAATCCGGTCGTGCATAGTTTAATAGTTATTGCGCATTAGAGTTTCGCAGGTTCGATCTAGGGCTCCCTGAACACCTTTCATTAATTAGGGTAATGATATATAAAAAATTAAATTATATTTGATAAATACATTTTTTTAATCTGGTGGTGCATAGTTTAATTGTTATTACGCATTAGAGTTTCACTTGGTAAGAGTCGAGCTAGAATTCTCTGAACACCTTTTTTATTAATTAGGGTAATGATATAATAATATCAATCATTAATTTCTCATTAGCAATAAACTTTTGATTACAGTAAGAATCGAGCACCGATCTATGGATATCACACAGAGGTTTAATGCATGTAATGAAATGTATATTAGGCGCTTTTTCAGAGTCCCTGCCTGTAATGGACCAAGCAGAATACTTGTTAACTATGCTCGGGTATATTCGTAGGATGTCGTAAAACATCGGGGAGAACTCCCTCAGGCAAAATCATGATGGCCGACTGACGTTGTTACGCAGAGTTGGTAAACAGACTTCTCTCTCTTTCACACAAACAAGGACAGGACGAGTATAAAGCAACCCTCGAATTCTTTTGTTAACTAGCAGGTGGTCAAACAATGGAAAAGGTCAGGCTTTGTTATGGAGTAGCGGGATGGGAACGCCGCAGGTGTCTTTCTAAACTAGTCTTGCCCAGGACAATAGAAAGGCACACACAATAGAATCTCTTACACAATGGAAAGGGTCAGGCTTTGTTATTGGGTTGTGGGATGAGTATGCCAGATGGTCTTTCTAAAGAATGCTTGCACCGGACAATAGAACTTGTTTCGCTGTTAACTGGCTTAGGTTCTCTTTGTCACAACCCTAATTCATCATGGGCTTTGTTCATTTTGACAGCTGAAGGGTAAGCATTGTTCTTTTGTTAAAAGCTAGTGAAATGAGTATGCCACGTGTTCGACACACAATGGAAGTGGGGGTGGGTAACTGACCAGGTGCAGAAGTGGCCTGATGTGGAACGGGTAGGAAAAACATCTCGCCTTTGTTACAGAACCTTAAATTTATGACCCCTTTGTTCGTTTTGACAGTTGATTGACAGCCTTAATTGCTTAACTGTCAAGCCTCCATTGTACTCAACAAGATTTATGACCCTCAGGTGCAAGTAAAACTACCAAGGAGCTGGGGGTGGGGAGGGGGCGGGGGGCTAATTAGCATATGAATAGCCATGCATAAATTAACTGTTTCAGAATGCCCATTTCCTTACTATTCAGGATATTATAATCAACGTAGTTTGTCCTCGATCTATTTGAATCAGATGATTAAATGTCCGCCTATGGTGAACAGTACTTATAAAGAGTTGACTAGATTTCTTTCTGCTTTTGAAAATAATTTTGATGCTTGGGAGGGATTAGACGTTCACGACCTCTTAGATAACGTGGAACTTCAGTTAGCGTTAAAGTGTGTAGATTCTGGGACTAGGAAATGATTTGAAGATAAGCTGTCACCTCTGGTTATTCCCCAGTATAAGGATTTGGTAGAGTATGTAATTTAGCGATGTAATACAGCTAAGATAATGAATCAATCAACAGCGGCTAGTGTGGGAGTTAGGGAAGACCGAAAACATGTCACCTAAATTAGTGTCTGTATATCCCATGTACGCTTGGGTTTTAAATTCTAAGGAGAAGAAGCAGAGAAGGAAACCGGAGGAACATATATCCCCCACGGGAAGGTTTACGTGGGTTACGTCATCAGCTTCGATGCTGGAACTACAATGGGCCTTATTTAGCTAAACAATGCCCCAAATCTAAAAGGGTATATTGGTATGGGGAAGCTAATGCGACAAAGCCGACTTACTGTATGGGTCAGGTGAAGAGTCAAGTTGATAGCAGTGAGAGGTTAAGAGATGTGTCATTAAATGGGGACGCAGTCATGGATGACAGAACTGATAACTCGTTCAACACTATCAGGAAAGTTATTTGTTAGCCTCGAGGGAATTTCAGTTAATGGTATTTACTCTTGTATGACATGTCGAGAACTGGAAAATGCGTAGTAGATACAGAATCAAGTAAACCCTAGGTGAGTGCGGAAGGAGAGCTGTTAGAGAAATTGCAAATGGTCGAAGTTCCTATACTTCCGTTTATGACAATGTGGTCAACGGCAGCATCGCTCCGATTGAAAAAGCCTACCAAGTGAAGGTTCAACTAGCAAATAAAGAAAAGAAGTTGCTACATTATGTAACCCAGCAACCGAGAACAGGTCGCCCAGGTTTACCTGGGCGGAATATAATCGCCACAGTTTTTCAAATAGGAAGAATTCTGCTCTACAGCGAATGAGATGCGTTTGCGTGCTTAGCGTTGCCACCTCGTTACCCCCACTTTTTTCATATTTCTCTCTCACTCGCACACTATGCCGGAGCATGCAAATCTGCCTGGCATTAGAATGGTAAGGGAACCCAAACTCAATTTTCCAAACTTCTATAATTTTCCAGTTTTTAAATTCAAAATTTGAACTTGCATACTCGCATATTATGTACATGTTTTCTTAAATGCAGTATAATTATAGTTTATGAATTATCTGTTCTTTTAATCTAATGGAACTGCCAGTAGCTCCTCCGTGTCACTGTTATCAGTTACGTCAAAAGACGATTCATCATTGTCACTGTCTTCATCGTCCGAGTCTTGCAAATTTATGATGATAGGCTCCAAAATCTCATCACGGCCTATTTTTTTCCAAAAGCCGTGTTCTTGTAGTTTTTCTACATGTCGCACGCAGGATTCCCAGTCTTGTTGTGTTACCTTTTCAATTTCTTCGTGAATAAGTCGTTCAACGTCAGTCAGTTTAAAAGAGTTATTTCTGTTCGCAACCCCCCGTTTTATCTGGGCCCCCACTAACTCAATTGGATTATATTGGCAGTGGTAAGGGGGAGCGGATTACCTCGTGTTCCATTTCGATTGCAAGTTGATCCAGCTGATACAGTTTTTCCTGGTTTTTAAACGGAAGTACTCGTAAGAACTTAGTTTTAGTTTCTGTTACCGCCCCTTTTTTTGCAACCATTCAAAAATTTGGTTCTTTCTGTTGGCCTCATTCGATATTTTGTTTCCAATAAACAAATGATATGATGCATTATCCATTATAATTGTGCTTCTCTCTTCTAAATAATCTAAGAATCTATTAAAAACAATTCCTTAAGTGTATTAGCGTCATCTCTTCACAAAAAAATTGAGTTTTATTTATGGACTCTCTTTAACTGCTATGACTTTTTGCGTCTCATTCTATATTCGGCGTGAAAGACCGGAAATTTTGTTCAAGGGTCTTTATCGGGCTTGAGATTCTTTTACGTGCCGTAAATCTACGACACGGGACCACCGGCTGTACTTCCCTTTCTAAGGAAGCCATGCTAAGGATTTTTACACCCGAAATTATTCATCGCCCTCCGTCGGCGTAATGGTAATTACTAAAAGGACAAGTTTATCTAGTTCTGAAAACACAGACACTAATTCCGCTTCTGTCAAGTATTGGTGTAATTTCACGACAGTGTTTTTATGCATTTCGATGTCTCTGAATAACAAACACAATTCTCTTCTCAAAATTGGAAAATCAAAGAATTTGCCAAAGCTCTGCTTTAAGCTCAAAAACCCTTCTGGAAACTCTTCTGCAATTTCTTTAAAATTTGCCGAATCTAAAATAGTAAGAAATTTGAGTTTTTCCAGTCAGCAAATCTGGAATCAATACTTAACTTCATTACGTCAATAACTTCCAAGAATAATCTCTTATAAGAAGTTGATACATTTTCACCTGGTATAGTGTCCAACAGGTCCTTTATTAGGACCAGGCATACCACAGACATCTGATACTTTATGACAGATAGATTCAAAACCATCTCTGTGTTTCGTAAGATGCATTGAAAATGTGTCAACTTGTTTACAGCAAAACTCAATATTAAAAGCCTTCTTATGAAGTATTTGAAACAATATGTCACCCTGAGGAAATATACAATAGAACACATGAAAGAAGTTTAAATCAAACCCACGTAATGTTGAAAGAATACCTCGAGCACCATATACTATCTCCAGATCCAGACTATCTGCATTTTGACCATTGAATTTAGCAAGTTATCTATAACTTGTTTGTACTCGTACATAGTAGTTTGTAATTGCCTGTTACCATAATTCCATCTTGTTGGAGTTAATATTGGAAATCTCTTGTTCATTTCACAGTCGAGTGCTGCCATTTGCTTTGTACATTTATAAAAGGAAATGGCAAAACCAGAAAATGGAGTAAAAATATTTTATGCTATGACAAAACTGAATTCAGTCTATGTGCATAGCAATGCACAAATTCAGCTTGTGGGCATTTTTCTCTAACTCTCATCTGAAGACCACTTTGTTCCCCTGACATTACCGCGGCCCCATCATATGTCTGAGACACCAATTTTTTACACAGTTAAATTCTTTTAAGATATCAAACACATGATGTGTTAAAGAACTTGCTGTTCTATTAACACTGACATCTCTGAAACACAGAAATCTTTCTTCATTACTTCCAGTTTTTGTCACATACCTAAGTATAATAGATATTGTGATTTCGTTGTAATATCTGTTGCCTCATCCACAATAATTCCAACAAGAGATCTCAGAAATTTCTTTCTTTATTTCGTTTGTCATCAGTTCCGAAACAGAATAAATAATATCATTCTGTATGTCACTGACAACCCTAAAAAGGCCGTTAAATTTGACAAGCGATGAGATAAGTGTAGGTAGGTACATCACAATCTTATAATTCCTTTAACATTTCAATATAATTTCCTCTGTTCAAAGAGCTTCCGACTCCTCATGTTCTCGAAATGCAAGTTCCTGCTTTCCCAAAAAGCATACTACCTTTATCATTTGCGAAAGAATTTTCCTGTTTATTCTTAAGTGTTCATTGTGCGTCTGTATTTTGAGCCAGAATTGTTCACCTAAACACGATTCAATCCGTGTATTTCCGAACTGGGTAAATTGTTTGAGTCAAATAATGTGGTTTTGCGTTCCTTGATACCTTTTCTGAGCTTTGTGTAAATTATTCAAGTCGTCAAAGTCTGCTTAACTTCACGTGCTTTTTCTTGCGAAACCATTACAGTGGGGTATAAATGTTTTAACACCCCTGCTTTGCATGCCGATATCATTATTAAGAAGTTTTTTCGGCTTGTTATTTTTAATTATACTTAGTTTTTCCTTATAACTGAAAGAAATAAACGTACTCTTCAGTGCTCTTTCTATAGTGCAGTCAAACGTAGACCCTTCTTGCACTGCAAGACTGCTCTCACTACAAGCAGACATATCCCTCCACTCCACACAGACGTTCCAATAATTTCTAGAGCTGGCACCTGGAACCAACACCGCGTGGAACTTTAACTTAAAATCGAGAAAGTATGAAATTCACACATTTTTGCTAATAACATAAAACTGCTTAAGACATCCCTATTTATTACTATTAAATACCAATATATGCAAAATACACGAATTATTGTTGCTGAAATATACTTACAGTTCTATTTAAAAATGCCACATAAAACAAACTTTTCTTCGCACACTACAGAGATTTCACATGGCGATGTCATCCAACGCTTCCTAACAGTTACAGGCGAGTCCCATTGTTTCCGGAAACCTGCGAAGTGTATAGCAAGTAAAGGTTACAAATGCGTCAATACGGAAACGTTCAGCAGTATTGAGAAGCTCGCGGCACTGGTCACTCGAGTTTCGGCAGCTGTCCGCAGCACAGGGGATGTTCGCAAATAAGTTTTAAATATGTATTCAGAGCAAATAAAATATTGTTTCCCGTGAATTTTGTTGTTTTACGTCTTCTTCCGAAATTCTTGGGGAAGAAATTCTTCTATGCACGCTTCGGTACTGATTAATTCATCTTGGTCATAAAATTCGAACACAGTTTTGCGTACAGTGTCCTTGTCAAAGTCATTTAAATTTGTAACCCTCTTCGGAGGTCCAACGTGTTTTCTAGGTGACACAAACACTGGAGCACCACTGGGATCAGATTTTTTTTGCCTCTCCGCAAATGCGAGACACACTTGCTTTACCTACAGCACTGTACCATCTTTTAGAGAAAGATATATAAACGCTAAAGGATAAATATACGAACATAGAAATTATAATAATGGAGACTTTAACGTAAGAATAGGGGAAAGGGACAAGCAGAGAAAGTAACTAAAATTATTAGAGAAAATAATATGTGTAAAATATAGAAGGGTATAAAATTAATGTATCTAAAGAAATAGAGATTAGGAGAAAAGAAAGTTCGTGGAATGGAATGAATAGGAATAAATGGATATGGATGGTAAAAAGAAGAAAATAATGTAAATACAAATAAATATAAGAATTACTAATTGTATTAACATGTAATATTAATCCGAGAAGACACCTAATATGTAATAACAATGCTGAATAGATTAATATGTTATTATTATGACTAAAGGAGGGGGGATGACTATAAAATGGCCAGGGCCAGAAGCAGTCACTCCCAATATGATTGTAATTTTGGCACTCAATAAACATTACATTACATTACATTACCTACAGCACACGCTTTAGAAGTAAGATGTTGAGCATTTTTGAAATCGAGTTGATTTCTGCCTTCCTCATCTTTTAAAAAAACGTGTAGACCCTAAACATAATACTTCGAGCCCGACTTCGCAATACCCGCCTCTTTGACCCGCCACTAAATTCACCTCTAGAAGCCATTACACTACTTTAACTTGCTCTGTTGTTGACTAAACAACAACTGAATGCTGATTTGAACTCTGTAGGGTAAATAAACCCATCCCCGATTACTAAACAACACAATCATAAACATGTGATGGCTCACATTCTGCAGCTGCAGTATTCTACAGGCCAGCAGGAAAGTCAGCTGTTTGCTCTCTCTCTCTCTCTCTTGACTTTAACAAACGCCTTGGCTTGTTCAACGTAATTCTTTTAGCACCATTATGTCAACAGTTTAAATTCCAGTTCTGTCTAACTACATACACGCGCACACGCACACACACACGCGCGCGCGCGCGAATAATAATGGCCATTACTGTGCTCATGTGGTTATGATATAATATATGGGTATGTTTATTTGTATCCCGAAAACCATTTGAGCTAAAGGTATGTGGTTTTTACAGTTGTGTTACAAACATCACTCCCTACCTTTCTTGCGGATTTTTTTTCTTTTTCAAAATTTGAATATATTGTCTTAGCGCAAATAGTGTGTATTAGAGGCGGATTCGCTTGGCGTGCGTCACGCTCCTCTTAAGGGGAATACAATATGACAACACATCAGGACTGTGATTGGTTGCCCGACTGGTAGCGCTCAAGGACAAAAATCATTCCATTTGAAAATCACTGTAGTTTTTTGTATGCCACAGTTGAATACCCCTTTGTTTTGGGATTAGATACTATTAGGATTTGGGGTTTGGCTTTTGATTCGGAGGTTAACTTCTGATTTCAGGAAGATCGCCAGAGAAAAATTAAGTTGGAGAAGATAAGTTACGGTAAAGGCCTACCGTTTATAGTAGGAGAATTACTGACTGTACTTAGTGATAGTCTCACAAAGGAAGAAAGGGGGAGGTTAAATCGAGTAGTTGGGGAAGCCATGAAGGCCTTAGAGATCTCCGGAGTAACTAACTGTATTATTCGTCAGTAGAGTTAGCATTTTTGTTTCCGAACGTATAGCCCAGGCAGATCCAACCGTAACCCGTGCGAGTTAGTGAACTGTGGACTCTGAGCACCTCCATCTCCTTGATGTGAAGGGAAAGGTCCAACGGACATGTTAGCCTGCTAGCTATTCGATGTGGTCGTATTTATGATACCATTCATGAAGTTCAGTCAAGTGATGGCGCCCTTGTGAGTTCACGTTTTGCGTTGACATATTAAATGATGTTCAGATGTTTATTTCACCAATCATGGGAAGTGAAATATTTTTGTGTCCAAGGAAACGACCAAGTACAATGCTTCATTTGTGCAACATATTTGAGGTTGAAGTATCAATGCAATATCAAACGACATTTCGAAAGGTATCACAATTCTGACTACGGACAACACGCTCTTTCAGGTATGACATTTGACAGTATTGAAATAGCACTGGAAACATTGATTTTGTTTATTTATTTTTGCATTTGTATAATTCTATATTTGTTTCATTTGTAGGTGAAGCTAAATTACAAAAATTAAAGATTGTGAAAGAATCTACTGGTCAAGTTCCAAACACCGCGAATATCCTAAGGGCTTCATATCGAATTGCGGAACAAATAGGAGATAATATGAAACCACTACATGAAGGGGAGTTCATAAAAGAATGTGTGATTTCGGCGGCGGAAGAAATTTGCCCTAATTTCACAAATGCGTTTCAGTCGTTAAGCCTTTCTCGAAATACTGGTACAAGGAGGGTCGAAGAACTGGGAAGTGATATAGAAAAACAACTGCAGGAGAAAATAAAATCGCTATTTTTTCATTAGCGTTAGGTGACACTACAGACAGATGCAATGGAGCTCAACTAGCAATATTTTTGAGAGGGATTAATGTTTCCTTAAATGTTTTGAAGTGCTTTTGGATGTAGCTTCTCTTCAGAATAAAACATGCGGCGAAGATATATTCACTGCTGGTCATAATGTTGGGTGCAAATATGAGCTTCCGTAGACTAAACTTGTCAGTGTCGTGATCGATGCAGCACCATCTACGAAAGGCCAAGGAAATGACTTTATTGGTAGGCTGAGTCAATTTTTACAGAGCATTGGTGTAACTTCGGAACTGTTATGTATTCATTGTATAATTCATAGGGAAACTTTATATGCTAAGTCAATTACCCTGAATACTGTTATGTCCATTGTATTGAAGTGTGTGAAATTCACAAACACTAGCCCCCTCCATCATAGACATCATATATATATTTCTGGTTACTATTTTAATGAAGTAATAATTGCGTTTATTTCTTGCCAGGGAATGAACTATTGGAACTGACTCATCAGAATGGCTATGTGACCTTGCGTTTCTAACAGAGTTATTTCAACTTTTGAATATTTTTAATACAACTTCGTAGGGTAGAGATAAAACAATAGTGGATTTGGTTGTCGCCGTTAACACCTTCATGGCGAAACTCCTTTTGGCGGGATCAGCTGGAAGTTGGAGATCTGAATCATTTTTCTTGCTTGGATTCGACCTTCACTATACAAGTTACCCTTGTAAACAGATATATTGATATTATACGGCAATTACATGTCAATTGCGAATCACAATTTGCCCACCTGTAAATGCTGAACTGGAAAATTCGCCTATTTAACACCCCTCTGAATTTGCCTTGCAGTAAGGCTTCGCATAATCTCCAAATGGTACTATTTGAATTACAGAATTCTACTACAATTTAAAAATTCTAATAAAGAAGGACGGGAACTCTTTAAACCTCTGCCCTGTGTCAAAGTTCCACGGTTACGTGTGTTTGCAATAAATGTAATGGCGATCTTCGGAATCGCATACATTTGCGAGCAAACGTTTTCCAAAATGAATTGCATTAAAAGGCAATATCGTAATAGGATAAGCGACCATCATTTGGTAAGTCTTCTGAGACTTTGTAATCAACATTAGTGGCAAATATCGATAACCGTGTTAAAAATAGGATGTGTCAAAAAAATCACTAAGAGAAATGTGACGTACAAACGGCACGATATCCACGGTGTATTGTATGAAATATATTTAATGAAATCACAGTGGATTCAAGCTATCATGAAACTCGACAAACATAACCCATCTTTTGCAACGCAAAGGAGGCTTGTTGTTGGCTTGTTTTTAGACGCTACTGCCCCATCACAATGTGTGCTACTGCGTCTCAGGAAGACGGTTAACAGCAGTGAAACGAGTCTCCGTGCACGATAAAAAGAGGAGTGGGGGGAACTATCGTCCACAGCTTCATTTTTGTTCGTGTAATAAAGCGGAATAAAGCTCTACAAAGATGTCCGGAAAAGGGAAGGAGAATCAAGGGTAAGTGATATGGGCTCATGATATTCAGGTGGTGTAGTTCGGCAAAAAGAGCTGTCGTAGCGGTCTGTCCAAGGGGGTATGCAAAAAAACATGTGATTAACATCGCCCCGATGTCCACAGGTGCATAGGTCAGTGTCTCGGTAGCCAATACGAAAAATATAAGCAGGAGTCAATGCCACGTGGAATAAAATACGAAAATAATAAGAAAATGCTCGGTTAGATAATCGGCGAGAACACGATAAAAACGTCGTGAGAGGGTCTATCGGCAGTCGTGTGGGTCGTCCAATGTCGGGCAAGGTTATGCCGTGCAACGTCAGATGGTGGTGTTCGGAATTGTTCACAGATCGGCATGTTCTTCGTAGCGTCCCATGCAGCTGTGTCCACTCGTTCGTTGCCCGGGATTCCTACATGGCTCGGAATCCAAGTCAAACATAGGTGCACCGTCTCCGGCAGGTTATGTAAGAGGTTGCGGATAAGAACTTCATAATTGGGACCTTGGGCCATCGCGTCGGATTTTATAGTACCGTTAAAAGACTGCGGCAATCGGTAAAGATGATACAGTGAGGGAGAAATGAAATTGTAGGTATTTCAAGCCTCTGTAAAACGCAATGGACTCCGCTGTGTAGATAGTAATACGGTCGTCCAGTCGCCACGTAAAACTTTCCGTCGTTACGTCGAAGTAAATCGCTGCACTAGTGCCGTGAGGGGTTTTGGAACCGTCTGTGAAAATCATGAGTGGTGAGTCGTCCTTCCAAAGGACCTTCCGGTCGTCCCCGTATGCGCATCAGAGTGGTAAATAATCATAACTCTGAAGATGAAACGTCGTTGTGTTGACATGGACATGATCGGGGAGGGTGTGCGCCTGAATGTCCAGCAGATACGCAGGATATACGGGCGTACTGAAATAGTCGTTGCTTCAACGAAAGATCGCAAGACCGCGCAGTATTGGGAAAGATAATTGTGCCACCCCACCGGGTCTGCTGCATAGTAGCTCGTATAAGCGGGTAAGTTTGGGTAATAACGGCGTATGAGAATGTGTCAGTAGGTCAGCAATAAAGTGTACACGGAGCGTGAAGAGCCGATTGTCCAACTGATACTTCGGGAAGTATCGTTGGGATAGGCATTTAGCCGGTTTGCCCGGTATGTGAAATATGATGTTAAGGAGTTGGTAAAAAAGGTGTCAAACATCCGGCTATTTCTACGCGTAAGTGGCGGTGCCAGGAGTTGTCCATATTCCAGTCTGGTGTATATGAGTGGCGGTATGAGTCGGAGAAGTAGGAGTGGATGCATACCCCAATGTTGGGCTGCCAAGGCTCTGAATAAGTGTTTGGTGCGAGTCAATGTAGTCAAAAGTAATTTGCAATGTGCTGTTAGGAGAGATTGTGTTGCAAATGGAGACAGAAATTTTACCGTATGTGTCGGGCCCAGGTCGTGGTCTTGTAAGTGAAGCGTAAACGGTGAAGGTCTGGTAAGCGACGGAAGTGCAGGAATTTAGTTTTCCGGATATTTACCTGCATACCCAATGATTGCAGAAACTGAATAGCACGAAGGCAGTCTTGTTCAAATAGTTGGAAGTCCGTTCTGGCATTCGGTTATATCGGTCCATAGATCACCATGTCATCCGCATATTGTAAAACTCGCGCAGACATCGTCACCTCGGAATGTATATCCCCTATATACAAGGAATATAACAATGGACTGAGAGCCGAACCTTGTATCAAACCTTGGGAGGTGTTACGAGTTTGTGAGTTATGGAAATGCGGCGCTAGGTGGTAGCGGCGATTGTGAAAAAGGGCATATAGCAATGCACATAAACGTGAAGGAATTGAATATCTGCGTAGGCGGTCTATAAGGATCTGTAGAACGACATGGTCATATGCTGCCGACAGGTCTAGGAAAAGTGCAAGCACCTGCCGGTGGCTATGAAATGCGATATGGATGTCGGTAAGGAGTATGTATAAAGGGTAGGTGGTGCCATAACCCTTTCGAAAGCCATACTGCGTGGCGGGCCATAGGGTATATCGTTCCAAGTAGAGGCTCAAACGGTCCTGCAGGAGTTTTTCAAAAACTTTATGGATGGTAAGTAACATGCCAATAGGGCGATAGTCTGCCGCGGTTAGCCCGATGCAACCCGGCTTTAAGTTCGGGTAAATAATCACATCTCGCCATGATTCTGGCGGGACACCAGTACGGAGTATACGTGTAAAGGCAATCGCTAGGAGCGTATACCATCTGGGTGGTAGCGCTTTCAAATGAGGATAGGCAATGTCATCAAGCCCCGGCGTAGATTTGTCGGATTTACCGATCACAATACTGCGGACATCTGTTCCCGTGACCGGGCGACACAAGGGGTCCGGTTCTTTAGAGTCGACAGGAATAGGTAAAGGAGGATCCAGTACAGAATCAGGCGCAACATGCCTTAAGAAGTCAGACTGCAATTGTGGTCATCCCGATGTCGCTAGTGGTACCGAGTACCTTGCCTTTGTGAACCACGTCAGACGTCTCCAAACCTGAGCGGTAGGTGTGCGTGTCGCCGTGGAATCACAATACTTTGCCCATGCAACTCGTTTAATCTGACGGAAACGACGATGAACTTGTGCCTCTTTATCCCGTACTAGGAAAAAGGCTTCTCTGGTGCGTTCCCGGTGATATTGTGCGTAGAGCTATCGTTTTTCTGCCACCAGTCGGGCGCATTCGGGTGTCCACCAAGGCGGCCTAGATATTCGGCGAGAGCGTCGAGGTATTTTCGGGTGGAACTGGTCTAGATAACTGGACAGGGTATATTCTAGAAGTTCACAAATGATATAAGCGTCGCTGCGTGGTGAGGTGGTGTGTTGAAGGTAAGTCTGGAAGTGATACGGATTATAGACACCTGTGCGGTGAAGATGCCGGCCAGTAGGATTAACCCCGGGAGCCGTACGGGAATTAAGAATAAAACGTTAATGGTCGCTACCCATGGTATAGTTGAGGCGGGATAATTGAAGTTGTGGAGTCACGTCTTGTGTGGCAAATATGATGTCTGGCGAGGAATCAATCCGATTTAGCGATACTTGCCGAGTCGTATAAGGTTGAGTAAGAACTTGCCATCCATGCTTCGTCGCCAGTTGTCCTAGCGGAAGGTTGCGTCTCCGTTGCGGTGTAAGTGCCGCAAAGTCACCAAGATTAAAGTCGCCTGCCAGCAAGTATTTCGATGAACGGGGGTGAAGAAAGCTCTCCCAATCTTGGACTGTGAATCTGATGCCGAAGTGTAAACTCCGACGATAGTAATATCCCCAAGCACGACCCGAACCGCCTCCTGGTGTGGTGAGAATCTAATGCCTGTTTGCCAATTATAAACCCGAAGGTTGTCTGCGACACAAATGGCCACACCCCCTCCATGCGAGAGTCTGTCAGTTCTATACATCGAATAACCCGGGAGTCGAAAGAACTGCCCTTCCCTGAACCAGGTCTCCACGATGATCACCACTAGGGGTTGGACACGGGCTATATATGTTTGTAGTTCCGCCTTCTTTGGAACCACACTGCGAGCGTTCCAATAATAAATCGTTGGCTGAATATCCATAGTGTAACTCGCCAAAGCTTATAATTGTAGCTGATGCTGCAGCCCCTGGAGGGCGTGCAGGACGTAGTCTGGTGCCATCGTACACAGTTTTGAAAATAGAGTCTGCAGTTGTAGGTTAACCCCGGGCATCACCCTGGGCTCACACGTCTGTGGTATAGGAGGTCCTCCTTCAGGTGTGAACACATTATCTCCCCTACCCATTTCCTCAAACCAAGTCTTCGGAGTCTCTCGAATTAGAGCCGACGTAGGAGGTCTCCCCCGCCATCTCCCCCCTGTTCGTGCGTTTCTCTGTTCCGAGTATTAACTGCGTGTGCTGTTTCTGGCCACCTGTCATGTGGTGCCCAGCGTTCCTGGACCCACCGGTGTAGTTGGCGGATTAAGAGCATTACATTTACGCTTGTTTGAAACGGTAACTCCTAGGCGCCCCGGTCCCAGTGCCACCATCGTGACACCCGGCACAGGTGCGTTAATGGGAAATTTCGGGAAACTTTAACCCGGTTGTGTCCGTGGAGACGGAATAAGTGGTGTGCGCCATCTGCCGGGCTTCATAACGGGATACCGGCAGAGTATCAATTGTATTTGTAATCTGGGTTTCCAAGTGATAAGCCGCACATTTCTCTTTTTCTGTAGGTAAATGTTCCTGTTTGCAGTTTATGCACCGAAGCTTATCCACGAAACATTCTGGTTGTGAACCTAAGTGGTCGTGTCCACATTTGAGGCAACGCTTCCTATTTTTGCAAAATTTTGCCCTGTGATGGAATTTCCCACAATTCGTGTAAACTACAACCCTCGTATTGTAACGGTCCACCTGGAACCATTGGTAATAAAGATAAATATTCGAAGGCATGGTTTGCGTTCGAAAAGTGATTTTTAGTGATCACGTTGGGACATACTGGGTTTCCCCATTCAACTGCGTTCTGCGATTAAAACGCATAATGTGGTGCACTGGTAATTGTCCAGTCATGCTGAGATGTGTTCGTATTTCTTCAAGATCCACCCCTAAATCTATCCCCCGTACTACCCCCGACACAAATAAGTTATATGAAGGTATATAGGAGCTTGTATCGTGTATTGAATCGAAATCAGAATCTAGGAAGTCATTTGCGTTCTGTGCCGAAGCAAAATGTACCTCTAGTTGGTTATACCCCGACTTATTGCTGTGAGTAACTCCTCTTGCACGTAAAACAACCATTTACCCAGTTTCAATGGGTGGAAATCACGTATGTTTTACTATGCCCCGCACAATCACAAAATATGGACCTGCGTCTGAATTCATGTATGTTAATGGTGGTTATGTCGGTGTCGAAGCGGAATTCGCGCGTGGGGCTATCCCAGCTCCATTTGACTGCTGCACTAGTAAATGTTTATCGGGCGGCTGCACGTGGTCCGCACCGGTCATGTGAGATGACATGCGGTTTAAGGGTGTTAAACTGCTAAGGTCATCAGCGCCCTTACAATGTATAAACATTTAAAGTCCAAAATATAAAAGACGGGTAAAAAAACGCATAAGTAAAAAACGGGACACAAACCCGCGATGTCCAAAAAGCTAAAAACAACAATAAACCAATCCCAAAAACACACTAAAAGCATAGGCAATAAAAGAGTAAAACGTGTAAAGAACTGTAGAATGCGAGGGACATGAGCGCCTTAAGTCCACTGGGGAGTAGAGTCCCTATTAAATCAGACATAATAAAATTAGAAAGTTAAGGTCGCTCAGCGCATCAAATGCGCAGATTAAAATCACTGTCACGAATAAAACGTAAAACACATTCTACAGCACGCGCGATGTCTGCCAAAACGTTGGCTAGGCCAGCAGGCAGACCCACACGAACACGCAATGCAGCTAAAACCTGACACTCCTCTAAAAACGTAACGCACCGTCAAGGGCGCATCACACTGCCCACAGAGTGGTGCGGGGTCACCACTGAGCAAATACCTATGACTAAAAATGCAATGTCCGATACGAAGGCGTGTTAAAATTACCTCTTCCCGACGAGAAGCACGGGAAGAGGTAGCCCAGACTAACGGGAGAGGTTTAACCTCCCGCAACTTGTTCCCCCGGAGGGCCGTCCACTCATCGCTCCAAAGCGAAAGGATGCGGCGACGTAAAACAATAAACAAATTTGACGAGGGAACAACAGAGGTAAAACTTCTGGGTGATAAAATCGCTGATTTGGCAGCGGCGTCGGCAGACTCGTTCCCTGAGATGCCAACATGACCTGGAATCCACATGAAGGAGACGCGGATGCCAGAGACACCAAGCGAGTGGAACAGGTCATGTAGGCGCTGCACGAGTGTGTGCTAATTGTACAGCGCGTTAATACTCTGAAGGGCACTCAGGGAGTCTGCGCAAAGAACACCGTGCCGTAAATCATGCCGCTGGATGTATAAAAGTGCCTGATAAATACTGAAAAGTTCGGCGGTAAAAATCGAACATTGCTCCGGTAAACGAAAGGTAAAACTATGCTCACCAAAAACAAAGGCACACCCTACTCCAATGTCAGTCTTAGACACATCAGTGTATATAAAATGAAAGTTCACGATTTTCGCCTGGAGTTCTAAAAAAGCTGATCTAAGAACTGAAGAAGGGGTCTCAGTCTTCGGCATCGACGTTAGCCCAAGGTGATAGTGGGCCTCAGCGCGCAGCCATGGAGGAAAAAGCGTTTCCCCCATGGAAAGGGCCGGCTCTGGCGCAACGTCCAAATGCCGAAGGAGTTGTCGAATTCGAACCCCTGGAGGTAGTAATGCAGAGGAGCTAACTAAATATTGTCGATCAAGCGAATCCTCGTAAAATAACTCGAAGGACGGGTGGTTAGGCAAGCTTGAGAGCCGACAAGCATAGCTGCACAAATGCGTCTCTCGCTGGGAGGACAGCGGAGGCTCTGCAGCTTCTGCGTACAGACTGGGTACAGGACTAGTTGGAAAGGCCTCTGTAGCGACTCTTATACCACGATGATGAATGGTATTCAAGCGACGTAACACAGATGGACGTGCCGATGAATAGACAATGCACCCGTAATCAAGCTTGGCTCGGACCAAGGAGCGATAAAGACGCAGAAGAACGGTCCGATCAGCTCCCCAGGATGTGCCACTTAAAACACGTAAAATATTAAGAGAACGGTCACACTTTGCTTTTAAAAAGGAAATGTGCGAAGTCCAGCTCAGCTTTCGATCAAAGATCAACCCCAAAAATTTCATCTCGTCTGCAAATGGAAGGACCTCCGACCCAAGGTGGAGAGAGGGCGGAGGGAAAGCCTTCCTGCGCCAAAAGTTGATGCAGACGGATTTATCGGCGGAGAAATTAAAGCCGTTGGCGCTACTCCAGGCCTAGAGACGGTCGATACAGCTCTGGAGACGGCGTTCGAGTAGACAGGTCCGCCGTGAACTACAATACATGGCAAAATCGTCAACGAAAAGGGACGATAAAATGCCAGGTGGAATACAATCAACAATGGGGTTGATAGCTATCGCAAAAAGTATGACACGGAGTACAGAGCCCTGCGGTACTCCGTTCTCTTGTTTAAAAGACTAGATAAAACCGAGCCCACACGTACACGAAAGACGCGGTCCGTCATAAACTCCCGAAGAAATATGGGAAGACGACCGCGGATACTCCATGCGTGAAGTGTATGTAAAATGCCGCCCCTCCAACAAGTGTCATAGGCTTTCTCCAGGTCAAAAAACACAGCCGGGTTTGACACTTTCTCAGAAATCCATTCTTAATATGCGCCGACAGACACCAGATGGTCGACGGTAGAGCGATAGCGGCGAAATCCGCACTGAGAGTTCAATAGAAGTTTCTGAGACTCAAGCCACCATGTCAACCGCCCGTTGATCATGCACACCATCACTTTGCAAATGCAACTGGTGAGGGAGATAGGGCGGTAGCTGGAAGGTGGTTGGCGATCCTTCCCAGGCTTAAGTATAGGGACAATGGTGGCTTCGCGCCAAACGGAAGGAAAAGACCGTCTTGCCAAATACGGTTATAGACCTGTAAGAGAAAGAGTTTACTGTCGGCTGAAAGGTTCTGTAACATCAGGACATGAATGCCGTCCGGCCCAGGAGCGGAGTGCCTAGAGCAATGAAGAGCGTGCTCCAGCTCCCTCATTGTGAAAAGTTCGTTATAACATTCATTATTAGCAGCCCGAAAATTATATGTTGCGGAATCCAGCCGGTCTTTGACAGAGCGAAAACCGGTGGAATAATGGTCTGAACTGGAAAACGCCTCAAAGGCAGCACCCAGAGTGTTAGCGATGACAGCCGGATCTGCTATGGTGGCATTGGGAACCTGAAGGCCGCCCCCAGGGGCTCACTTCATGTGAGTACGGGTTTGGTGAACCCGGGGTCCCGAGCCACTCGCCTCCATATCACCCCCTCCACCCGCATCAACTGTGCCACGTTAGTTTATTTCTCCTCACTCTTACTCTTCTAGGTTTATTCTGATTCTTAGTTTGTACAGCCTTATGCTTATTAACTCCTGTCTCACCAGCAGGGATCTTTTCTATCTCCGTGGTCCTTTCCCATGGTTTCAGCGCGGCTTCCGACGTGTGTTCCCTACGGGGGTCTCAGGCGCGAAGGTTGGGTGGACCCTTCGCACTGCCCCCATGTTTAGCCTTAGGTGCGGAGCCCGTCGACACCGTTATGTACACCCACGTAGCTCTCTAAGGGCCCGGCCTGTGTTAATGTCCCGACGGCCGTGAGCCGTTGGGTTAGTATCACGGGCCGGACGTGTTACCGCTGACGGAACCCCGGTGTAATCAACCACAAGTCCCCTGAATCCGTGTCTGTGTTTAACGGCAGCGCGGCCTAAAGTGGGGAGCCACAGGCGGTTATACCTGTGGTAGGGGCTTAAAGCCGGGGTGTGCGTGGTGAACGGTTTACACATATGGGCAAGCAGTGGAGATTGGAGGGTAACCCTTCTGACGTACGCTTTGCGATCAGTCATAGGAGGGGTCTCCATGACGGCGCAGACCGTGAAGATACGGTGTCTTTTCTTCTTTAACCCCCGGATGGCAGGCTGACGCCGACGGTTCCGGAAGGGGGTCCTTATCAATATGCATCCGCGCAAAACCCTTACTTTGTTTGAAACGTTTTTAATTTTGCAACTGGCAAGTGAAGGGAGAACCATGCAGGACGTTAGCCCATTTTATATCAAACGCGAGGTTGACCGTATCTGTGGTCCAGTTAAAAACGCAACACGACTAAGGGACGGTACGCTTTTGATAGAAACCAATAAGGCCGACCAGTCCGAGAAATTGTTGAAGGCAACTTTGTTGGGATCCTACCGTATCCGTGTAGCCCCACACAAATCGTTGAATTCCTATCTGGGAGTTGTTACCACCTCCAGTCTGGACGGTCTAACAAACGAGGACATCGTCACCTGCCTTTCTGATCAACGCGTTTCTCAAGCGTACCGCCTAACCCGGAAACAGGATGGCGTAGACAAACCATTACGTACGGTATTTCTAACCTTTAAGGGCACTGTTTTACCCGACTATATTTTCTGTGGCTATGAGCGTGCCGCCGTACGTCCCTATGTTCCGAACCCCATGCGCTGTTTTTAGTGCCAGCGTTTCGGACATTCTAAAGGGTCGTGCAACAACCGTGCTGTTTGTGAGCGTTGTGGTCTTCCAGCCCATGAGGACTCGGCCTGTACTCGAGCACTTTTCTGTGCGAACTGTGACGGGAACCATTTATCTAGCTCCCGACAGTGTCCGAAGTTCCTCGATGAGAAATGTATACAGGAGTTGCGTGTTAAGGAACGTTTGACTTTTGTCGAGGCGCGTCGCCGTTTTGAGCAGCTGAACCCTCGTGTCCTTACCGGTTATTCAGTTGCGGCCCGCCGCACTCCTGTTAACACTGTTGGCTTACAAACTGCGCCCGTTGTAGATGCTTCCACACAGACCGACTTACCTGTAACTCCTTCTTTGTCTCGTGCCATACCTGCATCACGGTCTACATTTTCCGCCGTGCCACCGTCGTCTGCCAAAGCGTCTGCTAGCGCTAACAAGTCTAAGTCTTCTAATGCCCGCAGTCGCTCCAGGTCTTCCCGTTGCACCAATAGCCGTGCTTCCTCTGTGCAGTCCCGCTCTCGCTCTACGAGCCGCAGGGGATCTTCGGACTCCCGAACTTCGGAGGAGTCGCCAGAGGAGTCTTTTCAAATCGTTGGTCCGAAGTCAGCCAAGGTGAGAAAGAAGATCAAGACGGTCCATTAATCCGCGACTTCCTATGGAAATAATCCAGTGGAATGTTAATGGGTTCCGGGCTCGTGCTCCGGACATACAATATTTAGTGTCACAACGCTCCCCTTCACTGGTCTGTTTACAAGAAACCCATTTGCAGCCTCATCACGCTTTACACCTTCGTGACTTTACAGCGTTTAGGCTTGACTCTGCTGCTGGACAGCGTGCGAGCGGTGGCGTTGCTATCTGGTGGCGCCTAACAACTCTGCCGCCCGCATACCGCTTACTACTCCGTTACAAGCTGTTGCGGTGCGTGTCCAACTCAGTTTCATTTGTTTCTCCGTCTGTAATGTCTATCTGCCTCCGGTCGGTGTCGTAAGAGAGATGGATCTTCGGGCGCTTTTGGCACAGATTCCCACACCGCTCCTCTTCCTGGGTGATCTGAATGCCAAAAATGCTGTGTTGGGCTCCGACACTGACGATGCTCGTGGGTGCCTTGTAGCAGACGTTTGTGATCTGTCTGGCTTGCTTTTGTTGAACACTGGTGTCCCTACCTTTTTGTCATCTACCTATGGTACACCGTCAGCCTTAGACGTTGCTTACTGCAGCCCGACATTAGTTCCTCTCTTTGATTTGTCGGTGCTTTCGGATCTGTATGGGAGTGATCATTTTCCCATTAACATTCACCTCTCAGGACATCATCATGTACCTTCTCGACATCCCCACTGGATTCTTTCCAAAGCTGACTGGAGGAAGTTCCGCTCTCTCATTGCTCTCCCGGACGTTGGTTTCGCAACCATCGATGAAATGGTGGACTCTTTTACGTGTACTATCTTGCTTGCAGCAGATTTCAGCATTCCTCGAGGTTCATCTACACCGCGTCACGTTCCTGTACCTTGGTGGAGCGAGGAATGCCGCTTGGCCATCATAACGCGCAAACGCGCCCTGCGTGTTTTTCAGCTACATCCTACGGAGGAGACCTTTGTGGCATTTAAACGTTCTCGGGCTAAAGCGCGCTATGTACTTCGGAGTGCAAAACGGAAATCTTGGGAATCTTACATGTCTTCCCTTTCCCGTCGCAGTTCAGCGCAGCAGGTGTGGTCTGCTGTTCGGCGTATTTATGGCCGGTGTCGCCGGACGATCATTGCTGGTCTTGGTGTTAGTGGCTCCATTTTCACCAGTGAGCGGGATATAGCCGAAGCCGTTGCCAACTCCTTCGCTGCTGCTAGCCAAACGGATAGCTATGATAGATCTTTTCTGCGTATCAAAGACGCTGCGAAGCGGGTAGTCCTCGATTTTAATATTGACCTAAGGAACCGTACAACGAGGCCTTTACCGTCGCCGAGCTAGACCATTCTTTATCCTTAGCAAAGGATACCTCTCCTGGCCCCGCTGACATCCACCGCCAAATGCTTTTCCGTCTTCCACCTTAGGCGTTTTCCTTCCTGCTGGACATTTACAACCGTATCTGGCGTGAGCAGGTTTTCCCGTCTTCCTGGCGAGAGGGTATTGTCATCCCCATCCCTCGACCTGGAAATGGCCGGCACCTTCCCTCTAGCTACCGCCCTATTTGTTTGACGAGTGTCGTTTGTAAGATCTTTGAACGTATGATTTCCGCTCGGTTGGCGTGGTGGCTAGAGACGAATGCTTTGCTCTGTAATGTTCAGCGTGGTTTTCGTCGCCATCGTTCCAGTGTTGACCATCTCACGCGTCTTGAGGCCTATGTCCAGAGTGCCTTTCTCCTGAAGCAGCAGGTGGTGGGTGTTTTCTTTGATTTGCAGAAGGCCTATGATACCACTTGGCGGTATGGTATCCTCCGAAATCTGCATGCTTACGGTTTACGCGGTCATTTAGCTGTTTTTATTTGTAACTTTTTAAAACTTCGCCGTTTTCGTGTCCGTGTTGGAGACACGTTATCTCGGGCAGGATCCAGGAGAACGGTGTGCCCCAGGGGTCGATTCCCAGTGTACCACTTTTTTCCGTTGCCATAAACGGCATCGCTAATGTAGTTCGCAGTGGTATACCAATGTCACTGTATTTCGATGACTTTGCGATATACTATCGCTCTTATAGCCTTGAGCACATCGAACGCCAACTGCAGATGGCCATCACCTTACTCGCCACCTGGGCACTTCACAACGGCTTTCGGTTTTCCCCTGCTAAGACACAGTGTGTTCATTTTCATCGCCTTCGTAGTGTACACCCTCCTCCTGATCTTCATTTGCATGGCACACCCCTCCCGTTTGTTGCGCACGTCAAGTTTTTGGGCCTATACCTCGACCGTAGACTCACCTGGGAGCACCATATTCGCTGCCTTCGTGCAACATGCGATCGTTCCCTTCGAGTATTAAGTATTTTATCTGGCGCCTCTTGGGGTGGCGATCGCACCGTAATCCTGCGGTTGTACCGCTCGTTGGTTAGGTCGAAACTTGACTACGGGAGTTTTATCTATGGCGCGGCGTCCGCCTCTAACCTTCGCCTTTTAGACACTGTTCAGCATACTGGTATCCGTCTTGCTACTGGGGCCTTCCGCACTAGTCGTGTCGAGTGTTTGTATGCAGATTCTGGCGAGCCACCTCTATCTTTTCGACGCATGTTTTTACTTTTTTCTTATGTTGCAAAGCTGGCGGCTCATCCTAGTCACCCTTCGTTCCACTATGTATTCCATCCGGAACTCGCCCACCATTATATGCGCAATGCTACCATCTCTTCGCCCATGCGGTGTTCGGTTTCGGGAACTTCTTTGCGCACACGACCTCCGACTGCCTCCTGTGGAGCGATCCTGTCTTAGCTGTGTTCCCCCGTGGCAGCTCCAACGTGCCCGGTTTGATCTTGAACTTTCGGGTAATGCCAAAGTCGATACCCCGCAGCCGGTGTTTCGTCAGCTCTTCTCCGTGATCCTAGACCGTTACCGGGACTATTCCCCGGTATTTACTGATGGTTCCCATTTGAATGGTAGCACAGGGTGCGGTTTTATCGACGGTGGGGCTCACAAATTTCGCCTTCCAGACGCCAGTTCAATTCTTACGGCCGAGCTGTTTGCCATCTTTTCTTTCTTGCTTTTTATCTCCACGTTTGTCCCTGGCCCTTTTATTATTTGCTCCGACTCTCTGAGCGCCATCCAGGGCCTGCAACAGTTTATCGGCTCCTCTACCTTGATTTTAAAGATCCAAACACTTTTATCTCAGTTGATCTGTCGCGGATACCAGTTCGTTTTTACATGGGCTCCAGTCCATGTGGGAATTCCTGGCAATGAGGAGGCGGATGCAGCTGCTAAGGCCGCATGCTGTTTGCCGGAGTTTTCCACCGTAACTGTGCCTTCAACGGATGTTCGGCGGTACTTCCATCATCCTCTGTTTTCAGCTTGATAGCTATCATGGGAGTCTCTGGCTGGCACTCAACTCCGGACAATCAAAGACTCCGTACAACCCTGGTCCACTTCCTGCAGGGGATCACGGCGGTCTGAAGTTGTTCTGACCCGCCTAAGAATCGGGCATACGCGCGCCACACACGGTCATCTTCTGCGTGGTGCCCCGTCCCCTGTCTGTTCGACGCGTGCTGTGCCGCTTAGCGTGTCACATGTACTGATTGATTGTCCGAGATACGCCCGTGATCGTCAGTTTTATAACCTGGGTTTTACGTTGCCCTCAGTTTTACGCGATGACCCAATGGCTGTAAGGCAGACGCTGCGGTTCGTTACCAAGATCGGGTTTGTTCCACAAGTATAACTTGCCTTTTAGTTTTGTCTTTATAGCCTCGATTTTATTCCATTTTACCGATATTTTTAGTCCTGGATTTAATTCTCTTTTAACCTCATTTATGGTCTTACGGCTATTTCGTTTTTAGTTTCTTCTAATGCGTTTTTAGATCGACCATTTTCAGTTTTAACTGTTTTTATGTTTTTCCTTGGGCCCAAATGACCTAGCTGTTGATGGGCCCTTAAACATCACTCTACCACCACCACCACCACCACCACCACCTGAAGGCCAGAAACAGTACAATGCGACACTTTACCTGAGAAGCGACGAAGTTTATTCCAAACAACAGATGAAGGCGTAAAGCGATTAAAAGACTCGGCAAAACGAGTTCAAGACGCCTTCTTGCTATCCTGAATGATGCAACGAGCCCTGGCGCGCGTTTGTTTAAAAGTAACCAAATTACCAAGTGTAGGGTGTCGCCGAAACACCCTAAGTGCAGTTCTACGGGCGCGAACGGCAACCCGACACTCCTCGTTCCACCAAGGAACAGGAATCCGTCGATGGTGTGAGGATGAATGGGGAATTGCGCGTTCGGCGGCAGATAGAATCGTAGACGCAAAGTGCTTCACCATTTGGTTAACGTCAGTGAAGGGCTGGTCCGCAAAAGACACGAGGCTGGAATACAAACTCCAGTCGGCTTTTGTGAATATCCAGGTAGGTACTCTGGAGTGTTGGACGTGGTGAGACAGAAGAGAAACGATGCAAGGGTAATGGTCGCTGGAGTAGGTGTCAGAAACGACGTTCCACTGCAGACGACTAGCCAGCTGGAGTGAGCAAACGGCAAGGTCCAGGTGTGAGAATGTACCAGAAGAATCAGAAATAAAAGTAGGTTCACCTGTATTGAGGATGGAGAGATTGAACTGGTAAAAAATGTCGGAAACAAGAGTTCCCCTCGCACAAGCCCTTGGCGAACCCCACAGTGGGTGATGGGCATTAAAATCTCCCAACAGAAGAAATGGTGTTGGCAGAGCGGACAAGAGATCGCGAATGTCCGCATTTGCAAGGGGAGACGATGGAGGTGAATACACACAACATACAGAAAACAAAAAGCCAGGTAACTGTAGTTTAACGGCAACAGCTTGCAAGTCGGACGTAATAGTGAGAGTTTGAAAACAAACGTCGTTACGCACTAAGAACATGACACCTCCATGAGCGGGAATAACCTCCTCCGGTTCAAGATCGTAGCGAACCGGAGAATACCCTCGAAGATCAAAAGGATCGTGAGGGCGAAGCTTTGTCTCCTGCAAACACACGACCATAGGTGAATGGGAATGCAATAAAAGTTGCAGTTCCGGCCTATGCGATCGTACACCACGTAAATTCCAGGTCAGGATAGCTATTAAGAAAAAGGGATAAACTGTCTAATTAGAAGGGCGGCTTAAAATAATCTTTTGCTTAACCTTTGGGCTCGGGCTTTTGGTATGGAGTTGGTCAGACTCCATAGCCTCCCCGAGGGGAAGGCCCACGCGCTCAGGACCAGAAACCGATTCAAGCGTCGAGAATCGGTTCTGGGTGGCAACGGGTGAAGGGGGCGGCTGAGCGCGGCTTGTCCCAGGAGCGTCCTGGGATTGTGACCTCCGAGGAGGAGAAGGTGTACTTGTCTTGCCACGCGCACGCGGAGGGTCTTTCAAAAAATCTTCCCTGCGAAATTTCTGCTTCGATTTTTCGTCAGTGCCTTGTGACTTCGTAGACTTTGGACCAGGTTTAGAGGGCTTGGTAACTATAGCTGAAATGGACGGCCGGATGGTAGTGGCGGTCAATGTAGTCATGGTCCAAGATTGAGTCTCTGCAGCCTTCCGGGGTATTGGCGAGGCAACAACAGAACTAAATGTTCCCGATCGCAGGAGCGAAGGTTGTCGCGCATGGTAACGCCTCCGGGCTTCGGCGAAGGAGAGTTTCTCGTTTACCCGGATCTCCTGGATCGCCTTCTCGTCCAAGTACCGCGGACCGTCGGCAAATGAAGCAGAATGAGACCCTTTGCAATTAACGCAGACGGGGGCTGTTGAACAGGTACCTTCGTGTGAGGGCTGGCTACATGTTGCACGGATGGTAACGGCACTCTTACATCACACTTGCGTATGCCCAAAACTTTGGCATTTGAAACAACGCAGAGGTCTAGGTATATAGGGCCTCACTGCAAAACGCTCGTACCCTGCTGAAACACTCGTGGGCAGATCGACGCCGTCGAAGGTGATAAACAGGGTACGAGTTGGTACCAAAATTCCGTCGCGTTTAGCCTGCACTCGATGAACAGCTGTCACCTCTTGATCAGAAAGATAGTCGACAAGTTCTTCGTCCGACATACCATTGAGGCTATGGGTGGTAACGACGCCTCGACAGGAATTCAAGGTGCGGTGCTTCTCGACACGGATAGGATAACCGTGGAGAAGCGTGGCCCGCAACAAGGACTTACTTTGCTGTTCGAATTTGGTTTGAACCAACAATGAACCAATTCGAAGACGTGTGCAGGACTGAACCGCACCTGCAATAGCGTCAATGCCCTTCCGAATAATGAAAGGGTTCACCTTCTCAAAACTTTGTCCTTCTTCTGTACGTGAAATGACCAAGTAACAACCAGATGTCGGCGGTGCTTCTTCTGTTACATCGACTTTTCGGCGCTTGTTGTGAGTAATAGAGAAAGGGTTCTCCATAGCGAAATAAATCCGCCATCATTGCAACCGTCTCCGACCTCGGGCTCTGACTTCCCGGGCGTTACCCCGGCTTGGGTGAGTGGCCTATCTATACCTATCTCACCCCAGGGTCACACCTCCCAGAACACAGACAGAGGGACCCAATCGCTGTTAGAAGTCAGCAGCTGATGCAATGGCCCACCGCGGGACTGCAGTTGAACAGCGGATACGAACACAAACCCTACATGACGACCCCGGGTGGTGGGGATGACGCCATTATCCACTCACCCAGCTGCGCACCCAGTGCGCGGGTATCCGTAAGGCTGTGTCCACGTAGGATTAAAATAAAAGGTTAAAGGAACTAAAAGTGCGTGGGCGTTTCGCACTCAAGGTAGGCCGGCGAAGAAGGAAAAGAGATATGTAAATGAATGGACGTGTTGCGAAATGTGCATAAATAGCAGAGAGAATAAAGAAACAATGGCGATGGCGTCATGGAATGAAATGCACAGAACGCACGAGAGCGTACCTTGAGTCCCCCGAGTCACGAGAACGAACCCAGCTTGACCGGACGAGGATGAAGTAATGAAGATGGCGATGACTGGCTCGGGAATCCTCGGGTACGCCAACACCCGTACTCACATAAGGTGAGCCCCTGGGGGGCCGCACCGGTCACTTGCGTACGTGGAGGTGTACTGGTAATTACCTCTGTTTCCATGCCGAATATCGGCGTTTTACAAATGAGGTCCTCCCCTGCGTTGCCATGGTGCGCGTAGGTGCACCCGTGGTGGCTGCGCCCCTTTCCGGTACTCACCGAACCTCGCTCGAAGATAAATAGGAAAAATCACACTTACCAACTGTAGCCAGCCACACACTAGCACGAAGAAAAAGAACGAAATCACAAAAAATATTGAAATACACGAGCGAAATTGCGATTATGTGAACCAGTACTTCAGGCTAACACGTGCTCAAACTAATCTCCCCACCCCTCCCCTCAGAAACCGGCGTGCACTGTATAACGACCCAACCTGCTGCTGTGCCGTCCCTGAGACGAATGAAAGGAGGCTTACATGCTCACATGTCGGAGAGGGTGGACGGAAGTTCACCCACCCTCCCCTATTCCGACTGCGGTTGGCATCCCTGGTATAGCTGATCGAGTAGTTTGTTATGGTTCAGCAGTGACGTCATCGAGACAAGAGGGTTGACCTACACATAGAGCGTGGTGCTCCCTCTGTGAAGGTTGTGTATTTACAACAGCAAGTTACGAAGTACTTTACAACTTCATTGTGATTTGAGTATAATACTATGTAAGTTGCGTTCGTATATTATAAAATATGTAAAGTTATATTATAGATTTATGTGTGTAAAACATGCTTTATTTGCATTGCTGTTTCTTTAATTTACAAGTGATTTGTAATTTTAAGATATGTTTTAAGTAAACTACGTTGTGAATATAAGTTTGTCTCATTCAGATGATCGGTAGACTTTAATTTACAGTGTATCACTTTCGCATACAATCTTTATTTCGTTCTTTTTATGTGCATGTTCTCTTTCGAAAGAATGCCTCCTGTTTGATGTATACTAGAGACGTTTGTATTATAATTTAAGAAACACTGTTTCAGTATAAGAAATGGAAATATATTTTGCAAGGTCTGTAAAGCAGAACTGAAAGTTAGAAAACGCAGTGGTATAAAATACATTGTAACAGTATAAAACATATGGTACATTTGGAGTTGTTTCGCGTTGCAGGAACTTCGGACGCAGATTCCAATGTTAAACCATAATTTTTTACTGATTTGTGCGGAATGATGATTTCTGCAAACATACATTTTAAGAAACTAGAAAATGAATATTTTAAGAATTTCATTGAGAAATATACAAACAGGAAAGTGCCACAGAGTCTACAATGCGTGGGCATTATCTACAATGTTGCTAGACAAAACTTTGGATAGCATACGTAATGTTGTGGGCAACAACATATGGGTGTCCATAGACGAGACCAAGGATACTGTTTGAAGATATGTCGCATATGTGGTTAGAACTATGACACGCGACGGACCCAGGCAACAGTTTCTTCTGACATATGAAGTGTTAGAGAAAGTCAACCATGTATGAATTGTTCAAGTTTTTTAGAGTTCTGTGTCTCTCTGGTGGCCTGATGGCATAAAACGAGACCATTTATTCTTACGTTTTATTATTGACGGTGCATTTTACATGCTAAAAGCTGGTAAAGAGCTGAAGAACCTCTATCCCAACATTATTAATTTTACTTGTTTAGCACATGCTTTGCGCAGGGTTTGCAGAGGAAGTTCGTGCTAATTTCAGTGATGTTAACAATTGTATATCGAATGTTAAAAAGGTGTTCTTGAAAGCCCATATAGGGTGTCTGCATTTAAGGAAATTTCAACTAAAACTCCAATGTCTCCACAACCAATTGTTACGCGATGGAGTACTTGGTTGGATGCTTGATTGTATTATGCCATATATTATGAACATGTAGTTAAGGTCGTTAATCTCTGACAGTACATGTTCCTCTGTCATTAAATCTGTAATGTCACTTGTTTCAGAACAAATTTTCTAAAACCTTATATTTCTTTCAGACAATTTCAATACCTTACCACAAATAATTACCTATCTGGAAAAGCCTGGCTGTGAAATGTGATGCTCTTGACAGGTTCCACAAAGTCTCTGAAAGAATCAACAGGGCCACCAATGGGACTATTCCTGATCGCGTAAAACAAAAGCTTAAAAGTGTCATTCTGAAAAATCCTGGTTTTACTGAAATGTGTTAAATCAAAGATATTTTAAATTCCAGTAAGAAAGGTAAAAGTCAGATATTAAACAATAAAACGTATAAGAATATAGAATACTTTAAATTTGACCCTACGATGTGGTGTGACGTAGAGAGAACATTTTTTATTTAAAGAAGTTTTAAGTGACAATCGGAAATTATATGCTTTTCATAACCCCAGGATGTATATTTTTGTTCACTGTAACAGGATTGGTTTTGGAAATAGAATTTTTTGGTTTATATACAGGGTGTTTCAGAAATACTTTTACAAACTTCAGGTATGGGTTCCTTACACTACAAGAAGGAAAAGTTCATATGAACCTATGTCCCATAATCCTTTGTTTTCTCGTTAGGAGGTGTTCAACACAGTGGTACACTTATAACACAAAACTCATAATAAATGCTCGAAATGTTCTCCTCTTGCTTCTATGCATGCCTGTACTCGTCGAATCATGGAATGTCGCACCCTGTCAAAAACTCCGGGATGGTGTCGAATGGTTTCGCAGACTTCCATGACACGTCGATGAAGCGTTTCTGCATCCGGGATGGCTGCTCCATAAACCAATGATTTAAGATGCCCCCAGAGGTAAAAATCCACAGGATTGAGGTCGGGAGAACGTGCATGTCATGGAACTGGTCCTCCTCTGCCTATCCATCAGTCATGGTAGATACCAGTCAGTGCATCTCGAACAATGCGACTAAAATGTGCCGGAGCCAGGCATTTATCACATTTATCAGCAAGGCGACGATAAACAGCGACAAAGGTTGGATGACTCGGTTGTTTTCGGTCTGGAAACTCCATCTGATAGAGCCGTGCAGCCTCGCGTCCATTACCATTCGCGCGACCATACATAAAAATCATGTCTGCCTGTTCACGAAATGAATATCCAGCAATGGTGGAACGAAAACGTGCAGTTAACTCACTACAGGTACACAATTGAAACGTTGAAGACAGACTAATGACAAATGACAAACGTAAACAAGTCTCAATGGCAACACTTCGACATCTACCCTATGTAGTACAATGGGTGAACGCCTTCTATGAATGCATAGAGAATGAAGTTTTGAGGTTGGACCCCGAAGGCCGTTGAACTCACACTTTCATTGTGACAGGAATAACACGAAAACCAAGGATTATGGGACATATGTTCATATGAACTTTTTTCCTTCTTTTGGTGTGGGGAATCCATGCCCGAAGTTTGTAAAAGTTTTTCTGAAACACCCGTATATACCGGATGAGTCTTCCTAGTCTGCGGATTGAGAAGTTATGCGGTCCCGTCGTTCTACAGACTATGCCATGAACACTGTCCACTGCATCGCGTCGTATCAATTTCGGCTGAAATGACTGCTTTGCACCGCTGTACGTGCTGTGGCTTGTACTCGTAGCGCAACAGTGTGCACGTTGGCCTTTAGTGATAAAGGTTCTAGGTTCAAATACTGCCACTTGAAGGTACTTTTTATGTTTAGTAAATTTAACGAGAACTGATAGTTTGGCATGGAAGTGTAATTTCACTTAATTAGTTTAATTATGTGAATTTCATTAAAACACAAATTGTTATTTGTTAGAATATACTTTAATGAACATCATAAATAAATCCATATAACATTGCAATTATAACTTACAAACATAAGACATCATTAATAATATTTTACTATTTAAAGCTATTCTTTCATACAAAAGAAAGCCAATAAATTGTTCTGGGAGTTTACAAAATGCAGTACTTACATACAAACCAGATAACGTTTGCAAGCCCATATTATGAGCGTTGTGAACCTCTCTGGTTACCAAAGTAGTGCATTTAACAGTGACTATGACATCATGCCGGACCCCCACACAGATAAACCTTTACAATTTACCTGTTTCCTCCACGTGGTTGTAATAGGTGTTCGAACTGGCCACCATGCCGGCGAATTCAAGGTCTCACTGTAACCATCACTACCAGCTTAACCCGGCGCAACATGGCCGGTGTGATGTCAGGGCAAGCTAAGATGATGCGTTCCCTGAGCTGTTGAGGGGTCATTGGTCGCTCCCGGTACACAATATCTTTAATATAACCCCATAAGAAGAAATCTAAGGTTTAGATCTAATGAGCGTGCTGGCTACCCTATTGGTCCGTGCCGTCCAATCCATCAGACAGGTTAGGTGGCATCGAGATAAGCCGTTATACGACGGATCGAGTAAACTGGCGCCCCATCATGTTGGTACCACATAGTCGGTTCTGCAACGGCACTTCACAGTAGAGTAGGCAGTTGGTGTTGTAGGAAGTGGATATAGATATTCCCAGTTATTTGGCCACCATAAAATAGGGCCTATTAGACGATCACCGAATATATGAGACCAAACGTTGAAACCACATCGGACTTGTAAGGCCGCCTCTCGCATCCAATGTGGGTTTATAGTGCTCCAATGTGGTATGTTTTGTCGATGTACATGGCCTGTGTTGTGGAACCCTGCTTCGTCTGTAAATAACACAGCTGCCAAAAAAATGTGAATCTTGTTCAGTTTGTCGTGTGATCCACCTAGCGAACGCCACTCTCCCTCCACGGTTCGGCTGCAGTAGCTCCTGGTGTAGTTGAAAATGATCAGGGTGAAACTTTGCATGATGTAATATTCTCCACGCTGAAGATTGGCTAATATTGAAATGGCTGTGAATGTCCCTCGTACTACAATGTAGATGCTGAATGACATAGTCAGCATCACGATCCGTCGTTGCTTGGTCACAGACAGGGTAATCTCTTCGTGGATGTGGCGTCTTGTGCACTGTTCCTGATTCCAGAATGCGGTTCACAACTCGCAAAAACGTGTGATCTGCAGGAAGTGTTCTTTGCGGAAACCTCTGTTGGTAGAGACGGCGTGCCTCCGTTGCATTCTGCTGCGCTTCCCCGTACACTAACAGAATGTCCAGATAATCTCTATTCGAAAACATTGTTACACAGTGAGCACGAACGCTTGGAACTTCGTATTTATAGGCAAATCCACTTTCTAGTGCATTCGGAATAAATCATGATTTGCTAGAAAGTTCTCGAAACATGAACAGAAATGAATAAAAAAACCTCACTTGTTCGCAGTCGTGATTTGAAATTCCGATGTTCACAATGGGTTTCCAGCATGTTAACCATTGCGCTACTAGAACAGATTAACAACGAGCACCTCCGTAGCCCTAATCAGCGTGAATGCGTTGTTAGCACCTGTATTTCCCATCATATGTAAAATGCAGCATGCCTAGTTACCAATCCGCAGGTTGAGAAGACTCACGCGGTATATATGTAGTAAAGAATGACTATATTGCAAATGAAGTTGCTTATACTGTGTTTTGTTATATTTTGTACATAACTGTATGTTATGTGTTATTGATGTAATATTTTGTTTTATGCTCTGGTGCAGAAATTTTAGTGTGTTTATGTTTAAACATTTAGCTCAACAGACAGTTTTAATTTAGTAACAATTACGTTTATGCTCTTCATATTCCAGTACCGAAATATGCCTTACATAGCTTTGCGAAACATGCAGTCAGCGTCCGAAATTGACCCCCGCCTTCCAAGCAGTACTAACCGATTAGCTTCCAAACCCGTTCGGGAACAAAAATGCTCGCTCTGCTCATCAGATAGACCTTACATGTGACAAACTTATTAAGCGGAGGGTATACAGATATTCAACAAAGGTGCTAGAGGCAATGCATAAAGAGTTGAACTGTTAGGCTGTGGGAAGGTGGAACCAAGTCGCGCTGAATGGGCTTCGCCAATAGTAGTGGTACGTAAGCCTGTTTGCACTTACAAATTCTGTGAGGATTTTAGGAAAGTTATTGATATTTTCAAGAAAGATAGCTATCCTATGCCTAATCTAATGGAGTTGTTGAATAATTTGTACTGCTAATATCATATCTAGGATTGACTTAAAGAATGCGCTTTTGCAAGGCTATTTGGTCGATGATTAAAGTAAAGATATTACTTTCTTTTTAGTACCGGGCAGAGGAATATTTAGGTTCACCATTATGCCACTCGGGTTAACTGGAAGTTCTTCTACCTTCCAGAGATTAGTGGATAAATTGTTTGACTCTGATTTAGCTTCTAATGTTGTAGCTTATCTCGATGATATATTAGGGCTTACGTCGGAGTTCAATACCCATCTTCAGATTCTAGAGGTTTTAGGCAGTTTAAGAATGCTAATATGCGGGCTAATCCAGCGAAGTTGGAGTTTTGCTCTCAGCAAATTAAGTATCTGTGTTATATAGTAAATGCCGAAGGTCTGAAGGTAGAGCCAGAAAAAGTGGCATTTGTGAGGGAATTTCCTACTCCCAAGAATGTTACCCCACTTAGGAGATTCTTAGGTATTTTGGGATGTTATTGGAGGTGTATGCCCAATGACTCTCACATAACGTCTACTTTGACAGAGCTGCTTAAGACAAACATCGTAGATGGAATTGGGGGACGAGCAGCAATTACCATTTGAAAGACTGAAATTAGAGTTTACCTCTACTCCAGTATTGGTTAGACAAAATTTTTCCATCCTGTTTACTCTTACTACTGATGCTAGTAAAACTGGACTTGGAGGCTGTATTGTCTTAAGTTTATAATGGAAAACAGAGAGTTGTTTCTTATAGCTGTCGTAGCTTAAATGTGCCGAGCGAAATAATTCAGCCACGGAACTGGAATGTTTGGCGGTAGTATGGGCGATAGATCGCTATCGTATGTATTTGGAAGGTTACCCATTACCGTGGTTGCGGACCACCAGAATTTAAGGTATTTGTTCCAGCTAAAGAATCACAATTGCAGGCTGTCCCGTTGGGCATTACGTCTCCAAGAGTATGATTTTAAGATCGTAAGGATAAACATGCCTTATCTCGTAGGTCAGAGGCACATGTGGTAGAGGAAGGTAGGGCTGATACAGGAGGTCCCCCAGAGGATTAGTATAATTTTTAAAGAAGGCAGGTCGTCGACGTCCCTTAGTTTCCTGATTGGCAGCTTAAGAACGAACAAATTTATTATTTTTGTGAGGTATTGGATAAGGGGGATCTGGAGAACGAGTGGGACAAATGGAAGTTAGTTTTGCCGACCTCCCAGAGAAGTGGAATTATCGCAGAACGCCATAATCCACCGCAAGCAGATCATTGGAGATTACCCAGACATACTGGAGGCTAAGGAGGCGAAATTACTGGCCTAATATGTATCGAGATGTAGTGCGCTGTGTAAAAAAAAATGGTTCATGTGTCAATGGGTGACGCCTGAAAATGGCCCTCCTCGTGGAATGATGTGTCCTCGAAGCGTTGCAACCTTGGGAATGTGTTACTTGGGCTCGTACCTTAGGCGTACAAAAGGGCATACCCATTTGCTGGTTTGGCAAGATGAGCTTTCTCGAAGGTTGAATTTGTTCCCTTGCGTAACATAAATTTGCAGGTGATAGTAGAAAAATTCCGGAATAGTATCTTAAATCGGTATGGGGCTCCAATAAGAATATCAGATAATGGGTCCAATTTAGCCAGCGTCTGTATACAATCTTTAGTTAAAGCATGTGGTATATATCATCAGCGTACTCCGTTTTATCACTCCCAAGCCAATCCGGTGTATAGGTGAAACAGAATTGTAAAACAGATACTAGTTGCTTATCTGAAGGAATCTCACAAGTGGGATGAATATATTGGTAAATTGCTGTTTGCTCTTACCTCAGTTCGAAAGGAGTCGGCTCATTTCTCTTCAGCCTTCTTTAATTATGGCAGAGAAATTTAACCAGTTAGTTCATCCTATAGGGTGTTAGCAGAAGAAGGGGAAACCTTCAACCGCCTACGGGCGAAGTTACGAAAGAATGGGATGCGAGGATGAAAAGATTGAAGTAAACTTTTCATTTAGTGGAATTCTGTTGGAGTAAGGCGAACGAGACTCAAAGCAATAGGTATCATTTACGTAGGAAACAGGAATAAGGCAAACGAAACTCAAAGCAATAGGTATACTTTACGTAGGAAACCACTAGGTAACTTAGTGCTACGTCAAAACGTTCATCCTTCCTTATGCGCGGATGGAGTATCTGCCAAGTTGATGCCAAAGTATGTAGGATTTTATAGGTTCAAGACAGTGAGTCTTGCTGGAGTGTGTAGGTTAGGGGTAATGTGCAAGAGGGGATTCTGGGTTATTGAGTTCCTCTGAACTTAAATTATATCGCTCACTTGCGTCGTCGAAGAAAATCTTCCCTTATAACGGGGTATACTGTGACGAAAATAAAGCAGCGAAGAAAGATTTCCTGCTCTCGCCGCTCGCAACCATGATGCGGGTATCGTTAGGACAAGTACTGGATATGTTTAAGTTGGTAAGCCTGAACCGCTGACTCTTCAATGTTATCAACCCGATGGAGAAAACAGGGGGTGGATAGAAGAAGAGTGCGTACGAAGTGAGTCGACATTGAAAGCTAGGAGTGGAGATTTGGATTTGGCGACCCGACCACAGCTTATGCCAATGCCAGGAGACCGTTTTGGTCTAGCAACTCGTAATGAGTTGAGGTAGTCAGAACGATGTGCTAAGTCAATTTTCCGAATGAGGAAAATTGTTTGCTACAAGTGTGTTGTAGTGGAATAGTTTTGTTCAGTTATAATTTTCAGGAAGTCAGTACTTGATTAAGACGCAGTATAGGCAACGCTTAGGTTGCGGTTGCTTCTATGCGCGTTAAGGTACATTTTCACGTTGGAAAAAAATCTATATTTTTGGACAGAATTTTTTCAATTTTTTTTCTAATGATTGGTATAATATACTAAAACTATTTACACCATCAAAACTTAAAAATAATTTTTTGTAATCATAAACAATTTCAAAATTCAAAATTTCATATATTTTTTAAAACACTGTAGCTTCTATAAATATATATATATTTTAGACTTTAATACAGCAATTTGTTTCTATAAACATGCACAATGATGGGAATCTCAAATATCTCAAGTAAAGTGGCTGTTTAAAAAGTTATGAATTTTTAAATCCAACATGCCTCATTTTACCAATTGAATTTTGTTTTGAATGACTACAGAGTCTTTGTAATTCATGTTAAGACCATAGTAGTTGGTTCACATCATTTCCTGTCTAATAAGCTTCAAAATGATGTATGAAGGAGGTCTGTAGTTTTAATTTTAAGAGTACTTACTACTTAGTGATTGAAAAAGGTAAAAATGTTGAAAATTTTAATTTGGAGAAATACTAAAAAGAAACTTCTACAATGTAATATGCCCAGATAACCTGTTTTTTAAGCTAAAATCCTCCTGGTATGTATGCAGGACCCTCAAGCTGCAATCTGATCCTCACTGAGTTTTTTTTCTTCCTCGAAGATACCTCCTCTTCTGTTTTTGTTCAGGAGTGGTGTGCAGAAGACTGTTGCGCAGTCGTTGCCTATCAGCGCTGATAATGCCTGATGTGTATTTTCCAGGATTTATTCCCAATTGCTCCACTTTAGTACCACAGTTGAAGTGACACACTGCTTCCATAACACCTAGTTTCAGGGTAGCAAGCCCCACATATGTGTCTTTTGGGCATCTTTTCCATATTGTGCCATTGAAACACTCATTGTTATTCTGAGTCTTCCCATGTAGGTATTTCGAAAGCATTTCTTTGCTAGTCAGTCTCTTATATACAGGTTTCACAGCCTTGACTATTTCTAATGGAAGGCCAGGTTTATGTTTGTAAGATTGAAGTTTATCATTGGCCTTAGCTCGTTGAAATCAGCACCAACTTTTCTTACCTTCAGGACATCTTGCATGAAAAGGTAGATTCTTATTTGCAGATAAATGATACAATGTAAGTAGAAATAAAAAGCCGGTTCTGGCGCACAGAGAGATGCCGACAAGCGATAAAGTTCTTTGATCTACGCCGACAAGCCCCGCCCCCTCCCTTTGAGGCCTCACATGCCGCCAGGTCTCGTGTCGTTAGGCCCCGCCCCCTCTCGCTTTGTGTGCTCACCTAATGCCGACAGTGTCTGTGCTAACAGGTTCTACCCCCTCTCCCATGCGTTCTACTGTGGCGTCATGACTTGATGGAATTGTTTTCTCGAGTCCTGCCGCCCCTCGGCAAATTAATTAGGTAATGTTCGTCAAACATTTTTTTTATGATTACTAAGGTCTGCAGATTGCATCCTCGAGCAATTAAGTTTTTTGATTAATGAATTGTTGACTGGAGCTTGAGTATAAGTAGTCTGCTCACGGGAACAGTCTGTCATGTAATGAAACACTGCAGCCTTCTTGTATCTGGGGAAAGCGCTTGTCCATTAGCTGAACATGTTAGACGCTTTCAACACATTAATAGGCTTTTAAGTTTACATTCCGGATCTGTTTACATACGTTAGCGATCAACGACATACTTCCGTCTGGAGGTAACGGTGACACACATTAGCTGACCCGTTAGACGCTTTCACTCCATTAGCGAACAAGAGCCCGGCATGTAATGAAAAAACCCGTAACCTACTTCTGTCTGATGGTAACGGTGACCTCTATTAGCTGAGACGCTTTCACCCCATTAGCGAACAATGCCAGTAATTGTTTTCCTAAGTGCTCTGCCCAACACTCAACACTTTAGATTTTAGCGATGGAAATGATATAAAAAGCAGCAGCTTCTCCAACGAGTTCCAAGTTGACTAGGATGGCCGGGTTCGAATTACAAATTCAGCTTCTAATAACTCAGAGACTAATTACGATAAAGACATCAAATAAAGTTTATTACATTAATGTCATTAGATAGTTTCTTGTGAATGTATATTTGGGTACATGGTCTCCAGGGTTCGAATACCGATAAAATGTAATTTAATTATAAATTTAATAACTCCTAAACTAATTAAGATAAAGACCTCAAATAAACTTTATTGCCTTTATGTTATTAGGTAGTATCTTGTGGAGGTGTAATTAGATACCTGACGTTCTGGGTTCGAGCCTGAGGTTTAAATCGTCATTATCTCAGAAACTAAGAGAGGTAGAGGAATTGACCAAAGCATGATTGATAGCTCCTATGATGGGTAAATAATACTGTATATAATTTTTAATCAGTTGTCCTTATTTCGAATCCCGATCTTTCAATCACTTACTTATTTTTTCTCTATGCTCTAGAATATGTCACTTAGATTGATGCTGTAACTGCATACACAACCTTTAAACATATCAAACTAATATTGTAAATAATTTTGTTTCTGGTGTCCAGGGTTCGAATACCGATAAAATGTAATTTAATTATAAATTTAATAACTTCTAAACTAATTAAGATAAAGACGCCAAATAAACTTTATTGTCTTTATGTTATTAGGTACTATCTTGTGGATGTGTAATTAGATACCTGACGTTCTGGGTTCGATCCTAATTTTAAATCGTCATTATCTCAGAAACTAAGAGAGGTAGTATAGTGAACCAAAGCATGATTGATAGCTCCTATGAGGGGTAATTAATACTGTATATAATTTTCAATCAGTTGTCCTTACTTCGAATCCCGATCTTTCAATCACTTACTTATTTTTCTCTATACTCTAGAATATATCACTTAGATTGATGCTGTAACTGTATACAGCACCTTTAAACATATCAAACTAATATTGTAAATAATTTTGTTTTTGGTGTCCAGGGTTCGAATACCGATAAAATGTAATTTAATTATAAATTTAATAACTTCTAAACTAATTAAGATAAAGATGCCAAATAAACTTTATTGCCTTTATGTTATTAGCTTGTATCTTGTGGAGGTGTAATTAGATACCTGACGTTCTGGGTTCGAGCCTAATTTTAAATCGTCATTATCTCAGAAACTAAGAGAGGTAGAGGAGTTGACCAAAGCATGATTGATAGCTCCTATGATGGGCAATTAATACTGTATATAATTTTCAATCAGTTGTCCTTACTTCGAATCCCGATCTTTCAATCACTTACTTATTTTTTCTCTATACTCTAGAATATATCACTTAGATTGATGCTGTAAATGCATACAGCACCCTTAAACATATCAAACTAATATTGTAAATAATTTTGTTTCTGGTGTCCAGGGTTCGAATACCGATAACATGTAATTTAATTATAAATTTAATAACTCCTAAACTAATTAAGATAAAGACACCAAATAAACTTTATTGCGTTTATGTTATTAGGTAGTATCTTGTGAATGTGTAATTAGATACCTGAAGTTCTGGGTTCGAGCCTTATTTTAAATCGTCATTATCTCAGAAACTAAGAGAGGTAGAGGAGTTGACCAAAGCATGATTGATAGCTCCTATGATGGGCAATTAATACTGTATATAATTTTCAATCAGTTATCCTTACTTCGAATCCCGATCTTTCAATCACTTACTTATTTTTTCTATACTCTAGAATATATCACTTAGATTGATGCTGTAAATGTATACAACACCTTTAAACATATCAAACTAACATTGTAAATAATTTTGTTTCTGGTGTCCAGGGTTCGAATACCGATAAAATGTAATTTAATTATAAATTTAATAACTCCTAAACTAATTAAGATAAAGACGCCAAATAAACTTTATTGCGTTTATGTTACTAGGTAGTATCTTGTGGATGTGTAATTAGATACCTGACGTTCTGGGTTCGAGCCTAATGTTTAAATCGTCATTATCTCAGAAACTAAGAGAGGTGGAGGAATTGACCAAAGCATGATTGATAGCTCCTATGAGGGGCAATTAATACTGTATATAATTTTCAATCAGCTGTCCTTACTTCGAATCCCGATCTTTCAATCACTTACTTATTTTTCTCTATACTCTAGAATATATCACTTAGATTGATGCTGTAAATGCATACAGCACCCTTAAACATATCAAACTAATATTGTAAATAATATTGGTTCTGGTATCCAGGGTTCGAATACCGATAAAATGTAATTTAATTATAAATTTAATAACTCCTAAACTAATTAAGATAGACACCAAATAAACTTTTATAGGGGAAAGGATGCTCTCCTGAAACATTAGGTCTCTAGATAGAAGTATTTATAGTGGAGAGATAGGGAATACCAGGGCTGATGCTAGGCTAGTCAGATGCTAAAGGAGGGAGGGATATGCTTTATACGAGAGAGATAGGGAACACAAGGAAAGATGCTATACTAAACAGGACTTGAAGGGTAGAATATGAGCGATATAGCAAACCGAGGAGAGGTATTAGGATAGGAGTTTTGAATGATGGAGTAGGTGTTTATATGCGAGAGATAGGGAATACGAGGGTCGATGCTAGGCTAGACGGTGTTGAATGAGGGAATGTATCTTATATGAGAGAGGTAGGGCAATATGAGGAGAAGTGCTAGGCTAGTCGGGAAGGTCTGAATGAGAGAGTATACGTCTATATGGGAAAATATAGGGAAAACGAAGGTAGGTGCTAGGTTGAGAGAGTCTTCAAGGAGGAAAATGCATTTATATGAGAGCGGTAGGGTATACGAGGAGAGGTGCTAGTCTAGACATGGTTTGAGGATTAGAGTATACGTTTATATGGGAGAAATATGGAAAACGGGAGAGATACAAGGATAGACAGAGATTGAAGGAGGAGGAATGTAGGTTTATACTGTAATATAGAGAGTAATTCGATTATAAAACTTTTCTCATCCAGCCTTACAACACTTTTATATACTTAATTTCTAAACCTTACAAACTTTATATTTGTTAAACAGTAGTGCGCGAGACGGAGAGGGACAAACAGTATATCGGTTTACAGTGAAGTATACGTCCTAACCTATTCCCACCTTGTTTGTTCTGGATCTTCCCATTGTCTATCATCTAACGTAACCACGTAACAAGACGTAACACAGGAAATCATACATATGGCACATTAAAAAAAATAAAGGCATATATAATGAAACATAAACAAGTAGACAGAGGGTCATCGATACATAGAAAACCAGGAGTTGTATGTACTGAGACCATAGATTAGTATAGGCAAACAACAAAGAAGTGAATTTATAGTGTAAATAGCCTAATATTTTCAAATATTATTATAGTCTAAAAGTATATAACTTAATTATGTATCGAGTATTGAGAAATAAACGTTATTCATTATTCACTAATCTCAGATCACTGCAATTGTATTGAATCAATTCACAATTGCTAATGCCATTCAACTTTCATTCGTCTCTGATACATAAAGAAATTGCAAAATGGAGAAGGACGAAAGTAATAAAAAGACTCAGGCAGCAAATTTTAAGAAAGAAGAGAAAGATATATGACTGACATTGTTTTGGAACACAAATTAGTGTTGAAAATAAAATGACTGATAGCTCTGCTAAGCGTAAGGAAGAGACATGGAAATAAATTGCAAATGAATACAATTCTAGGTTAGAAAAAAGAAGATAAACAACATTCATGTAAACCAATTTTTAAAAATCAGTTTAACTGAATACATGTAAAAAAACATATCACTTTACAAAAAGTAATGCAGACAACATTTATTTTTATAAACATTATCCTATTACATTCCTTTACAAAAAACCATACATATTTCCTAAAGGCAAAGGTGATAGTCTAGACATTCTAAACACTCAGTTATATAATCATATACATCACACAGAAAGAGACCATCATTATCAGTAAAAAAACTAAACATCTCAACAATGTCTGAATGATGTATTTTATAAGTACAAGTTTTTTGATATTTCAAAGTTCCTGTTAACCATGGCAGTAATTGATTAACACAATTTCTCGATCCTGTCATGCTATAACTTTAGATGCTTTCAGCTTACTTATAATTTCCTCAATCTCTTGTGTGTGTCTATTATTACCAGCATCCCTCGACGCAATTAGTAACCTCAATATATTTACTAGTCTATTCGGATTTTCAAGCGTTGATATCACTGAATCATCATCATATGAAGATTTCATATTCTCGCAACTTCCGATGTATCCAGATTTTTCACCAACAGTAGTCTCCAGTGAAGGACAGAGGCTTGATCCGGTATAACATTCCCCTCTATACATCTTCGGATCTTCAAGTGCAGGTGAGAGAGTCGATTCAGTATAACATGTTGCTCTATGAAACTTAAATCTTGACAAAGAACGATTCTTAAAAATCCGCCCGCATACACAGCATCTAATAACGCGTTTTCCTTCATGTGTAATGTATGAAAAATCGAGTTTCTCATTCGTCAGTTGCACAGATTTTCTCGGGCAGTAGCTCATGCTAAAACTAAAAGAAATTAAATGAATACGTGAATGCTAACGCTCGAAGGAATTAAAAGCGAATGAATGAATTCATAACACGCACCTATGTATATATCCAGGATGAGGACGACGGAGGGAATTGCGATCAATGCATAGCAGGGAGAAAGGATACTCTCTTGAAACATTAGTCATCTAGACAACTATTGTTCACGGAGCCTGTAGACGTCAGGTTGAATGGGACAGACCTCAGGTTCAAATCTTTAAGGGCACGGACCCCGCCTTTTGCCTGTCATGTATACTAAACCATCCTAACAGCGTAACATTACGTTACAACGACACGTAACCAGAACATGGCGAGTGCGAGCATGAAAAAAAGGGATGCTCTCTGGGAACATTACTGGAAAAGGATGCTCTCTGGAAACACTAGTCATCCACACAACGGGTTATCCCTAATATTTCCAGATTTCGGGTCGTTCAACATCGTGACGCGCCCCTGTCATCAACATTTCGACGAAATTTTACCTCCTGAATTAAAGTTTGGTGATCTGTATAGACCTGTACAACATGCATTACGCTATGTAACAGACTCATCACGTTATGTAACAACACGATCACGCTAGGTAACAACATGTTCACGCTACGTAACAACATGATCACGCTATGTAACAACATGATCACGCTATGTAACAACATGATCACGCCATGTAACAACATGATCACGCTATGTAACAACATGATCACGCTATGTAACAACATGATCACGCTATGTAACAACCTGATTACGCTATGTAACAAAACGATCAAGCTATGTAACAACTGATCACGCTATGTAACAACATGATCACGCTATGTAACAACATGATCACGCTATGTAACAAAACGATCAAGCTATGTAACAACCTGAGCACGCTATGTAACAACATGTTCACGCTATGTAACAACATGAGCACGTTATGTAACAACATGATCACGCTATGTAACAACATGATCACGCTATGTAACAAAACGATCAAGCTATGTAACAACCTGAGCACGCTATGTAACAACATGTTCACGCTATGTAACAACATGAACACGCTATGTAACAATACGATCACGCTATGAAACAATCTGATTACGCTATGTAACAACTGATTACGCTATGTAACAACATGATCACGCTATGTAACAACCTGAGCACGCTATGTAACAACATGACTACGCTATGTAACAAAACGATCACGCTATGTAACAACATGATCACGCTATGTAACAACCTGACTACGCTATGTAACAACATGATCACGCCATGTAACAACAGATCACGCTATGTAACAACATGCTCAAGCTATGTAACAACATGTTCACGCTATGTAACAACCTGAGTACGCTATGTAACAACATGATCACGCCATGTAACAACGGATCACGCTATGTAACAACATGCTCAAGCTATGTAACAACTGATCACGCTATGTAACAACACGATCACGCTATGTAACAACCTGATCAAGCTATGTAACAACATGATCACGCTATGTAACAACCTGAGTACGCTATGTAACAACATGATCACGCCATGTAACAACAGATCACGCTATGTAACAACATGCTCAAGCTATGTAACAACATGTTCACGCTATGTAACAACATGATCACGCTATGTAACAACATGTTCACGCTATGTAACAACATGATCACGCTATGTAACAACATGACCACACTATGTAACAACATGATCACGCTATGTAACAAAACGATCAAGCTATGTTACAACTGATCACGCTATGTAACAACCTGAGCACGCTATGTAACAACCTGATCACGCTATGTAACAACTGATCACGCTATGTAACAACCTGATTACGCTATGTAACAACATGATCACGCTATGTAACAACATGTTCACGCTATGTAACAACATGTTCACGCTATGTAACAACATGATCACGCTATGTAACAACATGTTCACGCTATGTAACAACATGATCACGCTATGTAACAACATGATCACGCTATGTAACAACATGATCACGCTATGTAACAAAACGATCAAGCTATGTAACAACCTGAGCACGCTATGTAACAACATGTTCACGCTATGTAACAACATGATCACGTTATGTAACAACATGATCACGCTATGTAACAACATGATCACGCTATGTAACAAAACGATCAAGCTATGTAACAACCTGAGCACGCTATGTAACAACATGTTCACGCTATGTAACAACATGAACACGCTATGTAACAATACGATCACGCTATGAAACAATCTGATTACGCTATGTAACAACTGATCACGCTATGTAACAACATGATCACGCTATGTAACAACCTGAGCACGCTATGTAACAACATGACTACGCTATGTAACAAACGATCACGCTATGTAACAACCTGAGCACGCTATGTAACAATACGATCACGCTATGTAACAACCTGATCACGCTATGTAACAACCTGATTACGCTATGTAACAACTGATCACGCTATGTAACAACATGATCACGCCATGTAACAACATGATCACGCTATGTAACAAAACGATCAAGCTATGTAACAACCTGAGCACGCTATGTAACAACATGTTCACGCTATGTAACTACATGATCACGTTATGTAACAACATGATCACGCTATGTAACAACATGATCACGCTATGTAACAAAACGATCAAGCTATGTAACAACCTGAGCACGCTATGTAACAAAACGATCACGCTATGTAACAACTGATCACGCTATGTAACAACCTGAGCACGCTATGTAACAACATGACCACGCTATGTAACAAAACGATCACGCTATGTAACAACTGATCACGCTATGTAACAACCTGAGCACGCTATGTAACAACCTGAGCACGCTATGTAACAATACGATCACGCTATGTAACAACCTGATCACGCTATGTAACAACCTGATTACGCTATGTAACAACTGATCACGCTATGTAACAACATGATCACGCCATGTAACAACCTGAGCACGCTATGTAACAACATGATCACGCTATGTAACAACATGAACACGCTATGTAACAATATGATCACGCTATGTAACAATCTGATTACTATGTAACAACGGATCACGATATGTAACAACATGATCACGCTATGTAACAACCTGAGCACGCTATGTAACATCATGATCACGCTATGTAACAACCTGATCACGCTATGTAACAACATGTTCACGCTATGTAACAACCTGAGCACGCTATGTAACAACATGATCACGCTATGTAACAACCTGAGCACGCTATGTAACAACATGATCACGCTATGTAACAACATGAACACGCTATGTAACAACATGGACACGCTATGTAACAGCATGAACACGCTATGTAACAATACGATCAAGCTATGTAACAACCTGAGCACGCTATGTAACAACATGATCACGCTATGTAACAACCTGAGCACGCTATGTAACAACCTGAGCATGCTATGTAACAACATGATCACGCTATGTAACAGCCTAATCACGCTATGTAACAACATGATCACGCTATGTAACAACATGATCACGCTATGTAAATAGGGTGGACCATTTAAGTTGAGGCTATACAATATATCCAAAACTAGGCGTTGTAGAAAGAAATGTCTTTAATAAAAGTTGATTGATATTATGACGAAAGTAAATGCCGCTAGTCGTGTTTCGTTTGGAGGCCGTTATGAGGGTAATTTTGGGTCAATTTATTTTTTTAAATGGGAACCTACAATTAGGGTCCCATTTAAAAAGACCCTGAAATGACCCTCACTACGTCCTCCAAACGAAATACGACTAGCAGCATTTACTTTCGCCATAATATCAATCAAGTTTTATTAAAGACATTTCTTTCTACAACGCTTAGTTTTGGATATATTGTATAGCCTCAACTTAAATGGTCCGCCCTATTTACATAGCGTGATCATGTTGTTACATAGCGTGATCATGTTGTTACATAGCGTGATTAGGTGGTTACATAGCGTGATCATGTTGTTACATAGCATGCTCAGGTTGTTACATAGCGTGCTCAGGTTGTTACATAGCGTGATCATGTTGTTATATAGCGTGCTCAGGTTGTTACATAGCTTGATCGTATTGTTACATAGCGTGTTCATGCTGTTACATAGCGTGTCCATGTTGTTACATAGCGTGTTCATGTTGTTACATAGCGTGATCATGTTGTTACATAGCGTGCTCAGGTTGTTACATAGCGTGATCATGTTGTTACATAGCGTGCTCAGGTTGTTACATAGCGTGAACATGTTGTTACATAGCGTGATCAGGTTGTTACATAGCGTGATCATGATGTTACATAGCGTGCTCAGGTTGTTACATAGCGTGATCATGTTGTTACATATCGTGATCCGTTGTTACATAGTAATCAGATTGTTACATAGCGTGATCATATTGTTACATAGCGTGTTCATGTTGTTACATAGCGTGATCATGTTGTTACATAGCGTGCTCAGGTTGTTACATGGCGTGATCATGTTGTTACATAGCGTGATCAGTTGTTACATAGCGTAATCAGGTTGTTACATAGCGTGATCAGGTTGTTACATAGCGTGATCGTATTGTTACATAGCGTGCTCAGGTTGTTACATAGCGTGCTCAGGTTGTTACATAGCGTGATCAGTTGTTACATAGCGTGATCGTTTTGTTACATAGCGTGGTCATGTTGTTACATAGCGTGCTCAGGTTGTTACATAGCGTGATCAGTTGTTACATAGCGTGATCGTTTTGTTACATAGCGTAGTCATGTTGTTACATAGTGTGCTCAGGTTGTTACATAGCTTGATCGTTTTGTTACATAGCGTGATCATGTTGTTACATAGCGTGATCATGTTGTTACATAACGTGATCATGTTGTTACATAGCGTGAACGTGTTGTTACATAGCGTGCTCAGGTTGTTACATAGCTTGATCGTTTTGTTACATAGCGTGATCATGTTGTTACATGGCGTGATCATGTTGTTACATAGCGTGATCAGTTGTTACATAGCGTAATCAGGTTGTTACATAGCGTGATCAGGTTGTTACATAGCGTGATCGTATTGTTACATAGCGTGCTCAGGTTGTTACATAGCGTGATCGTTTTGTTACATAGCGTAGTCATGTTGTTACATAGCGTGCTCAGGTTGTTACATAGCGTGATCATGTTGTTACATAGCGTGATCAGTTGTTACATAGCGTAATCAGATTGTTTCATAGCGTGATCGTATTGTTACATAGCGTGTTCATGTTGTTACATAGCGTGAACATGTTGTTACATAGCGTGCTCAGGTTGTTACATAGCTTGATCGTTTTGTTACATAGCGTGATCATGTTGTTACATAGCGTGATCATGTTGTTACATAACGTGATCATGTTGTTACATAGCGTGAACATGTTGTTACATAGCGTGCTCAGGTTGTTACATAGCTTGATCGTTTTGTTACATAGCGTGATCATGTTGTTACATGGCGTGATCATGTTGTTACATAGCGTGATTAGTTGTTACATAGCGTAATCAGGTTGTTACATAGCGTGATCAGGTTGTTACATAGCGTGATCGTATTGTTACATAGCGTGCTCAGGTTGTTACATAGCGTGATCGTTTGTTACATAGCGTAGTCATGTTGTTACATAGCGTGCTCAGGTTGTTACATAGCGTGATCAGGTTGTTACATAGCGTGCTCAGGTTGTTACATAGCGTGATCAGTTGTAACATAGCTTGATCGTTTTGTTACATAGCGTGATCATGTTGTTACATAGTGTGGTCATGTTGTTACATAGCGTGATCATGTTGTTACATAGCGTGAAGATGTTGTTACATAGCGTGATCATGTTGTTACATAGCGTGAACATGTTGTTACATAGCTTGAGCATGTTGTTACATAGCGTGATCTGTTGTTACATGGCGTGATCATGTTGTTACATAGCGTACTCAAGTTGTTACATAGCGTGATCATGTTGTTACATAGCTTGATCAGGTTGTTACATAGCGTGATCGTGTGGTTACATAGCGTGATCAGTTGTTACATAGCTTGAGCATGTTGTTACATAGCGTGATCCGTTGTTACATGGCGTGATCATGTTGTTACATAGCGTACTCAGGTTGTTACATAGCGTGAACATGTTGTTACATAGCTTGAGCATGTTGTTACATAGCGTGATCTGTTGTTACATGGCGTGATCATGTTGTTACATAGCGTAGTCAGGTTGTTACATAGCGTGATCATGTTGTTACATAGCGTGATCGTTTTGTTACATAGCGTAGTCATGTTGTTACATAGCGTGCTCAGGTTGTTACATAGCGTGATCATGTTGTTACATAGCGTAATCAGTTGTTACATAGCGTAATCAGATTGTTTCATAGCGTGATCGTATTGTTACATAGCGTGTTCATGTTGTTACATAGCGTGAACATGTTGTTACATAGCGTGCTCAGGTTGTTACATAGCTTGATCGTTTTGTTACATAGCGTGATCATGTTGTTACATAGCGTGATCATGTTGTTACATAACGTGATCATGTTGTTACATAGCGTGAACATGTTGTTACATAGCGTGCTCAGGTTGTTACATAGCTTGATCGTTTTGTTACATAGCGTGATCATGTTGTTACATAGCGTGATCATGTTGTTACATAGCGTGATCAGTTGTTACATAGCTTGATCGTTTTGTTACATAGCGTAATCAGGTTGTTACATAGCGTGGTCATGTTGTTACATAGCGTGATCATGTTGTTACATAGCGTGATCATGTTGTTACATGGCGTGATCATGTTGTTACATAGCGTGATCATGTTGTTACATAGCGTGATCATGTTGTTACGTAGCGTGAACATGTTGTTACCTAGCGTGATCGTGTTGTTACATAACGTGATGAGTCTGTTACATAGCGTAATGCATGTTGTACAGGTCTATACAGATAACCAAACTTTAATTCAGGAGGTAAAATTTCGTCGAAATGTTGATGACAGGGGCGCGTCACGATGTTGAACGACCCGAAATCTGGAAATATTAGGGATAACCCGTTGTGTGGATGACTAGTGTTTCCAGAGAGCATCCTTTTCCAGTAATGTTCCCAGAGAGCATCCTTTTTTCCATGCTCGCACTCGCCATGTTCTGGTTACGTGTCGTTGTAACGTAATGTTACGCTGTTAGGATGGTTTAGTATACATGACAGGCAAAAGGCGGGGTCCGTGCCCTTAAAGATTTGAACCTGAGGTCTGTCCCATTCAACCTGACGTCTACAGGCTCCGTGAACAATAGTTGTCTAGATGACTAATGTTTCAAGAGAGTATCCTTTCTCCCTGCTATGCATTGATCGCAATTCCCTCCGTCGTCCTCATCCTGGATATATACATAGGTGCGTGTTATGAATTCATTCATTCGCTTTTAATTCCTTCGAGCGTTAGCATTCACGTATTCATTTAATTTCTTTTAGTTTTAGCATGAGCTACTGCCCGAGAAAATCTGTGCAACTGACGAATGAGAAACTCGATTTTTCATACATTACACATGAAGGAAAACGCGTTATTAGATGCTGTGTATGCGGGCGGATTTTTAAGAATCGTTCTTTGTCAAGATTTAAGTTTCATAGAGCAACATGTTATACTGAATCGACTCTCTCACCTGCACTTGAAGATCCGAAGATGTATAGAGGGGAATGTTATACCGGATCAAGCCTCTGTCCTTCACTGGAGACTACTGTTGGTGAAAAATCTGGATACATCGGAAGTTGCGAGAATATGAAATCTTCATATGATGATGATTCAGTGATATCAACGCTTGAAAATCCGAATAGACTAGTAAATATATTGAGGTTACTAATTGCGTCGAGGGATGCTGGTAATAATAGACACACACAAGAGATTGAGGAAATTATAAGTAAGCTGAAAGCATCTAAAGTTATAGCATGACAGGATCGAGAAATTGTGTTAATCAATTACTGCCATGGTTAACAGGAACTTTGAAATATCAAAAAACTTGTACTTATAAAATACATCATTCAGACATTGTTGAGATGTTTAGTTTTTTTACTGATAATGATGGTCTCTTTCTGTGTGATGTATATGATTATATAACTGAGTGTTTAGAATGTCTAGACTATCACCTTTGCCTTTAGGAAATATGTATGGTTTTTTGTAAAGGAATGTAATAGGATAATGTTTATAAAAAATAAATGTTGTCTGCATTACTTTTTGTAAAGTGATATGTTTTTTTACATGTATTCAGTTAAACTGATTTTTAAAAATTGGTTTACATGAATGTTGTTTATCTTCTTTTTTCTAACCTAGAATTGTATTCATTTGCAATTTATTTCCATGTCTCTTCCTTACGCTTAGCAGAGCTATCAGTCATTTTATTTTCAACACTAATTTGTGTTCCAAAACAATGTCAGTCATATATCTTTCTCTTCTTTCTTAAAATTTGCTGCCTGAGTCTTTTTATTACTTTCGTCCTTCTCCATTTTGCAATTTCTTTATGTATCAGAGACGAATGAAAGTTGAATGGCATTAGCAATTGTGAATTGATTCAATACAATTGCAGTGATCTGAGATTAGTGAATAATGAATAACGTTTATTTCTCAATACTCGATACATAATTAAGTTATATACTTTTAGACTATAATAATATTTGAAAATATTAGGCTATTTACACTATAAATTCACTTCTTTGTTGTTTGCCTATACTAATCTATGGTCTCAGTACATACAACTCCTGGTTTTCTATGTATCGATGACCCTCTGTCTACTTGTTTATGTTTCATTATATATACCTTTATTTTTTTTAATGTGCCATATGTATGATTTCCTGTGTTACGTCTTGTTACGTGGTTACGTTAGATGATAGACAATGGGAAGATCCAGAACAAACAAGGTGGGAATAGGTTAGGACGTATACTTCACTGTAAACCGATATACTGTTTGTCCCTCTCCGTCTCGCGCACTACTGTTTAACAAATATAAAGTTTGTAAGGTTTAGAAATTAAGTATATAAAAGTGTTGTAAGGCTGGATGAGAAAAGTTTTATAATCGAATTACTCTCTATATTACAGTATAAACCTACATTCCTCCTCCTTCAATCTCTGTCTATCCTTGTATCTCTCCCGTTTTCCATATTTCTCCCATATAAACGTATACTCTAATCCTCAAACCATGTCTAGACTAGCACCTCTCCTCGTATACCCTACCGCTCTCATATAAATGCATTTTCCTCCTTGAAGACTCTCTCAACCTAGCACCTACCTTCGTTTTCCCTATATTTTCCCATATAGACGTATACTCTCTCATTCAGACCTTCCCGACTAGCCTAGCACTTCTCCTCATATTGCCCTACCTCTCTCATATAAGATACATTCCCTCATTCAACACCGTCTAGCCTAGCATCGACCCTCGTATTCCCTATCTCTCGCATATAAACACCTACTCCATCATTCAAAACTCCTATCCTAATACCTCTCCTCGGTTTGCTATATCGCTCATATTCTACCCTTCAAGTCCTGTTTAGTATAGCATCTTTCCTTGTGTTCCCTATCTCTCTCGTATAAAGCATATCCCTCCCTCCTTTAGCATCTGACTAGCCTAGCATCAGCCCTGGTATTCCCTATCTCTCCACTATAAATACTTCTATCTAGAGACCTAATGTTTCAGGAGAGCATCCTTTCCCCTATAAAAGTTTATTTGGTGTCTATCTTAATTAGTTTAGGAGTTATTAAATTTATAATTAAATTACATTTTATCGGTATTCGAACCCTGGATACCAGAACCAATATTATTTACAATATTAGTTTGATATGTTTAAGGGTGCTGTATGCATTTACAGCATCAATCTAAGTGATATATTCTAGAGTATAGAGAAAAATAAGTAAGTGATTGAAAGATCGGGATTCGAAGTAAGGACAGCTGATTGAAAATTATATACAGTATTAATTGCCCCTCATAGGAGCTATCAATCATGCTTTGGTCAATTCCTCCACCTCTCTTAGTTTCTGAGATAATGACGATTTAAACATTAGGCTCGAACCCAGAACGTCAGGTATCTAATTACACATCCACAAGATACTACCTAGTAACATAAACGCAATAAAGTTTATTTGGCGTCTTTATCTTAATTAGTTTAGGAGTTATTAAATTTATAATTAAATTACATTTTATCGGTATTCGAACCCTGGACACCAGAAACAAAATTATTTACAATGTTAGTTTGATATGTTTAAAGGTGTTGTATACATTTACAGCATCAATCTAAGTGATATATTCTAGAGTATAGAAAAAATAAGTAAGTGATTGAAAGATCGGGATTCGAAGTAAGGATAACTGATTGAAAATTATATACAGTATTAATTGCCCATCATAGGAGCTATCAATCATGCTTTGGTCAACTCCTCTACCTCTCTTAGTTTCTGAGATAATGACGATTTAAAATTAGGCTCGAACCCAGAACTTCAGGTATCTAATTACACATTCACAAGATACTACCTAATAACATAAACGCAATAAAGTTTATTTGGTGTCTTTATCTTAATTAGTTTAGGAGTTATTAAATTTATAATTAAATTACATGTTATCGGTATTCGAACCCTGGACACCAGAAACAAAATTATTTACAATATTAGTTTGATATGTTTAAGGGTGCTGTATGCATTTACAGCATCAATCTAAGTGATATATTCTAGAGTATAGAGAAAAAATAAGTAAGTGATTGAAAGATCGGGATTCGAAGTAAGGACAACTGATTGAAAATTATATACAGTATTAATTGCCCATCATAGGAGCTATCAATCATGCTTTGGTCAACTCCTCTACCTCTCTTAGTTTCTGAGATAATGACGATTTAAAATTAGGCTCGAACCCAGAACGTCAGGTATCTAATTACACATCCACAAGATAGTACCTAATAACATAAAGACAATAAAGTTTATTTGGCGTCTTTATCTTAATTAGTTTAGAAGTTATTAAATTTATAATTAAATTACATTTTATCGGTATTCGAACCCTGGACACCAGAAACAAAATTATTTACAATATTAGTTTGATATGTTTAAAGGTTGTGTATGCAGTTACAGCATCAATCTAAGTGACATATTCTAGAGCATAGAGAAAAAATAAGTAAGTGATTGAAAGATCGGGATTCGAAATAAGGACAACTGATTAAAAATTATATACAGTATTATTTACCCATCATAGGAGCTATCAATCATGCTTTGGTCAATTCCTCTACCTCTCTTAGTTTCTGAGATAATGACGATTTAAACCTCAGGCTCGAACCCAGAACGTCAGGTATCTAATTACACATCCACAAGATAGTACCTAATAACATAAAGACAATAAAGTTTATTTGGCGTCTTTATCTTAATTAGTTTAGAAGTTATTAAATTTATAATTAAATTACATTTTATCGGTATTCGAACCCTGGACACCAGAAACAAAATTATTTACAATATTAGTTTGATATGTTTAAAGGTTGTGTATGCAGTTACAGCATCAATCTAAGTGACATATTCTAGAGCATATAGAAAAAATAAGTAAGTGATTGAAAGATCGGGATTCGAAATAAGGACAACTGATTAAAAATTATATACAGTATTATTTACCCATCATAGGAGCTATCAATCATGCTTTGGTCAATTCCTCTACCTCTCTTAGTTTCTGAGATAATGACGATTTAAACCTCAGGCTCGAACCCAGAACGTCAGGTATCTAATTACACCTCCACAAGATACTACCTAATAACATAAAGGCAATAAAGTTTATTTGAGGTCTTTATCTTAATTAGTTTAGGAGTTATTAAATTTATAATTAAATTACATTTTATCGGTATTCGAACCCTGGAGACCATGTACCCAAATATACATTCACAAGAAACTATCTAATGACATTAATGTAATAAACTTTATTTGATGTCTTTATCGTAATTAGTCTCTGAGTTATTAGAAGCTGAATTTGTAATTCGAACCCGGCCATCCTAGTCAACTTGGAACTCGTTGGAGAAGCTGCTGCTTTTTATATCATTTCCATCGCTAAAATCTAAAGTGTTGAGTGTTGGGCAGAGCACTTAGGAAAACAATTACTGGCATTGTTCGCTAATGGGGTGAAAGCGTCTCAGCTAATAGAGGTCACCGTTACCATCAGACAGAAGTAGGTTACGGGTTTTTTCATTACATGCCGGGCTCTTGTTCGCTAATGGAGTGAAAGCGTCTAACGGGTCAGCTAATGTGTGTCACCGTTACCTCCAGACGGAAGTATGTCGTTGATCGCTAATGTATGTAAACAGATCCGGAATGTAAACTTAAAAGCCTATTAATGTGTTGAAAGCGTCTAACATGTTCAGCTAATGGACAAGCGCTTTCCCCAGATACAAGAAGGCTGCAGTGTTTCATTACATGACAGACTGTTCCCGTGAGCAGACTACTTATACTCAAGCTCCAGTCAACAATTCATTAATCAAAAAACTTAATTGCTCGAGGATGCAATCTGCAGACCTTAGTAATCATAAAAAAAATGTTTGACGAACATTACCTAATTAATTTGCCGAGGGGCGGCAGGACTCGAGAAAACAATTCCATCAAGTCATGACGCCACAGTAGAACGCATGGGAGAGGGGGTAGAACCTGTTAGCACAGACACTGTCGGCATTAGGTGAGCACACAAAGCGAGAGGGGGCGGGGCCTAACGACACGAGACCTGGCGGCATGTGAGGCCTCAAAGGGAGGGGGCGGGGCTTGTCGGCGTAGATCAAAGAACTTTATCGCTTGTCGGCATCTCTCTGTGCGCCAGAACCGGCTTTTTATTTCTACTAATGTAGTCCAGATTGCCTTATACATCGTTTCACTGCTGGAAGTGTTCTCTCTCAGGGTTATTCCAAAATAATTTTGCATCTTATCTATCATTTTACCTATCAACTTTCCTTTTCCACCCAGATTCTTTCCTAATGCAAGTTTTCGAAGTGCTGTTCCTAATCTTTTTTGATAATGGCCTATGCATTCAAGTTTTGTTATGGATTTACCATTGTATGAATTGCATTCCGTTACAGCTTTATAGCTCTTGGAATCCCCATTACCAAGAAACCTTACATTTTGATGGCCAAATTGGTAAAAACCTTGCAAATATCACTTACATCTTAGTGCCACGCCCACTTTTGCTCAGAATAACAGTGCAGGGTGGTACTAATTGTTAAATTAAACTCACTTCTGGTAAGAATTGGCATACAAACTATACATTTTTGAAAACTAGAAAGTCCGGGCTATTATATAACGTGAAAAACAAAAAATTGGAAATTTTGAAAAAAATCGCCATTCCCAACGTGAAAATGTACCTTAAATGGGCCAACGGTGGGTGTTTGATCAAAACGGCAAAACAAGGGCTTTATTACGAGCCCGTGTAACACGCTTTCTCGGAGAGCTTCCCAACTGTAAAAGAATTATCATCGTAAGGCATATTCTGGTTAAAGTTTGCCCGAGTTGAATGGCGCATTATAATTTGACTTGCCACCAGAGCGACAGGACGGTTCCTTGTCATTTCGTGGCCTCGTACAGACGGCTCCAAATATTTTCCGTTGCACCTGGAGCGGGGCAAGCGGGTTGCTTATCGAGAGGTTATTCCAGGTATCTTAGCTCATACCCGCTCTACAAGGAAGGTTAAGGGATGTAACAGGCTAAACAAAATATCATTCCAACACATTTCCCTTGGACTTGGCTGTAGGAATGTAATAACTTTGAAAAGAAAACAGCAATAACATCACAACACAGCGACATAAGCAGTATACAAACTAATTTTTTGGAATTAGAGGCATCATATTATTGTATAACAAGCAAGTGTTAAAATAAAATGGTTTGGTTTTTTATATATTTACTGCTTTCTCTACCCATTATTAACTAACGTATGTTCTTTATTTTCATAATGTCCTTATGAAGTATGATTTTTACGTGCATCGTGACAACAATTTAGGCCAGAAATTATTTAAAGTTACAATCTAAGTTACACTTTTCTCTATTTGGTTGCATGCAAGATGCCGTAATGACACCAGCCGCTTATCTATTCGACAACTCATATTTTTACTGTCTCTACTATTTACCTATAATAAGTAGGGACAGTGTTGTATTCCACCTAAAAATTAAAAAACGAGATTCACCGGAAATACACTTTTTGAGACTCACTGAATCCAAAGCAAGCATTTTTACGTTTCGTACTACGCACTTAAGTAAGCAGAGGAAGTATTGTATTCCACCCAAAAATTCAATAACAATATTCACCGGAAACACACGTTTTGAGCCCCATTGAATTTACTTTCCCTACTACGCACTTACAGTAAGTAGAGGAATTATTGCATTCCACCCAAAAATTTAATAACGGGATTAATACTCGGAACGGAAATACTCGTTTTCAGACTCCCTGAAACCAAACAAAGGTATTTACTTTCTCTACTACGTAGTTACAGCAAGTAGAGCAAGTATTGTGTTCCACCCAAAAATTGAATGAGATTCACCGGATATACAAGTTTTGAGACCTCCTGAATCCAAACAAAGCATTTTTACTTTCTCTACTACGTAGTTACAGGAAGTAGAGGAAATATTGCATTCCACCCAAAAATTGAATAAGGAGATTCAGCGGAATTCGCGTTTTGAAGCCCCTGAATCCAAAGTAAGCATTTTTACTTTCTCTACTACGTAACTACAGTAAGTAGAGTAAGTATTGTGTTCCATCTGAAAATTCAATGTCGTAATTTCACCAGAAATCAAGTTTGTGACCCCTGAATCCAATGAATTTATTTTTAGACAATGGTCCAATGTGTATGTGTGTGTGTGTGCGCGCGCGCGCGCGTGCGCGTCTGTGTATCCACGAATAGCATAACTCAAAAGCAAAAGGTTGGTTAAAACCCGAACTTGGTGTTTAAGTTCAACTTCTTCCAAGAATGCGACACTGAGATTTTAAAGAAAACCCTCCACTGCTAACTACCCTTTACATTGGACATTTTTCGAAATTTTTTATTCTTTGAAAAATGTCTAAGGATTTTGATTAAAATACATATGTTTAAGCTATTTTCATGATAAACAGAATGTATATCTTTTATTTCCTAGGAATAGTCTGTAAATTAGTCTTTATTGTCAATGACTTTTGATAATTAGTAAATCGTAAGAGGGAGAGACAAAAGCTTACCGCACAACAACTGTAGATCTTGTTAAAACACAAAATTTATATCAAATAGCATTTTTATTTTATGTCAAATAACTTTTATATTTTACCTATTCTGAAAGTTTCTTTGTTATTAGTTTACATTTTCAAATACTTTATACTTCCCTCAACTGCAAATAGCTATCGTTTTTCTTTCTTTCTTTCTTTCTTTCTTTCTTTCTTTCTTTCTTTCTAGTGTTCATACAAAGAGAACAGAATTTCAAAGCTATCACGTCTGTGGCTCACATTCCGGAGGTCGTGGGTTGGATTCCTCTGGCTGACCTTCCTGACCCATAGGTTTTTGTCGGGGGGTTTTCCCGGGTTGCAGGAGACGAGTGCTGGGAAGGATTCTCACATCCCCGAATTTTCGGACCTCCATTTCATCACCATTGTAATTTCCCTTCATCTTTCATCCGTTGGTCTGTTTCAGGGTTGGAAGTGTCGGCGATGGTGTTTCGGTGCAGTGTGGCAGAGGAAAAGAATGTTTTTTGTGACTTTCTCCGTCCCTCAGCTTTCGGCTGCCTGTCGGGAGTAGCCTAACTTCCTTGAGGAGCGTTGGACACCCTCTGTGCTAGGTAGAGTCCTCGGTCTGCCTGTCCGTCTGACGGGGAGTCTATCCCGAAAACTTAGGGACCCTGCCATTCCTGTGCCGTTTTTCCTGGTTCCGGACGCCCAGTGTCTTGTCTCGATTCATCCTGCCTCCCGGAGACGCCCCCTTCTGGGGCGTAGGCACAATATCCACTATGTGGATCAGTGCCGAGTCCCGTCCGTAGCCAACCAACCCAAAGCTATCACGTAGCGATCAGCTTTGAGGGATTTGGCTATCGCTTTAGCTTAACATGTTCTGGTTATAGCTACAACGAATTGTGAAAATAAGTGATGAAGGTTTATGGGTATTAACATGACATAGGTGCAAAATAAGCTTTGTAAGAAGAGTGAGTAGAGAAAAACATGCGAATGCAACACATATTTTATTTCAAAACCTCCATATGCCTGCGTCTCTGTAAACAACATAAATCCAAAACGAAAAGTCGGTTAACCACCAAACTTGATCTTTAAGTTCAGCATCTTTCAAAGCTGTGACAAGGATTTTCAAGAAAATTTCCCCATCCTGAACAACCCTTTACATGGAAAAATTTTCGAAATTTATTTTCTTAAAAATGGCTCTAATGATTTTGATTAAAATACTCACTACTTAAAATATTTTCATGACAAACGAAATATATATTTTGAACTGACTGAGAAGAGCCTCTAAAGCCTTCTTCATTCTGAATAACTTTTGTATAATTGGTAAACTCTAAAAGATTGGACAAAGTTTTGATACACAACAAATGCAGAACCCCGTTAAAGCACGCAGTTTGTTATATATATTATGAGATTAACTGATTCCCAGATATTTTTGTTATTGGTTTGAATATTTTTTGTAATTGAGAAGTCGCTATTTGTTATGTTTTTGTCGCGGTCATATAAACAGCATGGAATTTCAAAGCATCACGTAGTGACATGCTTTTTCAAAATGGGACTAACGCTTTATCTACATATACTACAACGAAACGTGTAAATGTGAACTTCTTCTTTTGGTATTTAGTTAAAGTCCTTTAACCGGGTAGGCCATTACGGACGGTGAATGAACGAAATGGTTAAAATGATGCTCAAATGGGCCCGAGGTCACTAGAAATTAGAATAAAACATTCGTCTTCTCAGGATAAGAGGAAACCCTGGAAAGAACTTTACGCAGGTATTTCATTTTAACCGAGATTCTAACTCGGGACCTCTTGAATGTGAGGCAGACCCCCACACCACACAGATGAGCAAGTTTATCTGGATTATAAGAAGATGAGATTGAGAAAAAAGAATTTGTAGAATGGTGAAAAGAGAAATTTATGTGAATGCATCACATTAGTTTGTTCAATTTAAAATAATAATTTAATCTATACTTAAATGTAATTCTTCCTAATCATAATTCTCGTGAGTAGGATATATATAAGAGAGCTGGCGCAGTTTTTTGCGTTTATATGGGAAAGGATAGGGAAAACGAGGGTAGATGCGACGGTTCAAGGAGGAAAATGCGTTTATATGGGAGAGATAGGGAATACCACGGCTGATGCTAGGCTAGTCAGATGCTAAAGGAGGGAGGGATATGCTTTATACGAGAGAGATAGGGAATACAAGAAAAGATGTTATGCTAAACAGGACTTGAAGGGTAGAATATGAGCGATATAGCGAACCGAGGAGAGGTATTAGGCTAGGAGTTTTGAATGATAGAGTAGGCGTTTTTATGCGAGAGATAGGGAATACGAGAGTCGATGCTAGGCTAGACGGGGTTGAAGGAGGGAATGCATCTTATATATGAGAGAGGTAGGGGAATATGAGGAGAAGTGCTAGGCTAGTCAGGAAGGTCTGAATGACAGAGTATACGTCTATATGGGAAAAGATAGGGAAAACGGAGAGATCCTATGCTAGAATAGACAGATGTTGAAGGTAGAATGTGTTTTATATATGTTAGATAGGAAACCAAGGTGATACTCAGCTAGACAGGGGGCAGTAGGGGGAATACGCTTTATGAGAGGCAGGGGATACGGGGAGAGGTGCTAGACTAGACAGTGGCTGAGAGTAGAGTATGGTTTTATGAGAGGCATAGGAAAACGAGGAGAGGTGCTAGTCTAGACAGGTAGTGTAGCAGTAGGAATATGGACTTATATACAGGAGAGATATGGAATAGGAGGGAGATACTAGACCTTGAAAGCGACTTTAAGCGAGAACTTCATGAAAATATGTTTCATGTCAATGTTCTAGACATGCCCATCACGTAACCTATTCAGGGAAAAGGTGACTCGTTCAGGGGAAAAAGGTGACCCACAAAGGGAAAACGTTGACCAGCAAAGGGAAAAACGTGACCAGCAAAGGGAAAAAGGTGACCAGTAAAGGGAAAATGTGACCAGCAAAGGGAAAAAGGTTACCCACAAAGGGAAAAAGTTGACCAGCAAAGGGAAAAAAGTGACCAGCAAAGGGAAAAATGTGACCAGCAAAGGGAAAAAGGTGACCACCAAAGGGAAAAAGGTGAGCCATAAAGGGAAAAAGGTGACCTGCAACGGGAAAAGCTAACCCACTCACACTAACAGGTAAGTAATTCAGCTAGTATTGCAAGAGGCTGACTGCATCATAGCAGTGTATGATTTCACGGGTAATTCAGCTAGTATCGTATGTATTTAGGCTAATTCATCTAGTATCACAGGAGGATAGATTCCAGAGGCTAACTGCATCATGGCTCTGCATGATTTCACAGGTAATTCAGCTAGTATCGTAGGTATTTAGCCTAATTCAGCTAGAATCGTAGGTATTTAGGCAAATTCATATAGTATCACAGGAGGATAGATTCCAGAGGCTAACTGCATCATGGCTCTGCATGATTTCACAGATAATTCAGCTAGTATCGTAGGTATTTAGGCTAATTCAGCTAGTATCACAGGAGGTTAGATTCCAGGGTTGGGTAAAGCATAGTTTCATATTTCACAGGTAATTCAGAGGGTTTCGTAGGTATTTAGGATAATTCAAGTAACATAGGTGTTTAGAGTAATTAAGCAAGCATTACAGGAGGGTAGGTTCCAGGGGTTGGTTATAACCTAGTTTCGTATTTTACAGATAGTTCAGGTAATATCGTAAGTATTTGGGTAATCTGCATAGTTTCACAGATGCTCGTGATAATTTCGATCAGAGATTTGTATCACAGCTATTTAAGGTAAATGCAGCTGATTCAGATTGTATCAATGGTATTTGTGTCATTTTAGCAGGTAATTCAGATAGTATCATTGGTATTTGGGCGATTCAAGCATCATAGGTGTTTAGAGTAACTCAGTTAGTATCACAGGAGGCTAGATTCCATGATCAGGGTTTCGTATCAGAGCTAGTTAAGGTAATTTCACATGATTCGGATAGTATCACAGGTATTTAAGTCATTTTCACAGGCAATTCAGCTAGTATCGTGAGCATTTAAGCTAATTCAGCTAGTATCACAGGAGAATAGATTCCAGAGGCTAAATGCATCATAGCTATGCATGATTTCACAGGTAATTCAGCTAGTATCGTAGGTATTTAGGCTAATTCAGCTAGTATCACAGGAGGTTAGATTCCAGGGTTGGGTATAGCATAGTTTCATATTTCACAGGTAATTCAGAGGGTTTCGTAGGTATTTAGGATAATTCAAGTAACATAGGTGTTTAGAGTAATTAAGCAAGCATTACAGGAGGGTAGGTTCCAGGGGTTGGTTATAACCTAGTTTCGTATTTTACAGATAGTTCAGGTAATATCGTAAGTATTTGGGTAATCAGCATAGTTTCACAGATGCTCGTGATAATTTCGATCAGAGATTTATATCACAGCTATTTAAGGTAAATGCAGGTGATTCAGGTTGTATCAATGGTATTTGTGTCATTTTAACAGGTAATTCAGATAGTGTCTAGGTATTTGGGCGTTCAAGCATCATAGGTGTTTAGAGTAACTCAGTTAGTATCACAGGAGGCTAGATTCAATGATCAGGGTTTCGTATCAGAGCTAGTTAAGGTAATTTCACCTGATTCGGTAAGTATCACAGGTATTTAAGTCATTTTCACAGGCAATTCAGCTAGTATCGTGAGCATTTAAGCCAATTCAGCTAGTATCACAGGAGAATAGATTCCAGAGGCTAACTGCATCATAGCTATGCATGATTTCACAGGTAATTCAGCTAGTATCGTAGGTATTTAGGCTAATTCAGCTTGTATCACAGGAGGTTAGATTCCAGGGTTGGGTATAGCATAGTTTCATATTTCACAGGTAATTCAGAGGGTTTCGTAAGTATTTAGGATAATTCAAGTAACATAGGTGTTTAGAGTAATTAAGCAAGCATTACAGGAGGGTAGGTTCCAGGGGTTGGTTATAACCTAGTTTCGTATTTTACAGATAGTTCAGGTAATATCGTAAGTATTTGGGTAATCAGCATAGTTTCACAGATGCTCGTGATAATTTCGATCAGAGATTTGTATCACAGCTATTTAAGGTAAATGCAGGTGATTCAGGTTGTATCAATGGTATTTGTGTCATTTTAACAGGTAATTCAGATAGTGTCTAGGTATTTGGGCGATTCAAACATCATAGGTGTTTAGAGTAACTCAGCTAGTATCACAGGAGGCTAGATTCAATGATCAGGGTTTCGTATCAGAGCTATTTAATGTAATTTCAATTGATTCGAGTAGTATCACACGTATTTAAGTCATTTTAAAAGGTAATTCAGATAGTATCACAGGTATTCATGGTAATATAGAGAGTAATTAGATTATAAACATTTCGCATCCAACGTTACAGCACTTTATATACTTTTTTTCTAAATCTTACAAACCTTTTATATGTTGAACAGTTAGTGGACGAGGCTGAGAGGGATAAACTGCCATGCATGAAAAGCCATGCATCAACATACCTTAATTTAGTCCATCGTACGTGCCTTTCTCCTTTTATCTAGGCTAGAGACTAGCACTAGGATTGCTCCTAATGGCAGGGTTAACACCTCCCCTTCCATCTTCTTCTTTCTTCATCGGTCGTCAGCTAGCTGCATATACAGCACACAGATAACCCTCTTTTTAAGATTGTAGACTCACGAGAAAATTTTATCTTTAACTTACATTCTTTTAAGCACTGTTTGTAATGGCATAATGTCCATACGCATATGTCGTTATCCCGTCCTCAGCAATAATTCTTTTATCATCAAACGGAGTCAATGCAATTTTATTCACTTGCACTGTAGCAAGAGCATGCTCCCGAGACAGGATCAGATTCATAGGCGTTCTGATGATTTCACTGGTTTTAAGACAGTCTGTATAGCTGTCAAACGAAATGTACTGCTTAATAGCACTACGTTTTATACCTTTAATCTTTTTTATCATTGACCTTGAATATCTAAGGCATACATCTTAGGACGTAGTCCAACAAAGCGTAGGATGATTTTGCTATTAGCCTCATCTTTAAATTTTCCCAATACCTTCTTGTTCTGAGTAGAGTGACATATATGGTTGGCAGGATAATCAGATGTATCGAGATGCTCAAGAAAACGTAGCTTGTCCTGGTACACATCTTCAGTTGTAACACGATGAATGAACGAATCAGTGTCCATATACATAAGCTTCAGGTTTTCAGCTCCATAATAAGGCAACAACACGTCGTAATGATAGTTATACATTAATGTCTTGGAGAGGTCCAACACACTCATACCAATGTATATAGGCTTGTTGAATACAATCTGACGAGAGGCCATATGTACAGCAGCTAGATTATCAGCATATATCGTCCTATCGATAAACGTAGGCTTGGCGATCAGCTTCTCTAGAGTTTTTTCATTGGTCACCAGTCGTATATCCATACGGTTACGTAGGTTCTCCATAGTTTTTCCAAACATGGCGTTGTTAAAGAGCTTGTAGAGATCCTTCTCGAAATCATTTGCAGCTTGTTGTCGTAGCCTATTGTTAAATTATACATAAGGTTTTAGCCACCGAGACTGTCGGAATTGTAGCACACGATGAATTTTTGTTAGTCGTAGTCCATGATCAAGAGCTTGCTTCAAAGTCATGTAATGCACTACATACTTGTGTCGAAATCCAAGATGGGGTATCAGTTTCTTTGTAGATGCTTCCAATGGTTTCATACACTCTGGCAGGAAAGGTAGATCGTTGTGTAGATCGTGAAGTTCTGCAGGATACTCGATATCGACTTCTAATATGTACCCATGAGGATCATCTTCTTGTAGTCTTTCTAAGTTGATTTCTTCAGGCAAAACCCACTGAAATCCACCAAAAGGAAGGGCGTGACACATTGCCCAGCCATATTGGTTATTAGCGTCCTCGTATGTGATAAATTGGGTTGGTCTCGACGGATCAAACTTCTCCATATAAGTGTTATTAGCCTCTGCATACCGATGGGAAACTTGGCATAAACCTCCTCTTATACCTGATTCCACCATGAGTAGTTGATCATAATGTTGTAACAGCTCCAGCTTAATTCCAATATACAGTAACATGGCGTCCCATGTAAGTCCTGGAGAGGTAAAATAATGGGCAGGATCAACTTTGTGTGTTTTAAGGGTTTGCTCTCTGAACGTCTCAAAGACATCAGCTAGGAGAAGTACATCCGAAGTTAAGTAGAGATCGCTGTACTCTCCCAGGTTTCTCACATTAAACAGCTCCCATACATTTCTAGCATGATCGTAGTCAGTATCAGTAATTTCTTCTTCATTTAATCTATTGTAGAAGGACTCCTTAGGAGGCAAGCAGGTCTCGTTCAGGACATTCCAGGACGTAACAAAATCATATGGAAATACACCCTTACGGGTCATCAACTTCAATTTGTCTTCTCCAAAGTACTTTAGCGTTTCAGGATACGAGGTTAGATTTTTTACCAACTTATCCAAGCTTGTACTGAGGAATCGGAAGCTATCCACAAATCGAAGCTTTATATCTCCTACATACTTGGTGAATGAGATATAGCTTTCTTCAGAGTTAGTAATTACCTCCACGCGTTCACTTGTACAACCCAGCTCTTTAACAATGAAATGAGAGTCATATCCGCTAAGGTTATGCATGAAGACTGGTATATATTTAGGTGTTTTACAGGCTAAATTACATTCATTATGGAGACTTCCACGATATTCACCGCTGATGTGATCATGGTCGCGTACTTTATAGTTCTCTTCTGTAAAGGTTTTTCCACACAAGTAGCATGTCGTAGAAGACTCAAAATCCTTTTGATGTTGATCCGTAAGTTTCAGAGGCTTAGCAGATTTGTATATGTCATAAATCATTTTTGCAAGATATGCCAGGTACAGCATAAACTTCTGAGCAGCATCTGCACCACGATACACATAGGGCTGCTTAGGAAGACCAGTTTCGAGATGATCAACACTGGATGTAGGCTTCACGTAAACACAGAAGCTCATGGGTGTGTGCTCTCGATAAGGGGTTGTATAGGAAGTTTCAGGATTGGGTATACACGTATGGGATGGAGTGAGAATACTCTCAAAATCAGCATAGATGACATAAGGTACTTTCAGCATCCTCTCAACATTTTTAAACTGTACAATTGCTTTCTCCTTGCTAGGCATACCTACCCTTGCAACACCATGTTGAATACAGACGGCTGCATGTTCTTGTAGTTTTTCCTGTCCACTTCGTCTATGTCGATCATCAAACTGTGTAAAGCAGCGCTTAAAAGTATAAACCCGTCCATTACATTTAGTTTTCTGGCGTCGAATGAGTTTCTCAAAATTCTTTATATATACGTAGTGATGTTTTCCACTACTGTCATTCAATAGTAACAGGTCACAGTGTTCAGCTAGTTCAATGTCAACAACCTTTATCGGATACACTTCATGCTTCTCATCTAGCCCGAAAACGTTAATAGATATCTTGTTAAGCTTCTCAAATTTAGATATTTGAGAAAGTGGAGTAGGGTAAGAAACACAGCTGAAGTCATACTTATCTTGAAGATGCTTGTATTTGCTCACACGCTGCGCATCCTTCTCGATGAATTTGGCCAGTATAGAGTACATGAAACATTTCTCATCACTAAAGTTCTGGATATTTATACACGCTTTTCTTGCTTCAACAGATGACGGTAGTGGAATGTAGCTACTTCCTCGTAGCGGGTTCTACTTGTTGATACGAAGTCGAACTCCTTCCACAGCAAGCAAAGCCCAGCTGCTACCCTTAAGCTGAGACTCCTCCATTTCAGTCACCAATTTCTTGAATTTCGCTTCCAGTGTTGAGTCCAGATCTGTTTCTAGGAAAACAGGATGATTCCTTGCTTTAAATGTTTTGTCACAGGTTTCTCCAATACTGTTAACAAATCGACACTCAGCCAGCAGATTAATTTTAACACTCTTATGAATGCTAAGCTCTTTATTCACAGCCTGGATTATACGTTGTTTTGCCTCTTGCAGATACATATTCAGGTCCTTAGGTGACTCGCATCGTATAAAATACGATTTTAATCGTCCTTCGAATGAAGTTTCGTATTCTTTCATATCACAGTCCTCCATTGTTGACAGCAACTGATGTTTAGTTGGCTCCAATCTTCTTTTCTTCTGAGGGCTGCTTATTTCACACATATCTTCGTGTCGCTGCCCCTTATAACCATCTTTGAAGGTTAAACTACAATGTTTACATTTGAAGAGCTTCTTGCAGCTCATCTCGTGTCTTCTCTTGTCATAACCCCGGAGGAACTTCTTCCCACATTTTCCGCATGCATATCCAGTAGCGCTTGGAATAATATCCTTATACGCTGAGTTATTCATCTTTATTCTTGATGTAATAACGTATTAATCACTGATCAATGAAATGTAGACCTCTTCACCTTGATACCACTTTAGAAAGCTGATTATTCTTGGAGAGAACACGATGTTAACACCTCAAGACTAATTAGCACAATGAAGTCCAATGCCCTAGATCACCATATTTATAGAGGGAGCACGAACCTTTTAGATCAATCATAAACTCGTTCCATAACCAGCTGTATATGATCGCTCAACGTGTATTAACCCCCCCCCCAGCCATATAACCTCAAATCCAGAGAAAGATGTTTATGACGTCACACCCAGAGACAGGATGTCTGGCAGCATCAAACACGTTTAAACTCGTCTCATAACTACCTGCTTATGCTGTCACAGCAGCAAGAGAAGTATTCTCCCACGCTCATTCAGACATATATTTCAAATTCAAAGCCTACAACCACCACCACCACCTATTGTACCAAGGTTAATTCAAGCGGTATTATCACAATACTTAAAAGTAAAAGCTTAAAAGGAAACCTAGAAGATTGTTACTCTTACTTACTGAATTATTTCATGTTTTCATTCCCTTTTCAATTCTTCCTTTCCATCTTCCCACAGAAAGACCATTACATTTCACTGCAATCACGAGAAAAGCAAACGCTCATTCAGGCATATATTTCAAATTCAAAGCCTACCACCACCATCACCACCACCTATTGTACCAAGGTTAATTCCAGCTGTATTATCACAATTCTTAAAGTATAAGCTTAAAAGGTAACGTAGAAGATTTTCCCCCTTATTTACTTAATTATTTCATGTTTTTATTCCCTTTTCAATTATCCCTTTCAATCTTCTCACAGAAACTCCATTACATTTCACTACAATCATGAGAAAAGCAATTTTTCCAGAGTTACACAGATTCTAAGCTTCTAAATCGAAGGCGGTAATACTTTTAATAAATGTAATTTAGCTCCCCAATATCAGCATCTACCATTTAATCTTTACTCGAACCTGATATGATCCATAAGCTTGAAGATATATGAAATCACCCCTTCGGGATTCGATCTGAGTACTTTGAAGTAATATTTGTCATGATAACGATATTTAAGGACTAGATACTCTGTTTACGTTTACCTTGACATGTCTGTCTAAATTAAATTACGAGTTATTAAATTTTTGCAAGTAAATTTCATTGAATCGGTATTCGAACCCAGAACACCAGGGACAAAATAATTTATAATATTAGTCTGACATGTTAAACAAAGCTGTATGCAGTTACATCATCGATCTAAGTGATATATTCTAGTGTACAGAGGAAAATTAAGGAAGTCATTAAAAGATGGGGAATCGAACCAAGCACAACTGATCCTCAATTATATACAATATTAATCACCCAGTGCAGAACCTATCAATCATGCTTTGATGCTCTCCTCTACCTCACTTAGTTCCCGAGATAATGAAAATTTAAAAATTAAGGATCGAACCCAGGACGTCAGGTATCTAATTACACATCTACAAGATACTACCTAATAACGTAAATGCAATAAAGTTTATTTGGCGTCTTTATCTTATTTAGTTTAGGAGTTATTAAATTTATAATTAAATTACATTTTATAGGTATTCGAACCCAGAACACCAGAAACAAAATTATTTACAATATTAGTTTGATATGTTTAAAAGAGCTGTATACAGTTACAACATCAATTTAAGTGATATATTATAGGGTATAGAGAAAAATTAAGGAAGTGATTGAAAGATCGGGATTCGAACTAAGGGCAACTGATTGGAAATTATATACAGTATTAATTACCCATCACAGGAGCTATCAATAATGCTTTGGTCCACCCCTCTACCTCTCTTAGTTTCCGAGATAATGAAGATTTTAAAATTAAGGATCGCACCGAGGATCCCAGGTACCCAAATATACATTTACAAGAAACCACCTAACGACATTAATGTAATAAAGTTTATTTGGCGTCTTTATCTTAATTAGTCTCTGAGTTATTAGAAGATGAATTTGTAATCACTCGCAGGATTCGAACCCAGGCATCCCGGTCAACTTGGAACAGTACCCTAATGACGCGGCGCATTCCAAAGAATTGATTAGTTTTTATCTCATTGTTCTATCTCTTGTCATTCAGGAGATATAAGCCATTAAACAGTAGAAATAAAATGGGCGGTGCTTGCCGGCATAGAACAAAGAAGCTTATCAGATGTCGGCATCTCTCTGTGTGCTCAAGTCGCCATTATATTCCTACTGTTTAATCGCGTATATCTCCTGAATGACAAGAGATAGAACAATGAGATAAAAACTAATCAATTCTTTGGAATGCGCCGCGTCATTAGGGTACTGTTCCAAGTTGACCGGGATGCCTGGGTTCGAATCCTGCGAGTGATTACAAATTCATCTTCCAATAACTCAGAGACTAATTAAGATAAAGACGCCAAATAAACTTTATTACATTAATGTCGTTAGGTGGTTTCTTGTAAATGTATATTTGGGTACCTGGGGTCCTCGGTTCGATCCTTAATTTTAAAATCTTCATTATCTCGGAAACTAAGAGAGGTAGAGGGGTGGACCAAAGCATTATTGATAGCTCCTGTGATGGGTAATTAATACTGTATATAATTTCCAATCAGTTGCCCTTAGTTCGAATCCCGATCTTTCAATCACTTCCTTAATTTTTCTCTATACCCTATAATATATCACTTAAATTGATGTTGTAACTGTATACAGCTCTTTTAAACATATCAAACTAATATTGTAAATAATTTTGTTTCTGGTGTTCTGGGTTCGAATACCTATAAAATGTAATTTAATTATAAATTTAATAACTCCTAAACTAAATAAGATAAAGACGCCAAATAAACTTTATTGCATTTACGTTATTAGGTAGTATCTTGTAGATGTGTAATTAGATACCTGACGTCCTGGGTTCGATCCTTAATTTTTAAATTTTCATTATCTCGGGAACTAAGTGAGGTAGTGGAGAGCACCAAAGCATGATTGATAGGTTCTGCACTGGGTGATTAATATTGTATATAATTGAGGAACAGTTGTGCTTGGTTCGATTCCCCATCTTTTAATGACTTCCTTAATTTTCCTCTGTACACTAGAATATATCACTTAGATCGATGATGTAACTGCATACAGCTTTGTTTAACATGTCAGACTAATATTATAAATTATTTTGTTCCTGGTGTTCTGGGTTCGAATACCGATTCAATGAGATTTACTTGCAAAAATTTAATAACTCGTAATTTAATTTAGATAGACATGTCAAGGTAAACGTAAACAGAGTATCTAGTCCTTAAATATCGTTATCATGACAAATATTACTTTAAAGTACTCAGATCGAATCCCGAAGGGGTGATTTCATATATCTTCAAGCTTATGGATCATATCAGGTTCGAGTAAAGATTAAATGGTAGATGCTGATATTGGGGAGCTAAAATACATTTATTAAAAGTATTACCGGGTTCGATTTAGAAGCTTAGAATCTGTGTAACTCTGGAAAAATTGCTTTTCTCATGATTGTAGTGAAATGTAATGGTGTTTCTGTGAGAAGATTGAAAGGGATAATTGAAAAGGGAATAAAAACATGAAATAATTAAGTAAATAAGGCGGAAAATCTTCTACGTTACCTTTTAAGCTTATACTTTAAGAATTGTGATAATACAGCTGGAATTAACCTTGGTACAATAGGTGGTGGTGATGGTGGTGGTAGGCTTTGAATTTGAAATATATGCCTGAATGAGCGTTTGCTTTTCTCGTGATTGCAGTGAAATGTAATGGTCTTTCTGTGGGAAGATGGAAAGGAAGAATTGAAAAGGGAATGAAAACATGAAATAATTCAGTAAGTAAGGGTAAAAATCTTCTAGGTTTCCTTTTAAGCTTTTACTTTTAAGTATTGTGATAATACCGCTTGAATTAACTTTGGTACAATAGGTGGTGGTGGTGGTTGTAGGCTTTGAATTTGAAGTATATGTCTGAGCGTGGGAGAATACTTCTCTTGCTGCTGTGACAGCATAAGCAGGTAGTTATGAGACGAGTTTAAACGTGTTTGATGCTGCCAGACATCCTGTCTCTGGGTGTGACGTCATAAACATCCTGTCTCTGGACTTGAGGTTATATGGCTGGGGGGGGTTAATACCGTTGAGCGATCATATACAGCTGGTTATGGAACGAGTTTATGATTGATCTAAAAGGTTCGTGCTCCCTCTATAAATATGGTGATCTAGGGCATTGGACTTCATTGTGCTAATTAGTCTTGAGGTGTTAACATCGTGTTCTCTCCAAGAATAATCAGCTTTCTAAAGTGGTATCAAGGTGAAGAGGTCTACATTTCATTGATCAGTGATTAATACGTTATTACATCAAGAATAAAGATGAATAACTCAGCGTATAAGGATATTATTCCAAGCGCTACTGGATATGCATGCGGAAAATGTGGGAAGAAGTTCCTCCGAGGTTATGGCAAGAGAAGACACGAGATGAGCTGCAAGAAGCTCTTCAAATGTAAACATTGTAATTTAACCTTCAAAGATGGTTATAAGGGGCAGCGACACGAAGATATGTGTGAAATAAGCAGCCCTCAGAAGAAAAGAAGATTGGAGCCAACTAAACATCAGTTGCTGTCAACAATGGAGGACTGTGATATGAAAGAATACGAAACTTCATTCGACGGACGATTAAAATCGTATTTTATACGATGCGAGTCACCTAAGGACCTGAATATGTATCTGCAAGAGGCAAAACAACGTATAATCCAGGCTGTGAATAAAGAGCTTAGCATTCATAAGAGTGTTAAAATTAATCTGCTGGCTGAGTGTCGATTTGTTAACAGTATTGGAGAAACCTGTGACAAAACATTTAAAGCAAGGAATCATCCTGTTTTCCTAGAAACAGATCTGGACTCAACACTGGAAGCGAAATTCAAGAAATTGGTGACTGAAATGGAGGAGTCTCAGCTTAAGGGTAGCAGCTGGGCTTTGCTTGCTGTGGAAGGAGTTCGACTTCGTATCAACAAGTAGAACCCGCTACGAGGAAGTAGCTACATTCCACTACCGTCATCTGTTGAAGCAAGAAAAGCGTGTATAAATATCCAGAACTTTAGTGATGAGAAATGTTTCATGTACTCTATACTGGCCAAATTCATCGAGAAGGATGCGCAGCGTGTGAGCAAATACAAGCATCTTCAAGATAAGTATGACTTCAGCTGTGTTTCTTACCCTACTCCACTTTCTCAAATATCTAAATTTGAGAAGCTTAACAAGATATCTATTAACGTTTTCGGGCTAGATGAGAAGCATGAAGTGTATCCGATAAAGGTTGTTGACATTGAACTAGCTGAACACTGTGACCTGTTACTATTGAATGACAGTAGTGGAAAACATCACTACGTATATATAAAGAATTTTGAGAAACTCATTCGACGCCAGAAAACTAAATGTAATGGACGGGTTTATACTTTTAAGCGCTGCTTTACACATTTTGATGATCGACATGGACGAAGTGGACAGGAAAAACTACAAGAACATGCAGCCGTCTGTATTCAACATGGTGTTGCAAGGGTAGTTATGCCTAGCAAGGAGAAAGCAATTGTACAGTTTAAAAATGTTGAGAGGATGCTGAAAGTACCTTATGTCATCTATGCTGATTTTGAGAGTATTCTCACTCCATGCCATACGTGTATACCCAATCCTGAAACTTCCTATACAACCCCTTATCGAGAGCACACACCCATGAGCTTCTGTGTTTACGTGAAGCCTACATCCAGTGTTGATCATCTCGAAACTGGTCTTCCTAAGCAGCCCTATGTGTATCGTGGTGCAGATGCTGCTCAGAAGTTTATGCTGTACCTGACATATCTTGCAAAAATGATTGATGACATATACAAATCTGCTAAGCCTCTGAAACTTACGGATCAACAGCAAAAGGATTTTGAGTCTTCTACGACATGCCACTTGTGTGGAAAAACCTTTACAGAAGAGAACTATAAAGTACGCGACCATGATCACATCAGCGGTGAATATCGTGGAAGTCTCCATAATGAATGTAATTTAGCCTGTAAAACACCTAAATATATACCAGTCTTCATGCATAACCTTAGCGGATATGACTCTCATTTCATTGTTAAAGAGCTGGGTTGTACAAGTGAACGCGTGGAGGTAATTCCTAACTCTGAAGAAAGCTATATCTCATTCACCAAGTATGTAGGAGATATAAAGCTTCGATTTGTGGATAGCTTCCGATTCCTCAGTACAAGCTTGGATAAGTTGGTAAAAAATCTAACCTCGTATCCTGAAACGCTAAAGTACTTTGGAGAAGACAAATTGAAGTTGATGACCCGTAAGGGTGTATTTCCATATGATTTTGTTACGTCCTGGAATGTCCTGAACGAGACCTGCTTGCCTCCTAAGGAGTCCTTCTACAATAGATTAAATGAAGAAGAAGTTACTGATACTGACTACGATCATGCTAGAAATGTATGGGAGCTGTTTAATGTGAGAAACCTGGGAGAGTACAGCGATCTCTACTTAACTTCGGATGTACTTCTCCTAGCTGATGTCTTTGAGACGTTCAGAGAGCAAACCCTTAAAACACACAAAGTTGATCCTGCCCATTATTTTACCTCTCCAGGACTTACATGGGACGCCATGTTACTGTATACTGGAATTAAGCTGGAGCTGTTACAACATTATGATCAACTACTCATGGTGGAATCAGGTATAAGAGGAGGTTTATGCCAAGTTTCCCATCGGTATGCAGAGGCTAATAACTTTTATACGGAGAAGTTTGATCCGTCGAGACCAACCCAATTTATCACATACGAGGACGGTAATAACCAATATGGCTGGGCAATGTGTCACGCCCTTCCTTTTGGTGGATTTCAGTGGGTTTTGCCTGAAGAAATCAACTTAGAAAGACTACAAGAAGATGATCCTCATGGGTACATATTAGAAGTCGATATCGAGTATCCTGCAGAACTTCACAATCTACACAACGATCTACCTTTCCTGCCAGAGTGTATGAAACCATTGGAAGCATCTACAAAGAAACTGATACCCCATCTTGGATTTCGACAGAAGTATGTAGTGCATTACATGACTTTGAAGCAAGCTCTTGATCATGGACTACGACTAACAAAAATTCATCGTGTGCTACAATTCCGACAGTCTCGGTGGCTAAAACCTTATGTATAATTTAACAATAGGCTACGACAACAAGCTGCAAATGATTTCGAGAAGGATCTCTACAAGCTCTTTAACAACGCCATGTTTGGAAAAACTATGGAGAACCTGCGTAACCGTATGGATATACGACTGGTGACCAATGAAAAAAACTCTAGAGAAGCTGATCGCCAAGCCTACGTTTATCGATAGGACGATATATGCTGATAATCTAGCTGCTGTACATATGGCCTCTCGTCAGATTGTATTCAACAAGCCTATATACATTGGTATGAGTGTGTTGGACCTCTCCAAGACATTAATGTATAACTATCATTACGACGTGTTGTTGCCTTATTATGGAGCTGAAAACCTGAAGCTTATGTATATCGACACTGATTCGTTCATTCATCGTGTTACAACTGAAGATGTGTACCAGGACAAGCTACGTTTTCTTGAGCATCTCGATACATCTGATTACCCTGCCAGCCATATATGTCACTCTACTCAGAACAAGAAGGTATTGGGAAAATTTAAAGATGAGGCTAATAGCAAAATCATTCTACGCTTTGTTGGACTACGTCCTAAGATGTATGCCTTAGATATTCAAGGGTCAATGATAAAAAAGATTAAAGGTATAAAACGTAGCGCTATTAAGCAGTACATTTCGTTTGACAGCTATACAGACTGTCTTAAAACCAGTGAAATCATCAGAACACCTATGAATCTGATCCTGTCTCGGGAGCATGCTCTTGCTACAGTGCAAGTGAATAAAATTGCATTGACTCCGTTTGATGATAAAAGAATTATTGCTGAGGACGGGATAACGACATGTGCGTATGGACATTATGCCATTACAAACAGTGCTTAAAAGAATGTAAGTTAAAGATAAAATTTTCTCGTGAGTCTACAATCTTAAAAAGAGGGTTATCTGTGTGCTGTATATGCAGCTAGCTGACGACCGATGAAGAAAGAAGAAGATGGAAGGGGAGGTGTTAACCCTGCCATTAGGAGCAATCCTAGTGCTAGTCTCTAGCCTAGATAAAAGGAGAAAGGCACGTACGATGGACTAAATTAAGGTATGTTGATGCATGGCTTTTCATGCATGGCAGTTTATCCCTCTCAGCCTCGTCCACTAACTGTTCAACATATAAAAGGTTTGTAAGATTTAGAAAAAAAGTATATAAAGTGCTGTAACGTTGGATGCGAAATGTTTATAATCTAATTACTCTCTATATTACCATGAATACCTGTGATACTATCTGAATTACCTTTTAAAATGACTTAAATACGTGTGATACTACTCGAATCAATTGAAATTACATTAAATAGCTCTGATACGAAACCCTGATCATTGAATCTAGCCTCCTGTGATACTAGCTGAGTTACTCTAAACACCTATGATGTTTGAATCGCCCAAATACCTAGACACTATCTGAATTACCTGTTAAAATGACACAAATACCATTGATACAACCTGAATCACCTGCATTTACCTTAAATAGCTGTGATACAAATCTCTGATCGAAATTATCACGAGCATCTGTGAAACTATGCTGATTACCCAAATACTTACGATATTACCTGAACTATCTGTAAAATACGAAACTAGGTTATAACCAACCCCTGGAACCTACCCTCCTGTAATGCTTGCTTAATTACTCTAAACACCTATGTTACTTGAATTATCCTAAATACTTACGAAACCCTCTGAATTACCTGTGAAATATGAAACTATGCTATACCCAACCCTGGAATCTAACCTCCTGTGATACAAGCTGAATTAGCCTAAATACCTACGATACTAGCTGAATTACCTGTGAAATCATGCATAGCTATGATGCAGTTAGCCTCTGGAATCTATTCTCCTGTGATACTAGCTGAATTGGCTTAAATGCTCACGATACTAGCTGAATTGCCTGTGAAAATGACTTAAGTACCTGTGATACTTACCGAATCAGGTGAAATTACCTTAACTAGCTCTGATACGAAACCCTGATCATTGAATCTAGCCTCCTGTGATACTAACTGAGTTACTCTAAACACCTATGATGCTTGAACGCCCAAATACCTAGACACTATCTGAATTACCTGTTAAAATGACACAAATACCATTGATACAACCTGAATCACCTGCATTTACCTTAAATAGCTGTGATATAAATCTCTGATCGAAATTATCACGAGCATCTGTGAAACTATGCTGATTACCCAAATACTTACGATATTACCTGAACTATCTGTAAAATACGAAACTAGGTTATAACCAACCCCTGGAACCTACCCTCCTGTAATGCTTGCTTAATTACTCTAAACACCTATGTTACTTGAATTATCCTAAATACCTACGAAACCCTCTGAATTACCTGTGAAATATGAAACTATGCTATACCCAACCCTGGAATCTAACCTCCTGTGATACTAGCTGAATTAGCCTAAATACCTACGATACTAGCTGAATTACCTGTGAAATCATGCATAGCTATGATGCATTTAGCCTCTGGAATCTATTCTCCTGTGATACTAGCTGAATTAGCTTAAATGCTCACGATACTAGCTGAATTGCCTGTGAAAATGACTTAAATACCTGTGATACTATCCGAATCATGTGAAATTACCTTAACTAGCTCTGATACGAAACCCTGATCATGGAATCTAGCCTCCTGTGATACTAACTGAGTTACTCTAAACACCTATGATGCTTGAATCGCCCAAATACCAATGATACTATCTGAATTACCTGCTAAAATGACACAAATACCATTGATACAATCTGAATCAGCTGCATTTACCTTAAATAGCTGTGATACAAATCTCTGATCGAAATTATCACGAGCATCTGTGAAACTATGCAGATTACCCAAATACTTACGATATTACCTGAACTATCTGTAAAATACGAAACTAGGTTATAACCAACCCCTGGAACCTACCCTCCTGTAATGCTTGCTTAATTACTCTAAACACCTATGTTACTTGAATTATCCTAAATACCTACGAAACCCTCTGAATTACCTGTGAAATATGAAACTATGCTATACCCAACCCTGGAATCTAACCTCCTGTGATACTAGCTGAATTAGCCTAAATACCTATGATACTAGCTGAATTACCTGTGAAATCATGCAGAGCCATGATGCAGTTAGCCTCTGGAATCTATCCTCCTGTGATACTATATGAATTTGCCTAAATACCTACGATTCTAGCTGAATTAGCCTAAATACCTACGATACTAGCTGAATTACCTGTGACATCATGCAGAGCCATGATGCAGTTAGCCTCTGGAATCTATCCTCCTGTGATACTAGATGAATTAGCCTAAATACATACGATACTAGCTGAATTACCTGTGAAATCATGCACTGCTATGATGCAGTCAGCCTCTTGCAATACTAGCTGAATTACTTACCTGTTAGTGTGAGTGGGTTAGCTTTTCCCGTTGCAGGTTACCTTTTTCCCTTTATGGCTCACCTTTTTCCCATTGGTGGTCACCTTTTTCCCTTTGCTGGTCACATTTTTCCCTTTGCTGGTCACTTTTTTCCCTTTGCTGGTCAACTTTTTCCCTTTGTGGGTAACCTTTTTCCCTTTGCTGGTCACATTTTCCCTTTACTGGTCACATTTTCCCTTTACTGGTCACCTTTTTCCCTTTGCTGGTCACGTTTTTCCCTTTGCTGGTCAACTTTTTCCCTTTGTGGGTTACCTTTTTCCCCTGAACGAGTCACCTTTTCCCTGAATAGGTTACGTGATGGGCATGTCTAGAACATTGACATGAAACATATTTTCATGAAGTTCTCGCTTAAAGTCGCTTTCAAGGTCTAGTATCTCCCTCCTATTCCATATCTCTCCTGTATATAAGTCCATATTCCTACTGCTACACTACCTGTCTAGACTAGCACCTCTCCTCGTTTTCCTATGCCTCTCATAAAACCATACTCTACTCTCAGCCACTGTCTAGTCTAGCACCTCTCCCGTATCCCCTGCCTCTCATAAAGCGTATTCCCCCTACTGCCCCCTGTCTAGCTGAGTATCTCCTTGGTTTCCTATCTAACATATATAAAACACATTCTACCTTCAACATCTGTCTATTCTAGCATAGGATCTCTCCGTTTTCCCTATCTTTTCCCATATAGACGTATACTCTGTCATTCAGACCTTCCTGACTATCCTAGCACTTCTCCTCATATTCCCCTACCTCTCTCATATATAAGATGCATTCCCTCCTTCAACCCCGTCTAGCCTAGCATCGACTCTCGTATTATCTATCTCTCGCATAAAACGCCTACTCTATAATTCAAAACTCCTAGCCTAATACCTCTCCTCGGTTCGCTATATCGCTCATATTCTACCCTTCAAGTCCTGTTTAGCATAACATCTTTCCTTGTATTCCCTATCTCTCTCGTATAAAGCATATCCCTCCCTCCTTTAGCATCTGACTAGCCTAGCATCAGCTGTGGTATTCCCTATCTCTCCCATATAAACGCATTTTCCTCCTTGAACCGTCGCATCTACCCTCGTTTTCCCTATCCTTTCCCATATAAACGCAAAAAACTGCGCCAGCTCTCTTATATATATCTTACTCTCGTGGTAATGCAAAGAGCGTGGAGTTTCAAAGACACCACATAAAAATCTGACTATCGTTTGAGCTACTGCATTCTTCTTATACTTACAACGAAGTTTGTAATGGCAGTTCATCTCAATTAACAAGAAGATTCTTTCACTTAAGCCGTGTGTAGGACAAGGTTGGAAAATAGAATCAGATTGAAAAATTCAATGTCATAGGCGAGATTTGAACTACGGATCTTCCAGTTTACGTCCAGGTGGCGCCGTGGTAACGCGTGAGACTCGTATTCTAGAGATCCCTAGTTCGTTTCCCGGCTACCGCCCAATCTGACCCATGGGTTTTTTTTTCGAGTGTTTTCCCGGGTCGTCAGTCGAATGCTGATATGATTTCTCTCAGCCCCCGAATATCGTTCCATTCCTCATTTTATTCATCCTTATCCCCGTTAGGTCTATTTCAGGATTGGAAGTGTCGGCGATGGTGTTGCGGTGCGGCGTGGCACAGAAAAAGGATTCTCTCTGTGGAACCCTATCCGTCTCTCTGTCTTCGGCTGGTTGCAAGGGTATAAGGGCCGCTTCTTGGGGGGCGTTGGAACCTCTGTTTGGGTTGGGGTCCCCGGTTTGCTTGCCCAACTGTCAGGGCGTCTCAATCTGGAAATTTTAAGTACTTTGTCATTGCTGTGCCGTCAATCCTGGTTCCGGCCGCTCGGTGTCTCTCACCTCGTCCCTCCCTCCCTCCCTCCCTCCCAGGAGCGCACCCTCGAAGGTCACAAGCACAATATCCTCATTCACTGAATCGGGGTCGAGTCCCCTCCGCTACACATTCCATTCCATTCTAGACCAGAGAAAAGAGGAATTTTAAGAATTCAGAACGTGAATCGCAATACAAAGCCTTTTTTGGGGGGATGGGGCATCTTCAGACTTGTAACTTGAAAGCAATTTAGTTGTCAGAATAGAGTGCTTTCAAGTGAACCAATTGCAACAAAAGCACATCAACCTATCAGCATTAACACTTCGGGTCACTATTTTGAAAAGTTAGCTTATATGTTATCCTAAACGAATAAAACAGCTATATAGAACCTCATATTTTGCGCTAAAGGTTGTTTCCTCGTATCTATTAACATTTTGCATACAATACCTAAATAGGTGTTTTTACTCTACGTCCACTATACGACTGGCACAGTTTTTCTTCTTTTCACTTGTGAGTGTCATAAAAGGGGAATTATGTTTCAAATAAAACAATCTTTATTCGTTTTTCAGTAACAAACGCAAAATATATCTCATTTTGAAGAAAATTTAATGTTATATTTAATTGTTTCCAAACTGCTTCAACAGTTTGACATTAATATTACTTTTGCTGCCATATTTTTAAAACATTACTTGAATATTATCAGAACTGAATGTGCCAACTGTATGGAACTACACACTTAGCGCTAAACGTTGTGATCGATATCTATGACAATTAAAAAGCAAAACAAACTTATATTCAAGGTAATAAATACCCTTGGAGCTCGCGTAGAACGTTCTATTAGTGATAATTATGAAACTATTATTATTAGTATTATTATTTATTACTAGCAACAATCATTAAAACCCAGATATGCATTATGCGAACCTTGTTTTTCAAGAAAATTACTGAATCTTAAACTTGTGTAGCACCCGCATAAAGAGTGCAATATTTGATTTTTAAACAATATATTATGCAAAGAAAATGTTAATTTATTTCGCTTGACTAGTTCTAATAAAGAGAAGAGTATTTGGTTTCGTCTTCTTTGTTCTTAGAGTCAGGTCGCTGAATGCACACACAGAAGTAAATGTGACCTTTGAGACGATACCGGCACGCTGGCTATAGCCAGGCATGACTAGTCGAGATGAAATTTCTTCCCCCTCTTCCTCTACACCCCTTGGCCCATCGGAAAACCTTTAAAGCCCACTGTACGTGCATAGCGCGCAGAGCATCCATCGTGCTGGTACCACATTTGCAACCTCGTTTGTAATGACACATCTTCTAACAATAACGGCAACTCTTCCGTTAAAAAAGTTTCTTACTTTGCACCTGGCAAGGTGCCATCAATGAAGTACGGTCCCGTTACCTTGTCACCCAAAATCCCACACCACACATTAACAGACCAGGGCCTTGATGTTTCACTTCTCGTAACCAATGTGGTCTTTCCACAGTCCAATAGTGCATATTGTGTCGATTTACCTCACCGTGATTTGTGAAAGTACACTCTTCACTAAACAATACGAGCTGAAAAGAAGTTGTTATTAATCCGCAGTCTGTCTTATGCCCGCCTACAGAACGTTAGTCTATTCAGAAAATCGTCACCATGTAGTTGTTGATATAATGACACATGTTAGGGATGGAATTTATGCCCTTTCAATAATCTGAGGACACTGCTTTTGGATATTTCCGCATTGGTTTCTAATTCGCTAGAACTGACATGGGGGTTGTAATTCACTGCAGCTAACATCGCAGCGTCCCTATCTTCGTCCGTAGGTGTTCTTCTGCGCCTCATTTTCTTTGGCTGGACACTGCCTTCTGCGGAGAATTGTTTTAAAACACGATAAAATAAAACTATTGATGGAGTTCTTCTATCAGGAAACCTCTCCGCGTACAGAAAAGTAGTATATACTACATCTCTCCTAGATTCTCCGTAAATGAGAACCATATCCACCTTTTCTGGTTGAGAAAGTTGGTCCATTTCAACCCACAGTCAACTGAGTACGTTTCAAATATTAAATGACTTGAATGGAACTGATGGTTGTTATTCGGTGATCGCTAATTCTAGGTACTACTACCAGTGGATCCACCTGGACTCGAAGGCGGCTGCAAGTACACTAATGACAGTTGCAAGGAAACCGTCCTACTGTGGAAAGTAAACAAAACAACGGACACAATGTCTCATTGTCTCCACGCCTACTTTTATTATGCTGCACTGTGTATAATGGGTCCAACCATTCACTGCGCTCTTCGTACACTGAGCTTCAAATGTTTTCCAATGGGCGAGAGCGTTGAGGGAAACGGGAGAAGAACTTTCTTATCGAGTAGTTGTGCTTGTCCTGGGGGCGGTGTTATTGCAAGTGTTTATTTACGTTTGCATGCAGTCGTTTGAGGTGAGGCGAGCGGGGTAGCTTCTGTTGCGGAAATAAGAAACTAAATAGTTTGTTCTATACTCAAACTATCTGTCCAAACGAAAGAAATTTGCACATTTTTTCCACACGCGTTTAAACAAATTAATACTGCACGTTTTGTAGCAGTGCTAATATTGTTTTAGAATTTTTTAAACAAATCTTAAAAAATATTATCAATATAATCAATTTTTCGTTCATAATAATAGTAGTAATATTAATAAGCATGCGATAAGTATAACACTTTGGGCTATCTTACAGAAAATCGGATAGCAGAAAACGTTTACTTGGTTTGGATATAAAGTTTGTCTGCTGATAAATTATTATTATTATTATTATTATTATTATTATTATTATTATTATTATTATTATTATTATCATAAACATGTGATAATTTAACACTATGCGCTATTTCGCGCAAAATTGGACAGTAGAAGACGTTTACTTCTTATTTTGGATGAATAGATATACTTGGTAAGGTGCTGCGTTTATCCTTTTATTTCTTTATTTTATTTAGTTATTGATTTTTGTAAAAATTTTGCGTTAATTTTTATGTAGTTAGTATTATTTTTTTAAACACTTGGCATTATTTCAAAGGGGACGGAATATATTTAAAGATATCAATGTTATTGGATTTTACAACTTTTTCCAAAGTTTTCTAATGGTACTTTTAAATTTATTTCCACGCTATATATAGCTTTTTTAATCAGTCTGCATTCTATTAAAGTGGACTGCGTATATTTAAAGATTCCAGTTGTTTTTTCTAATTTTTTCCCAAAATTTCTAATGGTCCTTTGTAAATTGGTTTCCACGCAATATTTTTATTCTTAAACCTTTCCAAAAGACTTAAAAATTCCAAAATCCCTAATATTTTTCAGTGATATGAGACATTTCTAATACTCTCCAGCAACACCTACTTGTTCATTAGAATTGTTTCTTAGCCCTCACAGAGTCTGGAAGTGTGAACGTGAGTGCGTTTCAAAGATACAACCCGAAAATCCAATGTTGACCTATAGAAAAAGTCAGAGTTACGAACATCAAGGAATTGTTACTAAGGCAAAGCCCCGAAATGACCAGTATAGTTAAAGGGGGAAACAATAAATAAACAAATAACACCTACTTGTTTCGAAGCTTTTCTCAGATTGACTGCATCGGTAAACCAGGGCTTGAGCATGAATGTATAACAGATAAAAACAACTTTATGTTGAAGTTGGCGATCGACTATTTTACAAAATGCATAAAAGACAATCAGACATGTTGGTTTTGAGCTATTTTTTCGCATGACGTTAATAAAATTGACAAAGTCCTTCAAATCCGGTTAAATAATATACATGATACCTAGAAACAGTTTCCATAAGATTTTGGAGAATAGTTTAATATAAGACGGTTTTATCGTAAATACGAAAAAAGCAGAACGTTAATACTAATAATAATAATAATAATACTTGGGTATGTATTTTTGGAATTTCAAATCCGGAAACAAAAGCTATATCTATCTAAAACACCTCTTGTGCCTTGGGTTGAAATTGCTTCCTGATTTGATACTACACGTTTCTAAGGGGGCCTTATTTTATTCCCTTGTCTCCCCACTTTATTTTCTGTGCTTTCCTGTTGTCCGTTGTTTACACATATACACAATACACACAAACAACCATACCCGAGGCGGAACTCGAAACCGCGACCCTTTGCGCGGCGGAGCGCACAAAGACATATGCTACAGCGACCTCGGCTACGAGGGCCGGCTAAAGTTAAAACTAGATTGTTTTATGACTGGACTTCGCACTGATGCATATCGAATACCTACTTCTTTTACTTGCGTTACGTTATCTTTAACTTTCATCTGAAGCTCGGTCTTCTGGTGTTGCTGACAACAGCCATACATAGTATTTCCTTAGTCTCTAAATGAAATAATACATTAATCGGAGAAACATTAATGTTGAATGTATAACAAAAATATGTTGTAGATGTTCATTTACAGTTTTAATTCTATTCTCATAATAATTGAGTTCAGTATATTTCGTTCACAGACGCATTTATTTATTTTAGCTTATTACTGAAAAAAGCAGTAAGGATTCGGCAGTCTGCAAAAGCGTCTGTGTTATTGCTTCAAACGCTATTAACATTATTAAACGAATTCAAATCTCACTTCTAAATATTTTAGTTTACTTTATACAGAATGGTTCTCATACATGCAAAATAAAGAAAGGTAGAAAGATAACAGGTGCCAATAGTGTGGTAAGATTAAGTAGCTGGAGAAAACTTTATTAATTTCAAGTTTAATAACTGGCCATTCACATCCAAAAGAGCATTCAGCGTTCTTGGAATTGAAGCAACAAGTGACACGCATATGTGTGATCGTCTCCGCACGCTCTCCCACACTTCCTGGACACGTTCCTCCAGGTTCCCCCCCCCCCCCCCAGGGGCTCACCTTATGTGAGTACGGGTTTGGCGTACCCTGGGGTTCCCGAGCCGCTCATCGCCATATTCATCCCTTCATCCCCGTCCGGTCGAGGTGGGTTCATTCTCGTTACCGGGGGACTCAAGGTAGGTTCTCGTGCGTTCTGTGCATTTCATTACATGACGCCCCTCGCCATCGTTTCTTCCTTCTCTTCTATTTACGCACATTTCGCCCCACGTCCATTCATTTACACATCCATTTTCCTTCTTCGCCGGCCTACCTTGCGTGCGAAACGCCCACACACTTTTAGTTTCTTTTGCCCTTTTATTTTAATCCTCCGTGGACACAGCCTGACGGATACCCGCGCACTAGGTGCGCAGCTAGGTGAGTGGGTAATGACATCATCCCCACCACCAGGGGTTGTCATGTAGGGTATGTGTTGTATCCACTGTTCAACTGCAGTCCCGCGAGGGGCCATTGCATGAGCTGCTGACTTCTGACGGCGATTGGGTCCCTCTGTCTATGTTCTGGGAGGTGTGACCCTGGGGTGAGTTTGGTAAAGATAGAGTTTGGTAAAGCCGGGGTAACGCCCGGGAAGTCAGAGCCCGAGGTCGGAGACGGTTGCAATGGTGGAGGATTTCTTTCGCTTTGGAGCACCCTTTCTCCATTATTAATAACAAGCGCCGAAAAGTCATTGCAACAGAGGTAGCACCACCAACAACTGGTTGTTACTTAGTGATTACCCGTACAGAGGAAGGAACAATCATTCGAGAAGGTGAAACCTTTTATAATCCAGAAGGGCATTGACTCAATTGCTGGTTCTATTCATTCCTGCACTCACCTACGAAACGGTTCAATGTTGGTTCAGAGTAAGACCTTGTTGCGCGTCACGCTTCTCCACGGTTATCGTATCTGTGTTAAGAAGCACCGCACCTTGAATTCCTGTAGAGGCGTTGTCACCACTCACAGCCTCGACGGAATGTCGGATGATGAACTGGTCGAGTATCTTTCCGACCAAAAGGTAAGAGCGCTTCATCGAGTGCAGGCTATACGCGACGGAGTATTGGTACCAACTCGTACCCAGTTTCTCACGTTCGATGGTGTCGATCTGCCCTCTAGTATTTCGGCAGGGTACGAACGTATTGCGATGAGGCCCTATATTCCTAGACCTCTGCGTTGTTTCAAATGCCAACGTTTTGGACATACGCAAGTCTCATGTAAGAGTGCCATTACTATCTGTGCCTCATGTAGCCAGCCGTCACACGATGGTACCTGTTCATCCGGACCCGTCTGCGTCAATTGCAAAGGGTCTCATTCTGCTTCATTTGCTGACTGTCCGTGGTAATTGGACGAGAAGGCGATCCAGGAGATCCGGGTAAAGGAGAAACTCTACTTCGCCGAAGCCCGAAGGCGTTACCATGCGCTCCAAACTTCTCTCCTGCGATCGGGAACATTCAGTTCTGTTGTTGCCTCGCCAGTACACCGGAAAGATGCAGAGACTGAAACCTGGACCATGACTGCATTGACCGCCACTACCATCCGACCGTCCATTTCAGCTACAGTTATCAAGCCCTCTAAATCTGGTCCAAAGATTATGAAGTGACAAGGCACTGAGAAAAAATCGAAGCAGAAATTTCGCAGAGAAGATTTTTTGAACGACCCTCCGCGTGTACGCGTTAAGAAGAGTTCACCTTCTCCTCCTCGAAGGTCACAGTCCCAGGATGCTCCTGGGACAAGTCGCGCTCAGCGGCTACCTTCACCCATTGCCACCCAGAACCGATTCTCGGCGCTTGAATCGGTTTCTGGCACTGAGCGCGTGGGCCCTCCCCTTCGAGGAGCCTATGGTGTCTGACCAACTCCATACAAAAAGCCCGAGCCCGAAGGATAAGCAAAAAGTCATTTTGAGCCGCCCTTCTAAGTAAGAAGTTTATCCCCTTTATTCACGGCTATTCTGACCTGGAATTTACGTGGTGTACGATCGCATACGGCGGAACTGCAACTTAATTGCGTTCTCATTCACCTATGGTCGTGTGTTTGCAGGTGACTAAGCTTCGCCCTCACGATCCTTTTGATCTCCGAGGGTATACCCCGGTTCGCTACGATCTTGAGCCGGAGGAGGGTACTCCTGCTCATGGAGGTGTCATTATTGGTGCGTAACGACGTTCATTTTCAAACTCTCACATTTACGTCAGACTTGCAAGCTGTTGCCGTTAGGCTTCAATTACCCGGCTTTTTCTTTTCTGTTTGCTCCATCTATACACCTCCGTCGTATCCCCTCGCTCACGCGAACGTTCGCGATCTCCTGTCCGATCTCATAACACCATTTCTTTTGTTGGGAGATTTTAATATCCATCACCCGCTGTGGAGCTCGCCAAGGGTTTTGTGCGAGGGGAATGCTTCTTTGCGACCTTTTTGATCAGTTCAGCCTATCCATCCTCAATACAGGTGAACCTACTTTTCTTTCGGATTCTTCTAGTAATTTCTCTCACTTGCACCTTGCCGTTTGCATACTTCAGTTTGCTAGTCGTCTGCAGTGGAATGTCGTCGCTGACAACTACTCCAGCGACCATTACCCCTGCATCGTTTCTCTTCTGTCTCACCACGTCCAGCATTCCAGAGTACCTACCTGGATATTCCAAAACGCCGACTGGTGATTGTACTCCAGCCTCGTGTGTTTTGCGGACCAGCCCTTCACCGACGTTAACCAAATGGTTCAGCACCTTACGTCTACGATTCTATCTGCCGCCGAACGCACATTTCCCCGATCATCCTCTCACCCTCGGGGTATTCCTGGTGTATTCCTGTTCCGTGGTAGAACGACGATTGTCGGGACGCCGTTCGTGCTCGTAGAACTGCGCTTAGGGTGTTTCGGCGACACCCTACACTTGATAATTTGGTTACTTTTAAACAATCGCGCGCCAGGGCTCGTCGCATTATTCAGGATAGCAAGAAGGCATCTTGGACTCGTTTGTCGAGTCTTTTAATCGCTCCACACCTTCCCCTGTTGTTTGGGATAAACTTCGTCGCTTCTCCGGTAAAGTGTCGCATTGTACCTACTGTTTCTGGCCTTCAGGTTTCCAATGCCACCGTTGTGGATCCGGCTGCCATTGCTAACACTCTGAGTGCTGCCTTTGAGGCAGTTTCCAGTTTTGACCATTATTCCTCCGGCTTTCGCATTCTCAAAGACCGGCTGAATTCCGAGACCTTTAATGTTCGGTCTGCTAATAAGGAGTATTATAATGAACTTTTCACAATGAGGGAGCTGGAGCACGCTCTTCATTGCTCAAGGCACTACGCTCCTGGGTCGGACGGCATTCATGTCCTGATGTTAAAGAACCTTTCAGCCGACAGTGAACTCTTTCTCTTACAGGTCTATAACCGTATTTGGCAAGACGGCATTTTTCCTTCCGTTTGGCGCGAAGCCACCATTGTCCCTATACTTAAGCCTGGGAAGGATCGCCAACTACCTTCCAGCTACCGCCCTATCTCCCTCACCAGTTGCATTTGCAAGGTGATGGGGCGCATGATCAACGGGCGGTTGACATGTTGGCTTGAGTCTCAGAAGGTTGTAGCGAACGCTCAGTATGGATTTCGTCGCTATCGCTCTACCGTCGACCATCTGGTGTCCCTGTCGACGCATGTTATGAATGGATTTCTGAGAAAGTGTCAAACCGTGGCTGTGTTTTTTGACCTGGAGAAAGCTTGACACTTGTTGGAGGGGCGGCATTTTACGTACACTTCACGGATGGAATATCCGCGGTCGTCTTTCCGTATTTCATCGGGAGTTCATGACGGACCGCGTTTTTCGTGTACGTGTGGGCTCGGTTTTATCTAGTCGTTTTATGCAAGAGAACGGAGTACCGTAGGGCTCTGTACTCAGTGTCACACTTTTTGCGATTGCTACCAACCCCATTGTTGATTGTATTCCACCTGGCATTTCATCGTCTCTTTTCGTTGGCGATTTTGCTATTTATTGTAGTTCTAGGCGGACCTGTCTGCTTGAACGCCGTGTCCATAACTGTATCGACCGTCTCTACGCCTGGAGTAACGCCAACGGCTTTAATTTCTCCGCCGAAAAATCCCTCTGTGTTAATTTGTGGCGCCGGAAGGCTTTCACTCCGTCCTCTCTCCATCTTGGGCCGGAGGTCCTTCCATTTGCAGACGAGTTGAAATTTTTTTAGTTGATCTTTGATAGAAAGCTTAGCTGGACTTCGCACATTTCCTTTTTAAATGCAAAGTGTGACCGTTCTCTTTATCTTTTACGTGTTTTAAGTGGCACATCCTGGGGAGCTGATCGGACCGTCCTTCTGCATCTTTATCGCTCTTTGGTCCGATCCAAGCTTGATTACGGGTGCATTGTTTATTCGTCGGCACGTCCATCTGTGTTACGTCGTTTGAATGCCATTCACCATCGTGGTATAATAGTGACTTCAGGGGCCTTTCCAACGAGCCCTGTACCTAGTTTATATAGTGAAGCTGCAGAACCTCCGCTGTCTTTCAGGCGTATGATCTTTTTGTGCAGCTATGCATGCCGACTCTCAAGCTTGCCTGACCACCCGCCCTTCGACTTATTTTTCGAGGATTCGCTTGATCGACAATATTTAGTTAGCTCCTCTGCATTGCTCCCTCCAGGGGTTCAATTTCGGCAACTTCTTTGGCATTTGGTCGTTACTCCAGCGCTAGCCCTTCCAAGGGGGGAAACGCGTTTTCCTCCATGGTTGAGCGCTGAGGCCCACTGTCACCTTGGGTTAACCTCGATGCCGAAGAATGCGACCCCTTCTTCAGTCCTTAGATCAGTGTTTTAGAGCTACGGGCGCAAATCGGGGACTTTAAGTTTATATATACTGATGTTTATACATTCAGCGGCACGACCTACGGCACTGTGTTGTTTGTACGCTTTCTCTGAGTGCCCTTCAGAGTATTAACGCGTTGTACAATTACCACCCCCTCGTACAGCGCATACATGACCTGCTCCACTCTCTTGGTGCCTCTGGCATCAGCGTCTCTTTTATGTGGATTCCAGGTCATGTGGGCATCTCTGGAAACGATTCAGCTGACGCCGCTACCAAATCGGCCATTTTATTACCCAGATGTTTTACCTGTGTTGTTCCCTCGTCAGACTTATGTTATTTTACGTCGCGGTGTCCTCTCGCTTTTGCGCGATGAGTGGACAGCCCTCCAGGGGAACAAGTTGCGGGAGGTTAAACCTCTCCCGTTAGTCTGGGGTACCTCTTCTCGTTCTTCACGTCGGGAAGAGGTACTTTTAGCGCGTTTACGAATTGAACATTGCCTTTTTAGTCATAGATACCGGCTCAGTGGTAACCCCGCTCCACTGTGTGAGCAGTGTGATGCGCCCTTAACGGTGCGTCACATTTTAGCAGAGTGGCAAGTTTTGGCTCCACTGCGCGTTCGCGTAGGTTTGCCTGTTGGCATAGCCAACGTTTTGGCAGACGACTCGCATGCTGTAGATTGTCTTTTACGTTTTATAAGTGACAGCGACCTTGATTTTATTGTGGTAGCATTTAGAATTTGATCTGTTGTGTTTTTTAGTGTTTTTGACCAAGCGGGTGTGTATAGGGTTTTTTGGTTTTTTGGCTTTTAAATTGTCTATTTTATACATGGTAAGGGCGCTAATAATCTTAGCTTTTTGGCGCCCTTAAGTCCTATCTCATCATCATCGTTCTTCTCGCCGGGAAGAGGTACTTTTAACTCGTTTACGAATGGGACATTGCATTTTTAGTCATAAATACCTACTCATTGGTGACCCCGCGCCTCTCTGTCTACAATGTGATGATGATGATGATATGCGGTTTAAGGGCGCTAAACTGCTGAGGTCATCAGCGCCCTTACAATGTATAAAATATAAGGTCAAAATATAAAAGACAGGTAAAAGAACCGCATAATTAAAAAACGGGACACAAACCCGCGATGTCAAAAAGCTAAAAATAACAATGATAAAACAATAACAATAACGATAACAACAATAATAACAAAAAAAATAACAATAACAACAATAATAACAATAACAACAATAATAACAATACAAATATCTGAAAAACCAACACGCTAAAAGCATAGTCAATAAAAGATTAAAACGTGTCAAGAACTGTAGAATGTCAGGGACACGAGCGCCAATGTCCATTGGGGAGGAGATGCCCCATTAAAAAACAAGAGAAAAGTACATAGTCAAAAGACGCTCAGCGCATCAAATGCGTCTGGTAAATCCAATGTCATTGATAAAACGTAAAAGACACTCTACAGCACGCGCGTCGTCTGCCAGAACGTTGGCTAGGCCAACAGGCAGACCAACACGGACGCGCAAAGGAGCTAAAACTTGACAGTCTGCTAAAATGTGACGCACCGTTAAGGGCGTACCACACTGCCCACAGAGTGGTGCGGGGTCACCACTCAGCAAATACTTATGACTAAAAATGCAATGTCCGATACGAAGGCGTGTTAAAATTACCTCTTCCCGACGAGAAGCACGGGAAGAGGTAGCCCAGACTAACGGGAGAGGCTTAACCTCCCGCAACTTGTTCCCCTGGAGGGCCGTCCACTCATCGCTCCAAAGCGAGAGGATGCGGCGACGTAAAACAATAAACAAATCTGACGAGGGAACAACAGAGGTAAAACGTCTGGGTGATAAAATCGCCGACTTGGCAGCGACATCGGCAGACTCATTACCTGAGATGCCCACATGACCTGGAATCCACAAGAAGGAGACGCTGATGCCAGAGACATCAAGCGAGTGGAGCAGTTCATGAATGCGCTGTACGAGCGGGTGGTAACTGTACAGCGAACTAATACTTTGAAGAGCACTCAGGGAGTCGGAACAAATAAAACAGTGCCGTAAGTCGTGCCGCCGAATGTATAAAAGAGACTGATAAATGTTGAAAAGTTCGGCGGTAAAAATCGAACATTGCTCTGGTAAACGAAAGGTAAAACTATTTTTACCACAAAAAAGGCACATCCTACTCCAGCATCAGTCTTAGATCCATCAGTAAAGATAAAAGGCAAGTCCCCGAATTGCGACTGAAGTTCTAAAAACGCTGATCTAAAGACTGAAGAAGGGGTCGCATTCCTCGGCATTGACGATAACCCAAGGTGACAGAGGGCCTCAGCGCGCGACCATGGAGGAAAACGCGTTTCCCCCCTTGGAAGGGCCGGCGCTGGCGTAACGTCCAAATGCCGAAGTAGCAGTCGAAATCGAACCCCTGGAGGGAGCAATGCAGAGGAGCTAACTAAATATTGCCGGTCAAGGGAATCCTCGAAAAATGCCGCGAAAGACGGGTGGTCAGGCAAGCTTGAGAGACGACAGGCATAGCTGCACAAGAGCATCTCACGCCTGGAGGACAGCGGAGGCTCTGCAGTTTCAGCATAAAGACTGGGCACGGGGCTAGTTGGAAAGGCCCCTGTAGCGACTCTAAGACCACGATGATGAATGGGATTCAAACGACGTAACACAGATGGACGTGCCGACGAATAAACAAAACACCCGTAATCAAGTTTGGATCGGACCAAAGAGCGATAAAGGCGAAGAAGGACGGTCCGATCAGCTCCCCACGATGTGCCACTTAAAACACGTAAAAGATTAAGAGAACGGTCACACTTTGCTTTTAAAAAGGAAACGTGCGAGGTCCAACACAACTTCCCATCAAAAATCAACCCCAAAAATTTCGCCTCGTCTGCATACGGAAGTATCCCTGGCCCAAGATGGAGAGAGGGCGGAGGGAAATACCTCCGGCGCCAGAAGTTGATGCAGACGGATTTCTCGGTGGAGAAATTAAAGCCGTTGGCGTTACTCCAGGCGTAGAGACGGTCGATACAGCTCTGGAGACGGCGCTCGAGTAGACAGGTCCGCCTTGAACTGCAATAAATAGCGAAATAGCAACAAAAAGGGACGATGAAATGCCAGGTGGAATACAATCAACAATGGGGTTGATAGCAATCGCAAAAAGTGTGACACTGAGTACAGAGCCCTGCGGTACTCCGTTCTCTTGAATAAAACGACGAGATAAAACCGAGCCCACACGTACACGAAAGACGCGGTCCGTCATGAACTCCCGAAGAAATATGGGAAGACGACCGCGGATATTCCAATCGTGAAGTGTACGTAAAATGCCGCCCCTCCAACAAGTGTCATAAGCTTTCTCCAGGTCAAAAAATACAGCCACGGTTTGACACTTTCTCAGAAATCCATTCATAATATGCGTCGACAAGGACACCAGATGGTCGACGGTAGAGCGATAGCGACGAAACCCGCACTGAGCTTTCGCTAGAAGTTTCTGAGACTCAAGCCACCATGTCAACCGCCCGTTGATCATGCGCTCCATCACCTTGCAAATGCAACTGGTGAGGGAGATAGGGCGGTAGCTGGAAGGTAGTTGGCGATCCTTCCCAGGCTTAAGTATAGGGACAATAGTGGCTTCGCGCCAAACGGAAGAAAAAATGCCGTCTTGCCAAATACGGTTATAGACCTGTAAGAGAAATAGTTTACTGTCGGCTGAAAGGTTCTTTAACATCAGGACGTGAATGCCGTCCGGCCCAGGAGCGGAGTGCCGAGAGCAATGAAGAGCGTGCTCCAACTCCCTCATTGTGAATAGTTCGTTATAGCATTCATCATTAGCAGACCGAAAAGTATATGATGCGGAATCCAGCCGGTCTTTAATAGAGCGAAAGCCGGCGGAATAATGGTCTGAACTGGAAACCGCCTCAAAGGCAGCACCCAGAGTGTTAGCGATGGCTGCCGGATCCACTACGGTGGCATTAGAAACCTGAAGGCCAGAAACAGTACAATGTGACACTTTACCTGAGAAGCGACGAAGTTTATCCCAAACAACGGATGAAGGCGTAAAACGATTAAAAGACTCGACAAAACGAGCCCAAGATGCCTTCTTGCTATCATGAATAATGTGACGAGCCCTGACGCGCGATTGTTTAAAAGTCACCAAATTATCAAGTGTAGGGTGTCGCCGAAACACCCTAAGTGCAGACCTACGGGCACGAACGGCGTCCCGACAATCCTCGTTCCACCACGGAACAGGTGGCCCCCGAGGTTGGGAGGATGAACGGGGTATTGCGCGTTCCGCGGCAGAGAAAATAATAGACGTAAGGTGAGAAAATGTACCAGAAGAATCAGAAATAAAAGTAGGTGCACCTGTATTGAGGATGGAAAGATTGAACTGATAAAAAATGTCGGAAAGAAGAGTTCCCCTCGCACAAGCCCTTGGCGAACCCCATAGTGGGTTCTGTGGCCCTTCAGTGACAAAGTTATTCCATCTAATCAGCTGTCTGAATCTGATTTCCTAGTGAATATATTTAAGTTGAGCATCATACGAATTTAGCGCAGTATTGCATCAGTCTCCTTCCTCCATAGTAAAAGTGGACACTCCATCTACCAGTTTTCCCATCTGTTACGGCTGGATAACGTATTTCACAGGAACCATCAAATCAAATTTTACCTGTTGTTCATAAACATCCGCTTCATAGAGCAAACAGGGGAGCCTAACAGCAATATCATTGCCTTTAGAAACAAGGATATAAGCATAATGCCTATAGTTTTTAGAAGAAGTCAACGACGTCGAGGATATAATAATGGAATGATTCGACGCACACATCATGCTCTGCCCTTGATGCCCATCAGGTTAACATCACGCAATCAGCAGTTCCTACAGTTATTGGGCTTCAGAATCCTATAATCATGGACATCTTCAATGGTATCGAGATTCGACGACAAGATCACTAAGAAGAGGAACATGTGTTTTCACCATATAATACATCAGTTCTGGACTCTAACAACGAGTTTAGAATCCCTTGTCAAGTTGAACATTTATATACATTACACAGTCTCAGGGTGAAGAGAATGCTGTTGTTAAACCTGTACTCATCGAGTGGAGAAGGCTTGTGATTCGACTTTCTGATGGTGAGATCTCAAGACTGTTAAGCTGGATAAGACTCTGTTTCACCCATTTAGGACCACAGATCTGCATACTCAATCTGCTGTGTTACAGGAATTTACCTGAATAGTGACATCACATCTAAAATGCAGAAGCCGTGATTTGTCTTTTTTGATGCTCTGACTTAAGATCGAGTAATGCATCTAAAGACGGTTCTCTTTTTGATCATTGTGACATAACTTAAACTAATCATTGTAATGATTTATTTTTCATTAGGAATGCAAGGATTTTTAATGAATAAAAACACTATGTAAAAGCATACCTTAATTCTTTTATTGTTATTATTTATCTTACATTTCCATCACTTTCTCATCCGACTCATTGTTTCTGCATATGTCATTACACTTGTAACAGCAGGTTATGCAAATTTCCTTATTATTTAAATGAAAGTCTTTTTATTTTCATAATTTGTATTCCAGCGTGGCAAACCGTCTTAATGCTGTTAATGTATACAGGGCTCAAGTCTTTTAGGATACAAATTTCACCATTACTTAAAGTATTTTCACAGTCACTTAAATTATTGCTCACAATGCTTAATTTCAGTGAATATAGGGAGGCTAGTTCGAGCTAACTCTCAGCCATGCATTGAATTGTATACAAAATTGACCGTATTTTTTCATTGTATACCCTGTAATGTTATATAAGGATCCTGTCTTAATGTGTTTCGGTGATGTAGATGTCTCAGCACCCGTTTCTTGCCGAAATGTTTCTTGTAGGTATTCTACCCTCCAATAGCGTCAGCATCCATTGCATGGTAGCAGGCTATTCCTCTTCTTCTTCCTCTTATTGCACACCCTGAAACATTGCACAATGAAAGTCTTAGAAAACTATCTTGGTCAAGTAAAGGCAACCTGGAAAGAATTACATTTTTTGTTATGATGCATGTAAAATGAAGCATATGGCACATGTAAAAGAAGCACAATGATTTGTATAAACATTCGGATATTTAGAGTTATTTCAATGCGCTAGATATAATTAAACTCAAAGCATGTGATATTGTAATTTCGTTAATTTTTTATAAAATTCTATAATATGCATCTTTTGTATCTTTATATGTAATATCAATGAGTCAGTTGCTTTATTTATGAATTTTTCATTGTGAAATGGGAGAACATTCAATACTTAAGTTTGACACTTCTACGCACCTTCTTTGCATGTAAAAAAGACAATTTACATGTCTTAAATTTCCCCGTCTCTGCCATGCCATTATACTGTAGGTATACGCTCCCAGGTATTTCTGCAATCTCTTGATCGGTTAACGAATTATAGTGCTCTGGCAAGAACACTTGACAATCCTCCAGCGAAGATACGATCCTGGTACCATATCTTGTTTGAACTCTCTTTAAGGACTTTATCTCATAGTTAAGACCTATTTCGAGATCTTGAACTCGACGAGTCGGTAGGAAACTACGCTCTTCCACCATCTTGTTAAGTCTATCAGCTAAACAATCTGTAACAGACATTGTCATGAATTATTATTTTCACTACATTATTCAAGTTGAAGAACTAGGGTGTGTATGTTTTGTAAGTAAGCCTATGAAGGTGTAGAGAAATAAAGAATAAGTACAGAAAATCATGTGAATGTTCATTGAAGATGAGCCAGCAGAGAACCAAAGAATGAGTAGAGGAAATCGTGTGCGAATGTATAGTGAAACAAAGAATGAGGGGGAAAATCGTATGAATGTTTAAGTAAGAAGAATGTGTTGAGAAGATCATGTGAATGTCAATAGAGAAATGAGCTGAGAACGTCGTGTGAATGTTAACAAAGCATGAACCTGCAGGGGGACAAAGAATGAGTAGAGGAAATCATGTGAGTGTATAGTGAAACAAAGAATGAGGGTAAAGTCGTATGAATGCTTATGTAAGAAGAAGGTGTGGCGAAAATCATGTGAATGTTAATGGAAGCAAAGAATGTGAAGAGAAAGTCATGTGAATGTTAACAGAGCATGAACCTGTAGGTGGAATAAAGAATGAGTAGAGGAAATCATGTGAGTGTATAGTGAAACAAAGAATGAGGGGAAAGTCGTATGAATGTTTATGTAAGAAGAATGTGTGGCGAAAATCATGTGAACTGAAGAAGAGTATGCAGTGAAATCCATGTGAATGTAAAGCACAGATTAGAAAATATGATGCTCTTTGTAACGAATCGTCTTTCATGTACTGTAACGTTTAAATAAAATTAAATGTATTGTAAAAGCCAACAGTGATTTTGTATAGTTATTTAAAACTCACCTTGCATTGCCCCGTTTTGATATGTGCTGAATGTGTAGACGGCCTGTAGCTCACGTTGCTTTTAAAGCTCTTTAAAACTTGAATGTAAAGTTAATAAGTACACAACAGTTCTAACATGGGACAGATGTCTGTTTATATAGGGATCTAAACCCCCTCCAGGCGATGCCTGCACGTCATCATGGCTGTGGTGCTTACACGTCACGTGATTATTGCAGCCAATGGCATCATCTCTTGCTACGCATGCGCAGAGGCCCTCAGCACTTCTATCCCTGCTTGTTTCACTTCCTCTCCCTCTCTCGCTCTCTCTCTCCCTCTCTCGCTCTCTCTCACACAGCTGCATGCAGTTAAAGCATCAATCTAAGTGATGTATTCTAGAGTACAGAGGAAAATCAGTGAAGTCATTGAAAGATCGGGGTTCGAACTAGGGGCAACTGATTGAAAATTATATACAGCATTAATTGTTCATTGTATGAGCTATCAAACATGCTTTCGTCTACAGCTCTATCTCTGCTAGTTTCTGCGATAATTGAGATTTAAACTTAAGGATCGAACCCTGGACGTCAGGTACCCTAATATACACCCGCAAGATATTATCTGATGACATAAACGTAATAGGTTTATTTGGTACCTTTGTCTTAATTATTTACTGTTATTAAATTTATAAGTAAACTTCATTGAATCGGTATTCGAACTCAGAACGCCAGAAACAAAATTATTTATAATATTAGTTTGATGTGTTTAAAAGACCTGTATGCAGTTGCAACATTGATCTAAGTGATATATTCTAGAACACAGTGGAAAATTAAGGAAGTCACTGAAAGATCGGGATTCGAGCTAGGGACACTGATTGGAAATTATATAAAGCATTAATTGTTCATCGTAGGAACTAAAAATCGTGCTTTGGTCCGCACCTTAATCCCTGCTAGTTTCTGAGATAATTGAGATTTAAAGTTAAGGATCGAACCCATGACACCTGGACTCTAATATACATGCACAAGAAAGGAGCTAATGGCATAAAAGTAATAAAGTTTATTTACTGTCTTTATTTTAATTAGTTTTGGAGTTATTAGAAGACCGGTTTCGAGCAATCGTAAATGGAGCCTTGCATCCCGAGCTATAATTAGTTTTTATTGCATCATTTTGTCTCTTTTCATTCAGGACATGCGCGTGAGTTGGTGTGTGCGTGTGTGGGTTGGTGCTGTTGGGTGTAAGTGAACAGGCATATGTGCTTGCACGTGTGTGTGTTTGTCCATGTATATGTATGTGTGAGTGTAAGAGCACTGGTGTATGTGTGTATGTATACGCATGAGGTGCGTGAATGTGTGAGTGTAAGAGCACTGGTGTATGTATGTATACGCATGAGGTGCGTGAATGCGTGTGTGTACAGGTGTATGTATGTGTGTGTACTGTTGTATGTATGTGCATGTGTGTGTGTATGTGCTGGTGTATGTATATGCGTGTGTGTATGTGCTTGCGTGTGTGTACTTACATGTGCGTGTGTGTATGTGCTTGCATGCGTGCACCAGTGTATGTTTGCTGATGTGTGTACAAGCGCTCGTGTATATGTGAACGCCTGAATGTGTACAAGTCGTGGAGAAAGAAAGAGATAGATAGAAAGAAAAAGAGAGGAGAAGAAGAAAGAATGTTGTCTAGGCATCGAGATATCTAAGTATGCATCAGGGTTTAATATAAATAATTATAGTTGTTAAATGCAATTTTAATCCGACCGCCCGCTGCTTCAATAACTTAATAGTTATTATAGCGTTTCACAGGGTTGGATTCGAACTATGGACCTCTGGTTCCTAAGAATACAGATCGTTAAACATTGTAATGTCGTGTATATTAAATTATATTTGTTAAACACATTTTAATCTGGTCGTGCATAGTTTAATATTTATTAAGCATTAGAGTTTCGCAGATTCGATCTAGGCTCCCCCTGAACACCGTTTCATTAATTAAATTATATTCGTTAAACACGTTTTAATCTGGCCGCGCAATACTCACAGTTTAATATTTATTAAGCATTAGAGATTCGATCTAGAACCCACTGAACACCCTTTTATTAATTATTGTAATGATATATAAAAATTAAATTATATTTGTTAAATGCATTTTAATCTGACCTTGCATAGTTTAATATTTATTAAGCATTAGAGTTTCGTTGGGTAAGATTCGAACTAGAACCCTCTGAACACCCTTTCATTAATTAGGGTAATGATATATAAAAAATTAAATTATAATTGATAAATACATTTTTTTAATCTGACCTTGCATAGTTTAATAGTTATTACGCGTTAGAGTTTCACTTGGTAAGACTCGAGCTAGAATTCTCTGAACGCCTTTTTATTAATTAGGGTAATGATATAATAATATCAATCATTAATTTCTCATTAGCAATAAACTTTTGATTACAGTAAGAATCGAACACCGATCTATGGATATCACTCAGAGGTTTAATGCACGTAATGAAATGTATATTAGACGCTTTTTCGGAGTCGTTGGCTGAAACAGAATGCTTGTTAACTATGCTCGGGTATATTCGTAGGAGGTCGTAAAACATCGGAGAGAACTCCCTCAGGCAAAATCATGATGGCCGACTATGACGTCACGCAGAGTTGGTAAACAAGTTTCTCTCTCTTTCACACAAACAAGGACAGGACGAGTATAAAGCAACCCTCGAATTCTTTTGTTAAACTAGCAGGTGGCCAAACAATGGAAACGTCGCAGGTGTCTTTCTAAACTAGCCTTGCCAAGAACAATAGAAAGGCACACACAATAGAATCTCTTACACAATGGAAAGGGTCAGGCTTTGTTATGGAGCAGGTGTCTTTCTAAAGTATGACGTCACGCAGAGTTGGTAAACAAGTTTCTCTCTCTTTCACACAAACAAGGACAGGACGAGTATAAAGCAACCCTCGAATTCTTTTGTTAAACTAGCAGGTGGCCAAACAATGGGAACGCTGCAGGTGTCTTTCTAAACTAGCCTTGCCAAGGACAATAGAATCTCTTACACAATGGAAAGGGTCAGGCTTTGTTATTGGGATGGGAACGCTGCAGGTGGTCTTTCTAAAGAATGCTTGCCAAGGACAATAGAAAGGCACACACAATAGAATCTCTTACACAATGGAAAGGGACCGGCTTTGTTATTGGGTTGCCACGTGTTCGAGAACAATAGGAGTGGAGTGGGTAACTGGCCAGGTGCAGAAGTGGCCGGATGTGGAATGGGTAGGAAAAACATCTCGCCTTTGTTACAGAACCTTAAATTTATGACCCCTTTGTTCGTTTTGACAGTTGATTGACAGCCTTAATTGCTTAACTGTCAAGCCTCCATTGTACTCAACATGATTTACGACCGCAGCTGCAACTAAAACTACCAAGGCACAGCGGGGGGTGGGGGTGGGGGAGGGAGGGGGCGGGGCTAATTAGCATATTAATTGCATTCCATGCATATTAAGTGCGCCAGAAATGTCAATGCCCTACTACTGTAGTGGCTGTTTTTATGGACTTTTGGAAAGTGCAGTGGCTATTTTTATGCCATTAGAGTTCCTGGAGGGCGTTTTTTGAAAGTGTAGTGCTTATTTGTATGCTATTGATACATGGTTTTCAGGCGTTCTCTCATGTTTTATAGAGTTTTCTCTTGTATTACACAGGTCTTATGATGATCTATAACCATTTCTAACGTTTCTACAGTCATATCGGATCCTTTTATGGTCTTCTCAATATTCTAACGCTAACATGTAAGAAACTATGTAGAGTTGTGTTTTCTAACCCAACCTTAAGCTTTGCTAGTGATATTGTTTTTATCCAGCTTTTCTGTTTTTGTATGGTTAATTGTTGGCTAGGTGTATCGTCTTTACCAGTTAATTGATGCTTTATTAGATAAGGATTGTAACGGAAGGTGTCTGTCCCCTTTTTCTAGGGTTGAGACTAGCACTAGGATTTGCACCTAATAGCAGGGTTAACGCCTCCCTTCCACATTCTTATTTTTATTTATTCTTTAGGTGTCTGCTAGGTGTATACACAGCACATGGGTAAGCTTCCATTTTTTGAAGTATTGTGACACTTCCAAGGGTTTTTTTTTGAAGTTTTCATATATATATATATATATATATATTTGAGGCTCTTTAAAGGTGTTTCAGCTTATGGTATCAGATATGAGTACAGGCTTTTAGGACATTCTGGCATACTGGAATGATAATTTCAGGTGTTTCTATAGCATTCTGGAGATTGGAAGCAGGCCTTTTAGGAGTATTGATACAGGTTTTTAAGATTTTTCGGAATATTTCGAGGTGTTTTATGTTGATTTTAAGGTATTTTAACATCTATAAGGTATTTTCAGGGTACTGGTGGGAGTATTTAAGGCTCTTTGAACGTATTGTGGGCTATGGATGCGACATGAACTCAGGCTTTTAGAGTATTCTGAACGGCTCTTTAGAAACTGTAGCGGCTATTTTTTGGGTATTGGCACATGGTTTTAGATTATGCTGATGGTGTTTAGAATGATTGAGGTTTTTGTTTAACACTTAAAAGATATTTTATGCTATTGCTTCAAAGTATTTTAGCCCTTTTCAGACATTTTCAAAGCTTATTCCGGGAGTATTTGAGCAGCTTTAAATGTACTTTAGCAACTAATCAGGTACTGTAGCAAGCTTTTAAAACATTTTGTGAAACTTTATGAGTAAATCAGGTATTCACACACGTATTTATTCTGGTTTCAGGACTTGATATATTTCTGCACATAGTTTTAATACCTCATGAACATTTATTATGCAGTGTTAGAACGCTTTTATATACTTTTAAAACACCTTTTTTAAAATTTTGCAAACATATATGTTGAGGAGATAAGCTATGAGACCGAGAGGGATAAACTGTATATCGATTTACAGTTTTAGTGAATGTAGAGGTATTCTAAACTACCCTACCTTACCTGCTCACCGATCATCCTAGCCTATCCCTATATTACCTGCTCTGAATCATCTTCTCATTGTCTATTCCATTCTGTAATCCTCTAACGCAACCAGGAAACGTAACCATACGTGACAATCATAACGACCTATTCCCAAGACAATCTATGCTAACAGAACCATGCAGTAACACAAGGTTTAATGTTGCATATAACAATGTAGAAAGGGATAATTTGTACAAAGAAGCCTTTCTCAGCAGCCATTACTACAGCACCATTGTAAGTTCGACTTACTTAGAACTAATGCCCCCAGTCTTGCAAACCATTCTTCAAACTCGAATAATCATGCAAGCCTAACTCTACCTGTCGCAGACTATCCTAGCGTTATGTATTCTGCCCAGTAATAATCTAACACAATCTGATACCATTCCTTATAATCTGTGCAACAATCCAGTCCTAGGCTAGCACTGAACATCCTAACCTAGCCTAAGATAGTATAAACAAATTTCATGTCCAGCCTGCTATCAACTAACCTAGATCGTTTAGTGCATGTTAACCTACCTCAATCTTAGCCAACAGCCCCTCATAATCTATTCAAAACGGTCGTAACTTAAAGCTATACGTTAATTCATCCTCTAATTATCTATGACACCATATCATATCCTCACCCAGTCTAACCTCAGCTGCCTTTACACAAGCTATGCTGTCTTGTCTTTAACGCACCTAGCGTAACCTAGCAGAAGAACCCTCTTATATGCTGAATGGAGAGTCCATCCTAGCCTCACCGGATCCATACACCACTTAAATGTTCTCTTAAATCAAGAACTTTGAATGCTTTAAAAGAATTCGATACCTTCTGCAACCACATTTCTCATGTTCACAGTCAACTTTCCGTACCCAATAACCAGTCCATTATCAGATAGTTTAACACCATTGAACCGCTTTGTACACTGAGAAAGGTCGTTTTTTATGCTCGTAGCAATTCACTATGTTTTACAGTGTTCAGGCATGTCTTCGAAATGATTGTGGGCCCTTCTATACGAATAAAAGGAAAACGTATAAGCATTAAAGAATGACCATCACCTTTCTTATCACCACAATCATTCCCAAAAGCCCTCCAAACACTTTAACCATCTTCCTATCACAAAGGCCATTACTTCCAATTACACCATAAACTTGTACTGCCACGGCCGCCACATGGCTCTATTAACACCATAAATCTACACTGTAACTATCGCATAAGTCCATTAACACCATTATTCTCTAATCCCTGAATCCTATCCATCACCACCACAACCATCACAACTATAGTCATTACGCTTTACACCATAGGTATACACGGTCACCTCAGCCATCATCTCCAAAGCCAACAATCCTATAACCATCTTCCTATCACAAGCACCATTACTTCCAATTACACCATAACCTTATACTACCACCGCCTCCACATGACACCATTAACACTATAAACCTACACTGTGACTATCACATAAGTCCATTAGCACCGGCATACTCTAATCCCTCAATCCTCACCATCGCCACCACAACCATTACAACTATAGTCATTCCTGTTTACGCCATAACTCTGCACTGTCACCTCAGCCATCATCTCCAAAGCCAAGAATTCTATAACCATCTTCCTATCACAAACACCATTACTTCCAAATACACCATAACCTTGTACTACTACCGCCGCCAAATGGCTCTATTATCACCATTATTCTCTAATCTCTGAATCATCTCCATCACCACCACAACCATCACAATTATAGTCATTACGATTTACACCATAGGTATACACGGTCACCTCAGCCATCATCTTCAAAGCCAACAATCCTATAGCAATCTTCCTATCACAAACACCATTACTTCCAATTACACCATAACCTTATACTACCACCGCCTCCACATGACACCATTAACACTATAAATCTACACTGTGACTATCACATAAGTCCATTAGCACCAGTATACTCTAATCCCTCAATCCTCACCATCGCCACCACAACCATTACAACTATAGTCATTCCTGTTTACGCCATAACTCTGCACTGTCACCTCAGCCATCATCTCCAAAGCCAAGAATCCTATAACCATCTTCCTATCACAAACACCATTACTTCCAAATGCACCATGACCTTGTACTACCACCGCCGCCACATGGCTCTATTATCACCATTATTCTCTAATCTCTGAATCCTCTCCATCACCACCACAACCATCACAACTATAGTCATTACGATTTACACCATAGGTATACACGGTCACCTCAGCCATCATCTCCAAAGCCAAAAATCCTATAGCAATCTTCCTATCACAAACACTATTACTTCCAATTACACCATAACCTTATACTACCACCGCCTCCACATGACACCATTAACACTATAAATCTACACTGTGACTATCACATAAGTCCATTACCACCAGCATACTCTAATCCCTCAATCCTCACCATCGCTACCACAACCATTACAACTATAGTCATTCCTGTTTACGCCATAACTCTGCAATGTCACCTCAGCCATCATCTCCAAAGCCAAGAATCCTATAACCATCTTCCTATCACAACAACCATTACTTCCAATTACACCATAACCTTATACTACCACCGCCGCCACATGGCTCTATTAACACCATAAATCTACACTGTAACTATCGCATAAGTCCATTAACACCATTATTCTCTAATCCCTGAATCCTCTCCATCACCAGCACAACCATCACAACTATAGTCATTAGGATTTACACCATAGGTATACACGGTCACCTCAGCCATCATCTCCAAAGCCAAGAATCCTATAACCATATTCCTATCACAAACACCATTACTTCCAATTACACATTATACTACCACCGCCGCCACATGACTCTATTAACATCATAAATCTATACCATGACCATCATCATCATCGCCACCTGACTCCATTAATACCGTCACTCCCTAATCCCGCAATTCCCGTTCATCATCACCGCTGCTACATTAATCAAAATACTACCCCATTAGATAGGGTCTCTCGCATATGAAGCTATATTATAACTGAGCCACGTACCTATAAGTTCCAGTGGATATCTCTATTAGTGTTTTTGTATGTTTCGTATTTATATGTATGTATGGGTACTTATGTGTATTTTTTTGGCTGACGATGAGTCACGGAGTCTGTGTATGGGTATGTCTTCGTGAATGTCCATGTGTTTGGATAGGTGTTCGGGTATGTATGTGTGTGGGTGTATGTGTTTTAAACTGTCTGTATGTGTGTTTGTTTATGTATTTGTATGTTGAACTGTCTCTGCATGTTTTTGTGTGATTGTGTCGCTTGTATGTGTGTGCGTGCCCTTTTAGCATCAACAATGATTCACATAGTCCTGTATTATTGATTACTTACGGAAAGATATCTCTAGGGGTGGAGTTGGAATCCCAGCAGAGTTTTAAACTTGGATGTTTCATTATTCCTGAAGTAGGACAGCTAGACTCGTGGAACAAATTACATTAAATTGATAGCATTGGCTAGATTCTCCTGAACAACTATTTAGGAGTCCGAAGTTCATATCTGACCTCGGATCGGTAAAACCTAAATGTTTAATTCTTAATGAGTTAAAAGACTTAGACAAATATGGTAAAATCACAATACGTTTATAGCACTAAGAGCCTTAGTGAAAGACTTTTCAGGTATCATTAGAAAATAATTATAATCAAGCTATTCAAGGATTAATTTTTACTATTATCTTAGAGACTTGACTTCGAGTAGCAAAAAATTTAATGCTCAATAGCTATTAAACTAAGGGAGTTGTATGGGTGGATCAAAAATGTATTTATTAGATATAATTCATTATCTGTGTTAAACCGTGATGCGTACTTAGGTATCCTCAGGTCCTTGTTCGAATCTTATAAAAATTTAATGGTTAATAAGTATTAAACTAGGAGACATATACGGCTGGAATAAAAAGTATTTAACCCCTATATTTATAAGTATACTTAGGTATCCCTAGGTCTGAATTAAAATTCGTAATTTTCTTTCTTCTTTTTTCTTTCTGTTTTCTTCTTTCTCTCTTTCCTTCTTCCTTTCTTCTTTATTCCTTTCTTTGTTCCTTTCTTCTTGATCAACACACAACCGCACACACACACATGCTAACGGACTCATCGACACCACACACACACACATACACAAAGCCATCTAACAAACACGTCCAGAGACAGTTCAATACACACATACGTAAACTCACGGACATACACGCAACACTATCACACAAACACATAACACAAACACGCATCCACATACATAGCCAACACATACGAACATCTAACCAAACACGTTGATATGCACGAAGACATACCAACACACAGATTCTGTGACTCAAGGACAGCCAAATATACACACATGTATCCACAAACACACACACACACATGTGTACTCACAAACACATCCTGAGACAGTTCAATACACACACATGCTAGCGGACTCTTCGACAGCCTACGCACATGCTTCCACACACACACATGTGTACTCACAAACATATTCAGAGACAGTTCAATACACACATACATAAACAACACCCGTACACGCACACACATACAAGCGACTTTATCACACAAACACATGCAGAGACAGTTCAACATACAAATACATAAACAAACACACATACAGACAGGTTAAAACACATACACCCACACACATACATACCCGAACACCTATCCAAACACATGGACATTCAAGAAGACATACCCATACACAGACTCCGTGACTCATCGGCAGCCAAAAAAATACACATAAGTACCCACACACATACATATAACTACGAAACATACAAAAACACCAATAGAGATATCCACTGGAACTTATAAGTACGTGGCTCTGTTATAAAATAGCTTCATATGCGAGAGGCCCTATCTAATGGGGTAGTATTTTGATTAATGTAGCAACGGTGATGATGAACGGGAATTGCGGGATTAGGGAGTGACGGTATTAATGGAGTCAGGTGGCGATGATGATGATGGTCATGGTATAGATTTATGATGTTAATAGAGTCATGTGGCGGCGGTGGTAGTATAATGTGTAATTGGAAGTAATGGTGTTTGTGATAGGAATATGGTTATAGGATTCTTGGCTTTGGAGATAATGGCTGAGGTGACCGTGTATACCTATGGTGTAAATCGTAATGTGTATAGTTGTGATGGTTATGCTGGTGATGGAGAGGATTCAGGGATTGGAGAATAATGGTGTTAATGGACTTATGCGATAGTTACAGTGTAGATTTATGGTGTTAATAGAGCCATGTGGCGGCGGTGGTAGTATAAGATTATGGTGTAATTGGAAGTAATGGTTGTTGTGATAGGAAGACGGTTATAGGATTCTTGACTTTGGAGATGATGGCTGAGGTGACTGCAGAGTTATGGCGTAAACAGGAATGACTATAGTTGTAATGGTTGTGGTGGCGATGGTGAGGATTGAGGGATTAGAGTATACTGGTGCTAATGGACTTATGTGATAGTCACAGTGTAGATTTATAGTGTTAATGGTGTCATGTGGAGGCAGTGGTAGTATAAGGTTATGGTGTAATTGGAAGTAATGGTGTTTGTGATGGGAAGATTGCTATAGGATTGTTGGCTTTGGAGATGATGGCTGAGGTGACCGTGTATACCTATGGTGTAAATCGTAATGACTATAGTTGTGATGGTTGTGGCGGTGATGGAGAGGATTCAGAGATTAGAGAATAATGGTGATAATAGAGCCATGTGGCGGCGGTGGTAGTACAAGGTTATGGTGTATTTGGAAGTAATGGTGTTTGTGATAGGAAGATGGTTATAGGATTCTTGGCTTTGGAGATGATGGCTGAGGTGACAGTGCAGAGTTATGGCGTAAACAGGAATGACTATAGTTGTAATGGTTGTGGTGGCGATGGTGAGGATTGAGGGAGTAGAGTATACTGGTGCTAATGGACTTATGTGATAGTCACAGTGTAGATTTATAGTGTTAATGGTGTCACGTGGAGGCGGTGGTAGTATAAGGTTATGGTGTAATTGGAAGTAATGGTGTTTGTGATAGGAAGATGGTTATAGGATTGTTGGCTTTGGAGATGATGGCTGAGGTGACCGTGTATACCTATGGTGTAAATCGTAATGACTATAGTTGTGATGGTTGTGGCGGTGATGGAGAGGATTCAGAGATTAGACAATAATGGTGGAAATAGAGCCATGTGGCGGCGGTGGTAGTACAAGGTTATGGTGTATTTGGAAGTAATGGTGTTTGTGATAGGAAGGTGGTTATAGGATTCTTGGCTTTGGAGATGATGGCTGAGGTGACAGTGCAGAGTTATGGCGTAAACAGGAATGACTATAGTTGTAATGGTTGTGGTGGCGATGGTGAGGATTGAGGGAGTAGAGTATACTGGTGCTAATGGACTTATGTGATAGTCACAGTGTGGATTTATAGTGTTAATGGTGTCATGTGGAGGCGGTGGTAGTATAAGGTTATGGTGTAATTGGAAGTAATGGTGTTTGTGATAGGAAGATGGTTATAGGATTGTTGGCTTTGGAGATGATGGCTGAGGTGACCGTGTATACCTATGGTGTAAATCGTAATGACTATAGTTGTGATGGTTGTGGCGGTGATGGAGAGGATTCAGAGATTAGAGAATAATGGTGGAAATAGAGCCATGTGGCGGCGGTGGTAGTACAAGGTTATGGTGTATTTGGAAGTAATGGTGTTTGTGATAGGAAGGTGGTTATAGGATTCTTGGCTTTGGAGATGATGGCTGAGGTGACAGTGCAGAGTTATGGCGTAAACAGGAATGACTATAGTTGTAATGGTTGTGGTGGCGATGGTGAGGATTGAGGGAGTAGAGTATACTGGTGCTAATGGACTTATGTGATAGTCACAGTGTAGATTTATAGTGTTAATGGTGTCATGTGGAGGCGGTGGTAGTATAAGGTTATGGTGTAATTGGAAGTAATGGTGTTTGTGATAGGAAGATGGTTATAGGATTGTTGGCTTTGGAGATGATGGCTGAGGTGACCGTGTATACCTATGGTGTAAATCGTAATGACTATAGTTGTGATGGTTGTGGTGGTGATGGATAGGATTCAGGGATTAGAGAATAATGGTGTTAATGGACTTATGCGATAGTTACAGTGTAGATTTATGGTGTTAATAGAGCCATGTGGCGGCCGTGGCAGTACAAGTTTATGGTGTAATTGGAAGTAATGGCGTTTGTGATAGGAAGATGGTTAAAGTGTTTGGAGGGCTTTTGGGAATGATTGTGGTGATAAGAAAGGTGATGGTCATTCTTTAATGCTTATACGTTTTCCTTTTATTCGTATAGAAGGGCCCACAATCATTTCGAAGACATGCCTGAACACTGTAAAACATAGTGAATTGCTACGAGCATAAAAAACGACCTTTCTCAGTGTACAAAGCGGTTCAATGGTGTTAAACTATCTGATAATGGACTGGTTATTGGGTACGGAAAGTTGACTGTGAACATGAGAAATGTGGTTGCAGAAGGTATCGAATTCTTTTAAAGCATTCAAAGTTCTTGATTTAAGAGAACATTTAAGTGGTGTATGGATCCGGTGAGGCTAGGATGGACTCTCCATTCAGCATATAAGAGGGTTCTTCTTCTAGGTTACGCTAGGTGCGTTAAAGACAAGACAGCATAGCTTGTGTAAAGGCAGCTGAGGTTAGACTGGGTGAGGATATGATATGGTGTCATAGATAATTAGAGGATGAATTAACGTATAGCTTTAAGTTACGACCGTTTTGAATAGATTATGAGGGGCTGTTGGCTAAGATTGAGGTAGGTTAACATGCACTAAACAATCTAAGTTAGTTGATAGCAGGCTGGACATGAAGTTTGTTTATACTATCTTAGGCTAGGTTAGGATGTTCAGTGCTAGCCTTAGGACTGGATTGTTGCACAGATTATAAGGAATGGTATCAGATTGTGTTAGATTATTACTGGGCAGAATACATAACGCTAGGATAGTCTGCGACAGGTACAGTTAGGCTTGCATGATTATTCGAGTTTGAAGAATGGTTTGCAAGACTGGGGGCATTAGTTCTAAGTAAGTCGAACTTACAATGGTGCTGTAGTAATGGCTGCTGAGAAAGGCTTCTTTGTACAAATTATCTCTTTCTACATTGTTATATGCAACATTAAACCTTGTGTTATTGCATGGTTCTGTTAGCATAGATTGTCTTGGGAATAGGTCGTTATGATTGTCACGTATGGTTACGTTTCCTGGTTGCGTTAGAGGATTACAGAATGGAATAGACAATGAGAAGATGATTCAGAGCAGGTAATGTAGGGATAGGCTAGGATGATCGGTGAGCAGGTAAGGTAGGGTAGTTTAGAATACTTCTACATTCACTAAAACTGTAAATCGATATACAGTTTATCCCTCTCGGTCTCATAGCTTATCTCCTCAACATATATAAGTTTGCAAAATTTTAAAAAAGGTGTTTTAAAAGTATATAAAAGCGTTCTAACACTGCATAATAAATGTTCATGAGGTATTAAAACTATGCAGAAATATATCAAGTCCTGAAACCAGAATAAATACGTGTGTGAATACCTGATTTACTCATAAAGTTTCACAAAATGTTTTAAAAGCTTGCTACAGTACCTGATTAGTTGCTAAAGTACATTAAAAGCTGCTCAAATACTCCCGGAATAAGCTTTGAAAATGTCTGAAAAGGGCTAAAATACTTTGAAGCAATAGCATAAAATATCTTTTAAGTGTTAAACAAAAACCTCAATCATTCTAAACACCATCAGCATAATCAAAAACCATGTGCCAATACCCAAAAAATAGCCGCTACAGTTTCTAAAGAGCCGTTCAGAATACTCTAAAAGCCTGCGTTCATGCCGCATCCATAGCCCACAATACGTTCAAAGAGCCTTAAATACTCCAACCAGTACCCTGAAAATACCTTATAGATGTTAAAATACCTTAAAATCAACATAAAATACCTCGAAATATTCCGAAAAATCTTAAAAACCTGTAACAATACTCCTAAAAGGCCTCCTTCCAATCTCCAGAATGCTATTGAAACACCTGAAATTATCATTCCAGTATGCCAGAATGTCCTAAAAGCCTGTACTCATATCTGATACCATAAGCAGAAACACCTTTAAAGAGTCTCAAATACATATATGAAAACTTCGAAAAAAATACCCTTGGAAGTGTCACAATGCTTCAAAAAATGGAAGCTTACCCATGTGCTGTGTATACACCTAGCAGACACCTAAAGAATAAATAAAAATAAGAATGTGGAAGGGAGGCGTTAACCCTGCTATTAGGTGCAAATCCTAGTGCTAGTCTCAACCCTAGAAAAAGGGGACAGACACCTACCGTTACAATCCTTATCTAATAAAGCATCAATTAACTGGTAAAGACGATACACCTAGCCAACAATTAACCATACAAAAACAGAAAAGCTGGATAAAAACAATATCACTAGCAAAGCTTAAGGTTGGGTTAGAAAACACAACTCTACATAGTTTCTTACATGTTAGCGTTAGAATATTGAGAAGACCATAAAAGGATCCGATATGACTGTAGAAACGTTAGAAATGGTTATAGATCATCATAAGACCTGTGTAATACAAGAGAAAACTCTATAAAACATGAGAGAACGCCTGAAAACCATGTGTCAATAGCATACAAATAAGCACTACACTTTCAAAAAAAGCCCTCCAGGAACTCTAATGGCATAAAAATAGCCACTGCACTTTCCAAAAGTCCATAAAAACAGCCACTACATTTCCCAAAAGCCGATAAAGCAGTCACTACACTTATCCAAAAGCCGAAAAAACAGCCACTACACTTATCCAAAAGCCGATAAAACAGCCACTACTCTTTCAAAAAGCCGATAAAACAGCCACTGCACTTTCCAAAAGCCAATAAAAGAGCCACTACACTTCCCAAAAGCCTATAAAACAGCCACTACACTTTCCAAAAGCCAATAAAACAGCCACTACGCTTCCCAAAAGACAATAAAACAGCCACTACACTTCCCAAAAGCCGATAAAAACAGCCACTACACTTCCCAAAAGACAATAAAACAGCCACTACACTTATCCAAAAGCCGATAAAACAGCCACTACACATCCCAAAAGCCGATAAAACAGCCACTACACTTATCCAAAAGCCGAAAAAAAACAGCCACTACACTCCCCAAAAGCCAATAAAACAGCCACTACACTTCCCAAAAGCCGTTAAAATAGCCACTACACTTATCCAAAAGCCGATGAAGCAGCCACTACACTTCCCAAAAGCCAATAAAAACAGCCACTACACTTATCCAAAAGCCGATAAAACAGCCACTACACTTCCCAAAAGCCAATAAAACAGCCACTACACTTTCCAAAAGCCCTTCAGGAGCTCTTAATGGTCTGTGCCTATGCCACATCTATAACCTAAAATACCTTTAAAGAGCCAAAAACACTCCTAGCATGAGCTTTGAAAACGTATTGAAAATTGTCAAAATACATTAAAAGCATCATAAAACACCTCGAAATATTCTGAAGCCTATGTGAATACCCTGAATCTACCTGCTCCAGTTCCCAAAATGCTGCTGAAACATCTAAAATTCCCCTGCCTCATACCAGAATGTCCTGAAAGCCTTGTCCATATCAAAAAATACCTGTACCTGTGCCTAAAATGTATCTAAATGAACACTAAAATGCTCCACAATTCCTAGTACACTGGCTAAAATGCTTACCCCAATACCCTAAAACACGTATCTGTTTCTATGTCTAAAAATATTTTAAAGCCAGTAAGAGGATGTCAAATGCCTGTTCCACCGCATTAAAACATCATCAGAATACCTGCAAAGTTAGCTAAGCATGTACCTAAAAGTTTCTAAGTGTGTTCTAAAATAGTTATATTGTGTTTGTGTTCTAAATACCTCTGAAATTCTTACTCTTCCCTTCTCGAAAACACTCTACATACCTTCAGTCCTTGTCTTCCCTAGCATTTCTCCCCGTATTCCCTATCTCTCCCCTATAAACGCATTTTCCTCCTCCTTCAGTACCTGTCCAGCATTATCATCTACTCCCTATCTTTCGTATATAATCGTATACTCTACTCGACCTCTGACTAGCCTAGCACTTCTTCTCGTATTCCCTGTTACTCTCATATAAAGCACATTCCTCCTACTTCAATTTCTGTCTAACCTAGCATCTACCCTCGTTTTCCCTATCTCCCCCATATAAACTCATTTTCTTCCATGAAGACTCTCTCAACCTAGCATCTCCCCTCGTATTCCCTATCCTTTCCTTTATAAAGCATATATTCCGACCTTTCAAACTCTGTCTAGTCGACATCTAACCTTGTAATCCCTATCTCTCCAGTATAAAACATGCATTCTACCCTTTCAACCCCAGTCTAGTCTGACAACTCTCCTCGTATTCCCTATCTCCCCCATATAAACGCATTTTTCCTCCTTGGATGCTCTCCTAGCCTAGCATCTTCCCTCGTTTCCCTATCTTTTCCCATATAAACGCAAAAAACTGGCCCAGGTCTGTCCTAACTATCCTACTGACAGAATTCTTTCTGAAAGTGTTTGAGATCTCTAATACCATGAACTATACACGAAGCATCATAACCAAACAACACTCAGTTAAAGCAAAGCAATGTTTTCTTGATCTCGCTAGCTGTCAACCACGGTTTCTTGTACAATTCTGGATTGTGACTGTGATTTGTGTTTCTGTATTAGCGAGAAGTTAAGATAATCAGGGCCTAGCTGTTTAATAAGAAGCTTTTCTTGAACCTGACGTCTGAAATACCGTTGTCAACAAAAAATCGACCTTGTACATTGCGAAAGAAAGCCAGAAAGGAAAAAAAACTAAAGGAACTGCAACAATCACAATACAAACAAGCACACGTTTGCGATTAAACTGAAATAGCCCCGAATCATCAGCATAATTAGCTATACTTCCCCTTTCCCCACTCCTAACCAGCTACCCACATTGCTATAAGCCTCGCCTGTTTTCGCGACCAGACCCAGAGAGCGTAGAGTGTCTCTAGTTCTACATCGCCCTTAAAAATAGCCAATGGTGACAGAATCAAAGCAATATACTTTTATGATTATAATAATAATAATAATAATAATAATAACCCCGTTTTTCGGTTTTCCCTTCTAGCTAAGCCCCAAAGTACGAGACGCCACTCTTCCTGTTTAAGAAAGGATGTACATTATCATAATACTTAAGAGTAACACCTTCGAACTTACGTTAATTTAGGCTGCGTAAGTCAATTCATTATTATCTGTATTTGGGCCCAAAGTCTTACAATTTGTTGCCTCCTAATGTTAAAAGCTATAGTAAACACAAGTTTTCAAAAGCATTATTTAAATGGTGGGTAAAAATACATTGTTGTACTTCAGATGAGTTTTCAAATGTACATGCCAGTGAAGTGTTGTGTTAAAACTTTTTTGTGTTGGCAAAGCATTTTACTGCTTTCTGACAGTGCCAATGCCTGTAATATGCCATCTGGCAATAGATATATACATAGTTCTTATATTTTACATGATTTTGAGCATTTTTCCCCAACCCTTTCAGGCAACTTTGAGGACGTTTTAGGCACTGGCACAGGTACTTTGCGCATCTTTATGGCTGTATTGGACACATTGAGGGTTTTTGGCACTGGAACACGTGTTTTAAGGCATTCTGGTGTACTTTGAATGCAGTTTAGCTTCCTTTTACAGGAATTTCAGGCACCGAATTAGGTATTTGGGGGCACTTAGTTGTACTTTAGGGTACTTTGAACGTGTTATGGTAACTTTTACACGCTTTTTAGGCCCTGGGGCAGGTAGTTTAGTGCATTTGGAGTACTTTGAAAACATTTAAAGCACTAGAGGCAGGTATTTTTTGGATACTGGTACAGACATTTGTAGTTCTCTTATGGGTATTTTGAGCACTTTAGGGGCGTTTGGGGAGAGCACTAGTAATGACATTTAAGACATTTTAAGGACGTTTTAGTCACTGGAGCAGGTATTTTCGATCATTTTGGCGCATTTCAATGTACTGTGGTCACTTCTACACGCTTTTTAGGCATTGGAGAAGGTAGATTATGGCATTTTAGGATACATTAAAGGTATTTTAGCGTCGTTCTACAGGCATTTTAAGCACAGGAGCAGTTAGTTTCGGCTATTGGTATTTCGGCATTTTAAGGCATTTGAGGGTATTTTGGACTCCCTAACATGTCTTTTTGTCATTTTCCAGGCATTTTTGGCCAATGGTACAGGTATTTCAAGCCCTTGAGGGTATTTCGGCCCCTTTGAAGACATTTAGTACTCTGTTATAGTACTCTCTCTCATCTTTATTGTATTTTGTAGTGTTTTCATGGCCATTTATCGTGTTTTATAGCCATTCCTCTCGTTTTTACAGTGATTTGGTGGGGTTTTCATGTTCATTTGCAATATTTTACAGCCATTTGGATCCATATGTAAACATCTGTATGCTCTAATTCTAACATTTGAGGCGAGGAGGAATAGATGAATGGGTTTCAGACAGATATAGGTTTTTATTGCAAAAGACATCTACATGTATAGCAGCGTCAAAAATAGTACAACAAAATATTACGTCCAATCAAGTGAATTAAAATCCTGGACCTCGAATTACAAGGTAAAACACTTCGTATCTTTGTTTTAAAATAACAAAGAGAAGAATTTATCAGATAATCAGCTAAGCTATTAAATAACTTAAGAGAGAAAATTTCACAACTATATTGTTTTTTCGTGTACTTAAATTGTGCAAATGTTTCTTCACATGCAAAAGACAGCTAAAGCCATATATACGGGGAAGACTTAAGTATCCCAAGTTCATCAAATTGTGGTTTAGAATGAGTAGTTGTCGGAGCTGCATAAATAATCCTCGCAGCCTTTCTATGTAAAATAAGTAGTTTGTTGGTATAAATATAATTGCAGTACAACAGGACTCCATAGTTAAGATGACTACTATAAATGTGGTCATAATATACTCTTGATATATATTTTTGGGAATGTTTTGTCTCAAAATGCATAGCATAAATAGTCCAGTAAGTTACTTTATTTGCTACATAATCTATATATAATTTCCAACCAAAATCTTTATTAAGAAAAATGCCCAAACATCTTACAATGGTGTAAGAATGGTTTGTAGCACGATTTAAATTAAATTGAATGTTAATTGTTTTACTATGAGTTATGCTTAATTTATTAGCACCACATCATTTTATTTACAAATAGGCACCTTCTGTATTGTTATTATATTCACAATCGTTTTAATACCACATATTCAGAGCCAAATCAGCAAACATATAAGACTCTAAAAGTTATCTCCCATGTAGGAGAGATCACATATATATATATGTAACTGGGTCGAGGACAGATTCCTGTGGGTCACCATAATTTACACAGTTAAATTCAGATTTGCAGCCATTTCAATAAACTGCCTGATATCTGTCGCTCCGATGGGAATAAAGAAAATTTATACTATCAGAATCAAAGACGTAATATTCCAACTGATGTTTAAGAATTTCACGAGAAAGTGTGTCGGCGGCTTTTGTTAGATAAAAAAAATTTCCGACGACTAAGTTATTGTCTTCAAAAGCATTTAAGCTTCATTTCATAAATGTTATAACTACATCAGCCGTGTCATCTTTATCTAAAGCCAAACCTACTCAAGGAGAAAGAGAATAAACTGTCTTAAAAATATTCAGTTATTTGCAGATGTACAAATATTTCAAACGTTTAGGACACTACGGGTAATGTGCTAATCAGTCTGTAATTAGAGAAATCTGTTTTACAGCCATTTTTATGTACAGGGATAACATTTGCACATTTAAACTATTGGGGAAACGTACAAATATTAATGAAAGTATTATAAATTCGGGTCAGAGGTTCACAAATAAAATAGTAGTAGTGTATTTAAGAATAATGGCATTAAGACCATATACATCAGTAGAACAGATATTGCACAGCTTTAGAAGAGTATTATAAACATTTTCAACAGTAATATGTCTGAATTTAAACTTACTATTACGCTTAGCTGAGTGATTCATAAATTCCTTTGTAGGTTCGTTAACTGGTATGCTGCTAATCATATCTTCCACTTGAGTAGTAATAAAAATAAATAAACTGTGCGGTATTTCTGAGAAATAGACAACTAACCTAATCTTATTTTTCTTACACGCGGTTACATTTGGGTACACATCGGTTACACACTGGTTAAATGGGGTTACATTTTGCACTCCTTTAAATACATTTTAGTGACTTCTCCAGTCCTTTTAGGCACTTTTATATAGCTTTAAGGAACTTGAGCAGTTATTTTTGGGCGTCGGTACAGACATTTTGGGCTACGTTTACGGACATTTTCGAGACCATTTAGGGCAATTTGGGGGCATTTTCAAGGTATTTTGGGCTCCAGGACAGGTATTTTGAGCATTTTTCAGGGCATCTGGGACGATGTTACAGGCATTTTGGATACTTTAGGGGAATTTTAGGCACTGGAGGAGGTATTTTAACAACTTTGAAGACCCTCAATGCGCTATTAATCATTTTTGCTACTTTGTAGCCATTCTAATATGTATGGCAGTAATGCATTCGTTTTCATAGTATGTGGTGTTTTTATGGCCATTTATCACGTTTTACAGTCATGGTTTGTATAGTGATTTGGTGTCTTCATGCCCACTTGCAATAGTTTAGTCATTTCTCTCGCTTTTATAGTAGTTGTAGCGTTTCATGTACACTTGGTGCGTTTTACAGCCACTCCTCTCCTTTGTATAACACCTTTTATGTTTTAACGCTCATTTGTGAGGTATTACATTCATTTCTCTCGTTTTACTGTACTTTTTATGCTTTAGAGCGATTTTTAGAACTTTTATTTGCTTTTAGTCTACTTTTACAATATTTGATGTATTTTTCACAATTTTAGACACATTATGAGCATTTTGTACACTGTTGCAGTTTTTGTATACTTTTAATGTAGTTTTCTGAATATTTTGTAAACTTTTGTGTTTCAATGCTAATATGTGAAGCGAGGAGGGGTAAACTGCCTATGGTTTGCAGGCATTCTAAGGCATATAGAACTAGCCTAACCGCACCCAAGCTTGTGCTTTTAAGAGATATTGTAACGTTTTTATTTGTTTTTTTGCCTCTCGTCTTCTATTCAGCTTATTTGAAGCTTTTAAAATATGAGGCTTGTGTGATATAGTTTTTAGTTGGAGTTCATTAGGTGTATTTATAAGTAGTTCATGGTAGTTTTAGGTTTTTTCATCTAGGTTTATATAAAGTTAATTACTGTATAATTAGGGTTGCGAGGTAGGCACCTCTCCTCTTTTATCTGGGCTTGAGACCAGCAGTAGAAATTATTCCTACTGGCAGAGTAAATACCTTCCCTTTTTATTCTTTTTTCTTCAAGCGTCAACTAGGTGTATGTGTGTGATATTCAAGTCAACTTCCATTACCTACTGGTGGTCTCAAGGAAGATAACGATCATCTCATGATATATGTTACATTTATGCAGGGCTCGCAATGTTTTAATGCCCATAAGCATAGTGTAGATATTTCATCATCTGCAATCACTCTTTTATCATCGTGAGGCGATAGAGTTATTTTGTTGACACGAAATTTGTGCTATGTTGTCTTGTTTTGTTCGATGCAGATTTTGGTTGTGACAGGGTCAAATTTATCGTACTTCTTATGGTTTGATTACTTCTAAGACAATTCGCATAGCTGTCAAATGCGATGTACCGCCTAATGACGCGATTTTTATCTCTTTAATCCTTTTTGTCATGGTACCATGGACATCAAGAGCATACATATTGGGTCGAAGTTAGACGAAGTCGTGGATGATTTTTTCCGCTGGCTTCGTCTTTAAGCGTTACCAGCACTTTTTTGTGTGGAGTGGCATATATGGTTTGTAGGGTACTCAACTGCATCTAGCTGCTCAAGAAAATGTAGCTTGTCCTGATATACATCTTGGAGTCTTTCGATGGATGAAGGAATCTCTATCCATTGACGTAAGCTTCAGATTTTCAAGACATTAATGGCTTAGATATATCTAGCACGCTCACCCCGATGTGTACAGAATATAACAAAAATGTACGGCACAAATTGCAGGACACATTCCTCACATCTAGACAAAGAAATTGTGTTATATGAACATGGTTCTCGAAAAGCTTTGTTTCCACGTTACAATTCATTAATCATGGGAAACACATGCGAACAAAAGGTTACAGTCATGGGGAACATGTAAACTTGTTTATGTGTGGTTATGTTGTTATTATCGTAGGTGCACCGCCAATGTTTTGTTTTACATGTCCCTGTTGCCATGCGTCTTACGTCATTGCTTGGTTACAGATAACGTGAACTGTTCCAGTGAGCAGTACGACCTTGGCAAGCACATGGGTTACTACGTACTAGTAGAGTTGATCACAACCTTGGCTCGTGCAATGGCAGTGTACACAAATGCAGAGATGGTAGATGCCCATTTGATGTATGGATTAGCAGACGGCAATGGCGTTTGCGCTCAACGTTTGTACCGGCAGAGATTTCCAAGACGAAGGTGCTCCGACAGGAAAACGTTCGAAGCCATTGATCGTCGTCTTAGGGAACATGGAGTATTTCAGCCTGATACTGGGTACCGGGGAAGACCTAGAAGGACGAGGACACCGCAACGGGAGGCGGCAATTCTTCAGGCCCTAGTGTCAGTACAATACAAGTAGCTGTAACAATGAATGTTGACCACATGACTGTGTGGCGAGTGTTGCACGAGGTCTGGCTGTAGCAATACCATTTACAGCGTATGCAGGCACTATCAGCAGCTGATTTTCCTTCACGGGTACGCTTCTGCAAATGGTTTATACAACAGTGTCAACCCTAGTTTTAGTGCAACGGTGCTGTTCAAAGATGAGACGTCTTTTCAACGAGATCAGATTGTAAATTATCACAATCGGCATGTATGGGCTGACGTCAATCCTCACGCAATTGTTGAAGCAAGTCACCAAGAAAGATTTTCTGTCAATGTTTGGGCCGGCATTGTTGGTGACTGTTTGGTAGGGCCTCACGTTATTCCACCCAGGCTCAACAGAAGAAGTTACCATAATTTGTAGAGAATATTCTATCTAATCTGTTAGCAGATGTGCCTTTAGCTGTGCGACAAAACATGTACATCGTGCACAATGGAGCATCTACTCATTTTAGTGTTAATGTCCGTCGACTTCTAAATAACAGATACGATGACATGGATAGGTAGAGGTAGACCAATTGCCTGGCATCCACGCTCCCCGGACCTAAGCCCACTGGACTTTTATTTGTGGGACAGTTGAAAGCTCTTGTGTATCGAACCCCAGTGCCAGATGTTCAGAGTCTCTGCTGCCGTATTATGGAAACCATACACAATACTCCGGGTTACATCAACGCATCCGGGATTCACTACGACGGCGGGTTGATGCATGTATGAATGCTCACGGAGGGCATATAGTACATCTCCTGCGAGAAAGAATTGAATGCGGTATGCTGGTACGTTCTATTCTTGTGTGTTTCCCATGCTTAATGAGTTGGAGAAAATGAGTTGTAACATGGTAACAAAGCGTTTCCAGATCCGTGTTCATATAGAATAATTTCTTCGTCTACCTGTGAGGAATGTGTCCTGCAATTTGTGCCGTACATTTTGTTGCACTCTGTATAGGGTTATTGAACATTGACGTGAAGCCATATGTACAACAGGCAAATTATTTTCACATATTGTTCTGTGAAAAATGTAGGTTTGGCAATCAACTTTTCCCGAGTCTTTTCAGTCGTGCCAAGTCGCATAACCATATGCGATTCATGATATGCTCCACAGTTTTTCCGATCATTGCATTGTTAAGCAGCTTGAACAGAAGTTTCTCAAAATCGTTATTAGCCTGTTGTTAAATTCTATGTAAGTTTTAAGCATTGTGACTGTTCCCCATTGTGAATTGTAACACACGGTGGAGTTTCCTCATACGTAGTGCATGACTAAGAGCTTATTTCAAAGTCAAGTAATTCAGTATCGAGTTTTTCAAAATGAGGAATTAGCTTCTTTGTAGACGACTCCTTAGGTTTAGACACCCGGACAGGAATGGTAAATCGTTATGCAGGTCGTGGAGCTCAGGAGGATACGCGACGTCAACTTCTAATATATATCCATGAGGATCATCTTCTTGTAGTGTTTATATATTGGTATCTTGAGGAGAAACTCATTCAAACCCTTTGTAAGGAAGGGCGTGGACATCGCCCAATCATATTGTTATTGACATCTTCGTATGTAATAAATTGAGAGGGGTTCATTGGATCACAGTCTACATTAAACGTTGTTTGCTTCGGCGTAACGATGGGGAACTTTGCATAAACATCCCTTATGCCAGATACCACCATGAGAAGCTGATTGTAATCCAGAAGCAGTTCGAGTTCATTTCCGGTGTATAGTAGCATAGTGTATCATGTAAGTCCTTGAGAGGTGAAATAGTGTGCCGGATCAACTATATGTGCCTTCAGGGTTTGGGCTCTGAATTTCTCAAATACATAGGTAAGGAGCAGAACATCTGAGGTTAAGTACAATTCAGCATACTCCTAGTCATCGCTAATTTTATTTTTCAGTCAATTTATTGTAGAATGATTCCCTCGAAGGCAGGCGTGTGTCCTTCAAGGCATCCCACGATGTAATATAATCATAGGGAAATACACCCTCACCAGTCATAAGACTGAACGTTTATGTTTCCGGACACGTTGTTGGGTATTTTACCAGCTTATCCAAACTTGTAGTGGGTATCCACAAACCTGACTTTAATATCTCCAACACACTTCGAGAAAGAGATGTAGCTTTATTCGGTGTTCGGTTTTATTTTTACTCTTTCATTTGTGCATACCAATTCCTTAATTATGAAATGTGAATCAAAATCACTCAAATTATGCATGAAGCCAGGAACAAAATTAGGTGTTTTGCAAGCTATATTCCACTTATTGTGCAGACTTACTCGATATTCCCCGCTAACGTAATTGTGGTCTCGTACTTTACGGTACTCTTCTATAGATGTTTCACAACACACGTAGCATTCGGTAGAAGATTCGAAATCCTTGCGTGGTTCATCTGCAGGTTTCAGAGGCTTAACACACTAGTTTATACTAATCTTCTTCGTAAGGGAACTTAGGTATTCTATGAAGCTCTCGGCTACATCATAGCCGCGATATATAGAAGTTTGAGTAGGAAGGTCAGTTTCCAGATGTTCAGATTTCACTGGTTTTACATAATCACAAAGCTCATTAGACAATGCTTATAATATGAGGTTGTGTAGGAGGTTTCAGGATTAGCGGTGCATGTGTGTATGGCGTGAGAATGCTCTCCAAGTCTCCATAAATGATGTAAGGTAATTTCAATATCCTCTCCACATTTCTAAATTGTATGATAGAGTTATCCTTACTAGGCATAACTGTTCTAGCTAAATTAAATTAAATTGAGTTTTATTTATGAATGCTCTTTAACTGCTGTGTTCCTTAGCTCCCGATTCTATATTGGGCGTGAAAGACCGGTAATTTTGCTCAGACTTTATCAGGCTTGAGGTTCTTTTACGTGCCGTAAATCTACGACACGGAACCACCGGATTTACTTCCCTTCAGAAGGAAGCCATGCTAAGAATTTTTGCGCCCTAAAAATCCATCGCCCTCCGCCGGGTTTGAACCCGCGACCTTGGGAACTAGAGCCTAGCATGGTAACGAGTACACCACGAAGGGTAACTATCCTAGCGATAGCATGTTGACTGCATATAGTAGCACGTTCCTCTAGTTTTTCCAAGCGGCTTCGTCCATACCGACAATCAAAATGCGTGAAGCTGCGTTCGACGTGTACGCTCGTCATTTACACTTTTTTTGGCCGCCGAATAAGCTTTACAAAATTCTTTACATATTCATAGTGATGTAGGCAAGTAGCGCCTTTCTGATCCGTAACTTCATGGAGCAGCGCGTCATCTACTCCACACCAGAGCGCAGAAAATACAACACAAGCCATTTGCACCATTTAAACAATGATTAAAGAATAAACCCTATTCTCCTCTCTCTCCTTTCTCTTTCTTTCCTATTTCCGAACCTTACGATAATTCGCTACGGCTATTGCCAGGGCCTGGCGTCATGACTATATCCTAGCCTCACGAACTTTACCGCAAAGACATCTCGTGCTAACGGAGGTGCACTCTGTGGAACTCCACAAATCCCCATGACTTCCTACTTTCCTTCCCCTTTTATTTCCGGTCTACTTTTTCTTGTTTCCCCCAAAAATAGCGCATTCAGCAGCAGATCACGATGGGTGGGTAACACTTCATCAACGACCTTAATAGGGAACACATCATATTTTTCATATAGTCTGAAAACGTAGACATTTAGTTTCTCAAATTTAGGGATTTCACCCAATGAAACGAAACACGTGTGAAGTCATACTTTTCTTCAAAATATGTACTCGCTACCTCGTTGGGCGTTATTGTTGATGAATTTGAGGAGGGCAGCATAAATAAAGCATTTCTCATCCTTGAAATTCTGAGTGGTTATAGGGCTTTCTTTGTTTCCATAGCTGGCGACAGGGGAAAGTAGCTGCTTCCTTGAGGGATGCTGTACTTGTTAATTCTGATTCTAACACTCTCTACGGCAAGCAATACCCAACTGCTGCCCTTAAATTGGCATTCTTCCATTTACGTGATGAGTTTCTTGAATTTATGAAATTTAAATCGATTTCTAAAATCGCTGACTAGTTACGTGTTTTAAATGTTTTGCCACCCGTTACCCCAGCAACATTAACGAATCAGTATTCAGCCACGATGTTAATTTTCACAGATTTATGGACTCTCAGCTCTTTCAGAACAGTTTGAGTTAACCACCAGTTTACCGCGTGAAGGTAACATTCAAGTCTTTGGACGAATCACACGGAATGAAATACGATTTCTGACGTCCTTAAAATGTTGTCTGTTTTCTCTCATGTCACACTCCTCCTCCATTGTAGACAAATATTGGTGTCTGTTAGGTCGCTCCTAATTTTCATTCTAGGGCCGTCTAACGTGCGTACAACTTCGTGTATTTGTCCCTTATAGTTATCGCTGAAAATGCATTCTTTACACTTGAAAAACTGTCCATATCAATTTCATGCCGCCTCTTGTCATAGGCTCTCAGAAAACGTTTACCACATCTGCTACAGTTGTACCCTGGAGTAGCGTTGGAAATACTTCTTGGAATGTAACGTCCTGAATCTTTAAAGCCTGTGAAATACCCTAATAATCCTTAGGAAGTATACGGATCAGTAAATCCTTGAACGCCTTATTACACTGATACAGACTTCTTTACCTACCGACTTATGGACGCCATTGAAACCTGATTTGACTAAGAGAAGCTGATTTACTCGATTCGAAGCAAACTGACACAACGAAGACGTAAGCTCGGTGGGGTTCTCTTTATAAAAGAGGCACGTATTTATTAGAAGGTCACATGCTTTCATATTCAATGTTGTGACGTTTTAATGTTTTTCGTGTTCGACATTAACACGTATGTTTTACGCATTTTGAGGTTTTAGGACGATAAATTTTATATTGAGCATCATAGTACGTAAGTATCTGTTTTTTTTTTCGTTTTTATGCACTTTCAATAGAATCCAGCCTTGAATAACAATGAAACGGTGATTAAGCGTTTGGAATTGAAGAAATTTGCTAACATCTACTGATCTTTTTAACAATATATTACATGACCGGGGATACATGTATTTAATTCAGCTCTAAATCTCCACATACAACAGGTTCTTTCGTTATATTCCGCTCATGTTAGCGTCTCTGTATGTATTAATCTCCCTCCATATGATGTCATACCCCAACAGAGACCGCATTTCTACCTCTCATCCAGCACGTTTCAACCTGCCTAATAACCTTCCATGATATCACCCTCAAAGAAATGCAAACCGTCTCACACCCATTTCACAGAAGCATCCATAAAAGACCACCACCATCTTCGCCATTACTTGCATTTACACCATAACTTCACATTGTCACCATCTTGGCCCTCTCATCGTATTCATCGTCGCTACCGCCGCCACCACAACCGTTACCATATACTATAACTATAAAAATACAACAAACAAAGGATAAATAAATTTTAAAAGGAAAAGGAACGGGCTAAAACATACTATCAATTTAGTACTCATCACAGACGATGTAATCGCCTATGCATTTACCGTAATAATTTAGAGGTAGTCACAGAAACAGTAGTGTAGACTATTTTCTTTCCTTCTTTACTTCATTTCATTCATGTGATTTGTTTTATGTTTTATTTCTCTTCTTCCCCTGCTTTCCTCTTCTTCCTCTTTCTCCTTAGCGGCGGTAGACAACATGTAAATACCTGCCTGTTGTTAGATTAAAATTTACTAATAACCATTACACATTAATCCAATCCGTGCAAAGTAAGTTTTCGTGTTATAGTAACTTAAAGGTACTAGACTTGAACCTGGATATTTCTTCCAATAAGGTTATTTTAGTAATTTAATGTCCCTGTAATATACATTCATACTTAAAATTTATTACAGTTCAGCAACACTCTTGGTTTTGGAGTTATCAGAATCCGACCCTTTAGGAATCGATTCAGGGGTGTACATTTTAATTACAAGAATTTCTGATGGCAGGAGATCTCATGAGTTATCATTAAATCCGTTCGTTGAAGAGTTGTTTAATTTATAAGTAAGTTCTATAGAATCGGTGACCGAAACGAGTACATAACGATTAAAATTATTCATGCTCTTAGTTCTCTAGGTTCTTAATTCTCCAGGTTAAGTGCAATTATGTACGTGTTACAGTGGTTATTTAACTACTGTAGTTAGAATAGAGAAAAAAAAATAAAAGGAGAATCGGTGAAGGAGCGGGAATCGAACCTAGGTATTTAGTCTCGAATTATTTACATATAATATATAAGTATATAATGTGTATGCGTATAGCATGTATATTTCAATTAGTTATTACTCTAAACACTTTTATATTAGTAATTTCCGCAACACTTGTCCTAGATATTGTTCGGATTAGAATTTATTACCTACTTATTATGTATCGGCTTTAGAGTCTCGTTAACTTAATCATAATCGAATTAATACTCCGCTTATAACGGTAATGTCTTTAGACCCTCATTAATATCAGTGCTATCTTATTTATAGCCCAATTAAGGGAATTTGTGACCATACTTATCTCGTCATTCACATTAAAAAGGTCTTAACTTCATTAAGAGGCATTAAAAACAATTATCTTCTATCCGTTGTCGGATCTCTTTGGGGTTTAAACTGTCATTTTCCCCTACACCTTGATTAATGCGGGAAAACTTAATACCTTATAGCTCCTAAACCAAGGCTCGTACGCGTTTGGGATTAATTTTAATAATGTAATTATTCCTAATGTATACCTATGTATCTGAAAACTGAGTTCGAGTCTTTATGTTTAAACTTGATTATCAGGAACTAAGAGCGCTATGAAGCCGCGGTAAATTTTAAATGTGAACCTGTATTAGAGATATTAAAACAGCAAATAATTCGAATCGCAATACTCCGATTCGATACGCCGCTCTTTCCTCATTTAATTTACTTCCATATTTTAACTACATTACCAAAATAACCACTGTAAGGCGTATATAACTGCAACTAACATAGAGAATTAAGAGCATAAATAATTTTAATCCTTATGTACTCGGTTCGATCACTAATTCTATAGAATGTATTCCTGAATTAAACAACTCTTCAACCAATTAATCTAATGAGAACTGGTAAAAAGTAAACCTATCCTCCTGACATGTGCATTAATATGCATACACTAGGGACGTGAATGGATTCTCAAAGAGTCGATTTCTGATATCTGCCTAACTAAAAGTGTTACAGAGCTGTAATAAATTTTATATATGAGCATGTATTACAAGGAAATTATATTAATAAAATACCCTTGTGGAAAAAATCCAGGTTCGTATCTAGAAGCGTAAAATTAGTATAAAACGAAAAAGCTGCGTTTTACAGATTGGATTAATATGGAATTGTTATTCATGATTCTAAAGCTAATAACATAAAAGTAATTACATAGTTCCATCACGGAAATGGAACAATTTGCATTTGTATATATTACTGCCTTTCAGCACTGGATTTGTACAATTGGCACAAATGTCAACTTAAGGGCAACAATATAGCATTGCACGACGTAGAGGGTGTTAGTCAGATTTAACAAGTACAGCCCCCCTTCGAGGAAGCAGCTACATTCCCCTGCCGCCATCTGTGGAAACAAAGAAAACCTGTATAAATACTCAGAATTCCAGATGAGAAATATTTTATGTATGATGTCCTCCCCAAATTCATCGACTTAAAGCGCAAGTTAGCAAGTATGGGGATTTTTAAGAAGAGCATGACCACGTGTATTTCGTTTCCTTGAACATTAGCTCAAATCCCTAAATTTGAGAGACTAAATAGTATGTCTGTCAACATTTTCAGAGGATGAGAACAGTGAAATCCTTCCTATGAATGTCGATGAAGAGCTACCTAACCACCGTGATCTGGTGATGCTGAGTGACGCTTCTGGCCTACAGCACTACGTGTATATACAAATTTTAAGAAACTTATTCGGCAGCAAAATACAAACCATAAAGGACGAGTGTACACGTACGAACGCTGCTTTACCCATTTTGATGATCGGTGTGGATGAAGGGGCGTGAAAAACTAGAAAACCATGCTACTATCTGCAATCAACATGCTATCGCTAGGGCAGTTATACGTAGTAGGGATAACTCAATCATTCAATTTAAAATTGAATGAGAAGACAAGTGAGAGGACTCAGGAGGAGTTGGTTGCCACAACTATATTCGTCGACAGAACAATGTGGAAGTAATCTGCCTGCTGTACATACGGCTTCGCGCCAAACAGTGTTCAGCAGGCCTATATACATTGGGATGAGCGTGCTAGACATATCTAAGACACTAATGTACCGCTACCATTAGGATGGATTGTTACCTTTTTACGGTCTTGAAAATCTGAAGATTATGTATATGGATACAGATTGCTTCATCCATCGAGTGATCACAAGAGATGTATACCAGGACAAACTACGTTTTCGTGAGCACCTAGATACAGTTGATTACTCTACAAATCATATATGTCACTCTACACAAAATAAAAGGTGTTGGTAAAGTTTAAAGATGAAGCTAGCGGAAAAAATCATCCACGGCTTTGTCAGACTACGACCCAAAATGTACCCTTGATATCCATGGTACCATGATAAAAAGAATTGAAGGCATAAAACATCGCGCCATTAAGCGGTACATCACATTTGGCAGCTGTGTGAATTGTCTTAGGAGTAATCAAACCATCCGGATCCACAGCAGCATAATGTTTCGTCTGTAGAAGTCAATAAAATGGCTATGCCTCATGGTAAGAGTGATTACAGATGATGGAATATCTACATGTACTTGTTGCAAGCCCTGCATAAGAGAATATAACTTATATCATCAGATGATGGTTATCTCCGTGAGCCTGCCAGCAGAAAATGAAGGTTTATTCTAGTATCACACACATACAGCTAGCTGACACCTGATGAAGCAACAAGAATAATAAGAAGAAGAAACGGAAGGCGTTAACCCTGCAGCTAGGCGTAACCTCTAGTGCTGGTCTCAAGCCCAGATAAAAGAGGAAGAGTGCCTGTCTCACAACCTAATTATACATTGATTTACTTTATATAAGCCTAGATAAAACACCGAAAAATACCTTGAACTATCTACTTAAAAATACGCAGAATAGGCTCCAACTAAACATATCACATAACCCCATAATTAAAAACCTTTAAATAAGCTCAATAAAAGACGAGAAAAAGACAAAAATTGAATAAAAAACGTAACAATGTCTCTTAAAAACACAAGGCTGGGTTATGTTAGGATAGGCCAGTTATACATGCCGTATAAGGCATGCGAACCATACGCAGTTTATCCCTCCTCGCCTCACATGTTAGCATTAGAATAAACAAAAAATTACAAAATATTCGTATAACTACTTTTAAAGTATATACAATATTGTAGGAGTGTACAAAATGCTTATAAAGTATCCAACATTTGTAAAAGAAATGCATCAAATACTGTAAAAATACACTAAAAACCTATAAGAGTGCTCAAAAATTGCTCTAAAATAACAAAATACCTTAAAACGTCACAAATGGGATTGAAAACATCACAAACTACTATAAAAATGAGAGGAATGCCGTAAAACCTGCCAAAGGCCAAGAAACGCTTCAACTACTATAAAAGCGGGAGAAATGACTAAAACATTGCAAATGGGTATGAAAACACCCTCAAGTCATTTTAAGACCAAGAGAAATGGCTGTAAAGCATGATAAATGACCATGAAAATACCACAAACTACTATTAAACGAAATAAATTACTCTAAAACATATTAAAATTGCTACAAATCAACAGAAATGACTGTAATGGTGTACAGCATGTCTTCAAAACTGCCAAAATGCTTTCAAAGTTTTTAAAACCTGTTCCAATGCCTAAAATGTCCTTAAAGTGTGAAAAATACCTGTACCATTATCCTAGAAACCCTGAAAAGTGCACAAAATACCTTTACTAGAGCCTGGAATACCTTGAAAATGCCCCGAATTGCTAAAAGGTCAACAAAGTGCCTGTATAAGTACCCCAAAATGTCTGTACTAGTGCCGAAAATACCTTCTTCAGTGCCTTAAGGCCTCATAAAAGTGTCCAAAAGGACTGGAAAAGTTTCTAAAATGCCTGTAAAAACATTCCAGAATGTAACTGTATGTAATCATTGTGTAACCGAACATAACCAAAATGTAGCCACGTGTAAGAAAAATTGGCTTTAGATTAGTTTATGTCTCAGAAACGCCGCAAACCATATACAGTTTATTCCTCCTCGCCTCAAATATTAGAATTAGAACATACAGAAGTTTACAAAAGGATCCAACATGACTGTAAAAATGAGAGAAATGACTGTAAAACATCGAAATGGGCATCAGAACTGCACCAAATCACTGTAAGAAGAAGATAAATGCCTGTAAAACACGATAAATGGCCATTAAAACACCGGAAACTACTATAAAAACGAGAGAAGTGATTGCAACAGTGTGCAAAAGGGCCAGAAATACCTTCAAGGACCCGAAATTCCCCTATCAGTGGCACAAAATGTGTGGAAGAGTGTCAAAAATTCCTATTTCAGAGTCTCAGATACATTTAAAAATGTTTCTAAAATCCCTGAAACCCATGTAACAATAGTCCAAACTACCTGCTCAAGTGCCCAAAATTACCGTAAAATGACGCTAAAATGCATTTAAAACACCTTTAAATGCCCTAAAATACCTTCTCCAGTGGTGAAAAAAAACGTGTATAAGTGACCATACCTTCAAGTACCCAGAAATGCGCCAAAATGCCCGAAAATATCTGCTCCAATACCTAAAAAACCCTTAAGAATTTCTTAAATACCATTACTAGTGTTTCCCCCAAATTCCCCCGAAAAGTGCTCAGAATACCCATAAATGTGCCAAAATTACCTGTATCAGTACCCCAAGAGTACCTGCTCTATTGCCTAAAATGCCCATAAAAGGGCGCTAAACTGCCTTAGAGTACTCGAAATTCCCTAAAATGCCTGAAAAGGACGCTTAAATGCCTTCAAACTACCCCAGAAAGACATCTGTTCCAGGGCTTAACATACCTTCAAAGTGTCCATAATGTCCTTAAAATGGGAAAGATACGTGTACCAACGACCCAAAATGTTCGTAAAAGTGCCCGAAAAGACTGGGAAAGAATGATTAAAATCGCTGTAAAATATAAGAACTACTCTAAAACATAGCAAATATGGATGCAAATATATGAAATACATCTATAAAATGAGAGAAATTGCTTTTAAAAGCTACCAAATCCGTGTAAAAACAAGAGAAACTTCTCAAGCTTAGGTGTATAGGGTTTAAGGCCTGCTTAGTACAGTCGCCACACAAAGCTTTTAGGTTACACATCATTTATCAAGTACATCAAACGTTTTCCCTCACAACAAATGTGTTTATGTACATACACTGTCCTTCATCTCCAATGAATTGTTCCTATAACCACTTAGAGCACGTTCAATCCCTGCCCTCCCTAGCATCTCTCCCCGTATTCCTTATCTCCCTCTTGTATACCTATTTGGGGGTGTGCCAGGATCCTCCTAACATATTGAGACATATTAAAGTGAAGGGCAACATGACTTTCATTATTATTATTTGTGGGGAGAGAGAACAGAGATATTAAAGGATAGGAGAAACATTAAAAGGGATGGCAACATTGTTGTTTGAGGGGAAGAGAGAGGAGAGACAGTAAAGGGTAGGAGAGACATTAAAATGGAGGGCACAATGAGCTTTGTTATTGTTGTTTGTGAGGGAGAGTACACAATAGGAGAGACATTAAAGTGGAGGGCAACATAACTTTTATTATTGTGTTTGGGGGAGATAGGAGAAACACTAAATTGGAGCACAAATTGACTTCTGTTATTGTTGTTTGTGGGAGATATAGGATAGGGTAAAGGATAAGAGAGAGATTAAAGTGGAGGGCAACCTACTTTTCTTTTTTTTTGTGGGGGAGATAGGATCGAGAGTAAAGGATAGGAGATATGTTTAAGTGGAGGGAAACATGACCTTTTTTATTGTTTGTGGGGGGAGAGGAGAGACAGTAAAAGTTGGGACTTACATTAAAGTGGAGGGCAACATGACTTTTGTTATTGTTTGTAGGAGAGAGAGGAGAGGCAGTAAGGTACAATAGGTAAGTAGTAGTGAAAGTAAAAAATGTTAACTATGTTACCACCAAATATTGAGTTGGCTATCTTTGAATTTACTTGCAAATGATAACTTGTTTTGTCTGCCTGTGTCTCTCCATTTGAAGAAAGGGAACCTGAAAAAGGAGGAGCATTGACATTGGTTATTCTTTTACAAATCATGCTTTTCTGGTTGCAATTATTCCAGCTTGTTGGAATATTTGCTTGCCTAAGTGGTTACAGTATGACTTTTGTCCACAGGGTAGGATAGTGAAACATAGCTATTCTAAGATGCCTGTTGGCCAGTGTATGATCTGTACGTACTGTAAAAGCTATCAGGGCCTTAGGCAAGGAAAGTCTGCCTTTTAAAATTGTACACACTTATAAAAATACAAGTATATAATCTAAACTATAGAAATAACCATTTTACAAATACTGAACCCTTGTATCATGAACATTTTTCAATTAATTAGAACACTCTATGGGATATAATTTTGCATAAAATAATTATTTTGAATAAATATTTTGAAAAACACTAAATGAATGTAGAATAGTATCCACATATTGGCATTCTAAAATAACCATGTGCTTTTAAATTTGTAATTGCCTGTTCCTTGGGAAAAATTACAGCAATTCAAGACAGGCATAGCTAGGGGGAGGTTTTGGGGGTTGGGTGCCCCCCCCCACTTGCTAAAACTGTAAACATTAATAGAAAATTGCAGGTACAGGATACTTCCTAATTGTATCACTGATATCACTATATTTACACTGTATGTCCTAGGCAATATCCCCAACAGCAACAAAAACTGTACTTTAGGTGGCATGGGTACAGCCATTTAAGATATCAGGGGCATGTTTTCGTTCCGGTGCTAAATAAAAGTGCAACATCTCCCAGTTTAGAACATAACTAGGAACCATATTTTGTAGTGAAATAAAACGGCTTGCAGGGGTAATATAAAATACTTCACAATGGTCATTAATTATCATGTCACAACATATTTGCCTCTTAGAATACACAAAACATCCTATCCTAATTTTAATTCCAATTGCTGCACCTTAATCTGTGAATATAAGACAAATTTATTTAAATGTTTCAACTTAGGATTAATTGATTTGAATTGATACAAATTGTTTAAAAATGGACCTTTACATAAAACCCCCTTTAATAATTTTCTGGCTATGCTACTAATTCAGTGTTAGATATTTTTTTAATTTATTTCACATTCTCAACAGATGATTGTAAAAAATTTCAAGCAAAACAAAAAAAGCACATATCACAGTTTATTAACAATCTCTTGGAAAATATTGCAAGTCAATTGTAACATAACATTTGCTTAAAAATAATTCATTACATATAAAGTGCAGAAAATTTGAAATGCGGGATAAAACATACTGAAATAAATGATGCTTAGAGCTGGGCATTTGCCTATTTTATTACTTTGTTTAGAATTACAGGCTTTGTATATATAAATATGTTTCATGTTTACTGGAGAAAAATATAGCAGTTTTGTAGTGCCTATAAATGCCTATTTTAATATTGTGTGCCTTTTCATAGCTTAAGGGCCTATTATGGTTTTTTTCTTTTGTTTTCTTTCCTTTCTTTTACAAAGATTGTTGCCTAACGTAATTTCATTACATTTGTTATTGCCAGTTATTTATTAATATTATTTATTACTGTGATGTTAACCCTAGTATTACAATCAATATTTCACACTCTGGGCCAATGAGCCATTGCTGACAACATACCTGAGGAGGTTTGTAATGGGTACCGACATTCATTTCCTAACATCAGCAGTTGCATTGGTTTGTGTAATAATAAAGTAGTGGCTACTTAGCACAATAAATCTATGCTAAATGGACAATTATAGAAAACAATTGGATCACAACTGGGAAAACTATTGAAGCCGAAATTAAAAAGGCAATAATTATCATAATATTCTGAGAAGGATAGTGATATAAAATAAGTAATAATATATTTAAAATCAGTGTATGTATAAAAAGGAGAAGCATTGTGAAAATTGTTGACTGTAAAAGCGACAGAAAGAACAAGACAGGCACAGTTTTGTTAATTAGGGATCAGCCTCAGGTGGAAAGGGTAAATACCATTGAAGCAAGTTTTTCTTGGTAACCAGCCGAGTGCAGCTGCACTGAGCCTGTTGAAGGCCACTCTAGCTTCATGACGCTAAGTTTGAGGAGTTGAGGGGAGAGAGGGGAAGTTTAGTTTGGTTTCCCTTGTAGTAGCGTGGGTAGATCAGTCTACCTGAGTGCCTGGGGAGTGCAGGTCGACATTCTAGTCGTGTGGAGAAGATTGGCGGCGAACATGCTAGAGGGTAGAACGCTTAGCCGTAGTTAATAATTCTTCGGTCTTGGTAAAGACAAAGTAACTTCGTATGCATTTAATAGAGATCGGCAAACCGCAGTATTATTTTAAATAGTGAATAAAAGTGTTCCAAGACAGCGTTTGTGTGTTTCTCTGTACACACCCACGCATACCCTGAGGTTAAGATTTCATGCTGGAGCAGCCGTGGCAAAAGAAGAACCAACTGGGAGGAGACAAGCAGCAACCGTGAGGCAAAGGTATTGTTTCATTGTTGGAGGATGGGGCGTGGCTGCGACATATTGCGCCTAAACGTGGGAGAGAAAGAATTACTGCGTCATATGGCGTCCTAAGCGTGGGGCCCGAACAACGGAGGAGCTAAGCGACGGAGACATCAAGAAGGCCCAAACAAAGGAGAAGCTGAACGACGGAGACATCGAGGAGACCGGGACAACGCGGAGGACAACAGGAGCAGCATCGAAGCAGCAGTTGCAGGCAGCAGATATAAAAAGGTACTGAGTGTAAATTTATTTACGTGTTCCAGTGGTAAATGCAGTTAAGGAACGGCAAAATGTTTGAGCAATCAGATTCAAACATGGATATTCAGGACGGTGATAGTAGAACTGTGCAGGATGCAAATAATAGTGTAAATAAGGTAGTAGAAACAGTAGATGATAGAAATGTACAAAAGCAGGTAGAACAGCCAGGGGGAAGTATGGAAAATAACGAGATGTTAAAGTTAATTATGTCAATGATACAGGGTCAGAAAGAATTAACAGGAAAAATAGAACAGGGTCAGAAAGAATTAAGGGATGAGTTGAAAGCTAATTATCAAAGTTTAAGGGAGGATTTAACAAGCAATTTAACTGAAATTGGGAAGAAAATTGAGAACCAGCAGAAAGTCTTAGAAGATTTCCAGGAGGAGGCTATAAATGAAATAGAAATTGTGAGAATTGAGGTTAGGGAGAATCAAGAACAGGTTAGAGAAGAAATTAAAATTGTAAGACAAGAGATTAGTGAAAGAGTAGAAGAAGAAAACAGAAAATTGAGGGAAGCTACTAGCAAAGAATTAGAAATACTCAGAAAACGGTTAGAACAGTCAGAAAGAGAAAGTAGGAGACTTGCTATAGGAATAGATGATGTAAATGATAGACTTAAGGAAGGATTAGAAAAAGTGTGTATATCTGACAATATTGGTAGCTCAGCATGAAGCAATGTGAGCAGTGCAACAGTAAGGAACGATGCAGCGCAGAATGCGTCAGCTGACCTTCCAATGCTGAATTTAGGTCCAAGTACCTCCAGCAACAGTAATAGTACAAATGAAAATAGAAATGGCGGCCCAACTTTTCAATGGCCTAACCATGTTCTCAGTGAAATTTCAGCACCGATTTTTGAAGACGAAGAATCAGGTAATCCGAAAGCATTCATAATAGCATGCAGGAATATTTTAATGTTAAGGGTATACCTGAGGAATACAAGATGACTGTAGTACGAAAATGTTTTAAAGGTAATGCTTTCAATTGGCTAGAATTATCTGTAGGGCTAGATAACAATTACGGGGCCATTAAAGAGCTATTTCTGAACAGATATTGGTGTGCAAGCAGGCAAGTGAATATAAGATTAGAACTCAGTAATGGCAAGTACGATTCCCGTAAGGACCAATCTATGGTGAATTATTTCATGGTAGTGGCAAGGAAATCTAAGATGCTAGATCCACCGATGGGAGAAAATGAATTAATAAATCTAGTAACCGCGCACTTTCCGGAGACAATACAAAACTACATAATTATTGCAAAACCGGTTACGATAGCAGCCATGATAGATTTGTTGATCGCTTTGGAAAGGAAGAGAAATCAAGATGGCGTGCTTAGAGATAGGAGTTTCACACAGAAAGAAAGAAGTCCTACACAATTTTTCGGGCAGGGGGCATATCCAGGAAATGATAGAAATTTTGATGTGAGATAGATACCATGGGCCTGTACCGAAAAATAACTACCATGATAACAGGAGAAATAACTTTGAAAACAATTATAGGGGAAGAGGCGAAAACTACCGAAGACGGAACGCTCAAATAAATTATGTACATACTCAGATGTAATTATGATAGAATGGAAAGGTATCTTAGAAACAGACGCTATTCTGGAGATAATTGTAGCAATAACTATGAAAATAGCTATAGACCAAGTTCAACAAGACAGGATACGAGAAGTAGAAGTGGTAGGAATTCACCAGTTCAAGAAGATAGGATTGGCGCAATAAACTCAACAAGACAAATAATGGGAAATAATTACCGTCATGAAACGAAAACAGGACATTCGCATAACGATATTGGGACAGGAGCAATTAGTAAAGTGTCGGAAAACTCCAAACCCAATCAACTTCGCCTTCAGTGAGGATTGGGAACAACAATTCCTATAATGAGCGGTGCACGAAAAGTAGGAATAATGGAAGGCAACTAATGATAGAGAAACATCAGCAAGGGAGAGATAGGCCAGAAGAAAGCGAAGTCTTAACTGATCCACCAAGGATAAATATTGGCATTAATGGCAAACAATTTCGTGCAATAATAGACACCGGCGCCAACACTACATTTTGTTCACAAAACTTTTATGAAGAATTCATAAACAGTGGTTTAAAATTAATGTCTTTACCAGTACATGGGATGTATTGTTCAGTAGCAGTGGGCAAAAGAAAAGAAAGAGTAAGATTTCAGGCTGTGATGAATATTGAAATCGGAGAGCAAATTATTGAGATGTTATTTTTAATAGTACCTGGCTTGTAACAGACATAATAATAGGTTGTGATAGTCTATACGCATGGAACTCCATTATAGATTTTGAAAACAAAATTTTGAAGCTCGAAACAGAACAAGACACAATAATCGTACCATTGTGGACGACAGTAGTTCAGGAATAATTGCCTTGGATCAGGTAGAGGAAGAAATAAAAGGGGAAACATTCTTTGTGGAAGTTATAAACATTGGAGCTATGAAGTTAGCCGAAGTAAGGTTAGAGGATTGACATGAAATTAATGAAGAAAATATAATCTACGGAGAACATGAGAAATTTTGTATTAATAACGGCGAAGAGAAACCCCAAGAAAATCCCAGATTAGGCTTGAATGATAAGAATGCTACTAAGTACGATAAAGTGGATGACTGTGTCGAAGGAGAAAATTTGTTGAAAAATAAGGTGAACCAGGCTAGTAGACTGAATGAGAAACAAAAGAAGGAATTATGGGAAATTTTAATGGATAATAAGGAAGTGTTTTCAGAAAAGCCGGGAAGGTGCATAAATTGCACCCATTCGTTTGAAATGACTGATATTAAACCATATGTACATCGCAGTAAGATCTTCAGGGAGACTTTAAAGAATCAGAATATAAAACTCTATCATTGTTCCTCTTATTTTCTATCTGGGAATCCCGCAGAACGCATAGTGAAGGACATTGGAATCTATTTTCGTGTATTGACTCATAATAATCACAGAAATTGGGTAAGGTATTGTAATGTGATAGAAAAGATAATAAATAACACCATCAACACGATGACAGGATTTGCACCAATACAGTTAATGCAAGGAATTGAACATGAACCGATTTTTAAAGGAATACCAAAAACGATTGAAGCAAACCAATCACCATTATCTGAAGAACAAAGGGCTAAAATTGTTGTTGAGAGGTTAAAAGAAAAAGCAGCAAAAAGGAAATCTAAACTGAAGAAGCGAAAGCATAAGTGGGAACCGAAAATAGGAGATCTTGTGCTTGCCAGAGATCACAAATTATCCAGCACATTAAAAGGAAGAAATCATAGGTTACAGCTCTTATATAAAGGTCCGGTAGTTATTACTGCTAAATTTGGGGAACATACTTTTGAGTTAGTAGATGTAAAAAATAATAAATCTATTGGTAAATGGCACAAACAACTTATGAGACCTTATAGAAAATCATTGAATGTTCCTGATAAAATACAAACGGTGTGAATTTTCTGAGAAGCATCAACATGAATGTAAAAGTGTCATTAGGTTATGAAAATTGTAAAATAAATATAAGAGAAACAGTGAAGTGAAAGTGATCAGTGAACAATGTGAAAGTGAAGTGACAAAGAGAATAATATTCTCAAAGAAACCAAAAACAAAACAAAAACAGACACTCCAATCAGAATAACAGAAAACAAAATATAATACTTGTTTAAATTCGAATACTCTAAGTTATTGAGTGTAAATTTTGTATAATAATGTTTAATTTAAAGGATGATGTTAGTGAATGTAAATTTTGTATAATAATGGTTAAGGTGAATCATGTGAGGGGTAAGTCATATGTATGACCAACATAATTGTAAACAGTGTAAAGAAATTTATATATTGACGAATTGTAAAAGAATCATGTAACCAATTCAAGGTTTGCCGATCGATCACGAAATTACTGAGAGGAAGTTGTTTCGGGCAAGACATACACATTGTAATATTATTGTATAATATTAAATGTATATGGGGGCATTTGAAGCCGAAATTATAAAGGCAATAATTATCATAATATTCTGAGAAGGATAGTGATATAAAATAAGTAATAATATATTTAAAATCAGTGTATGTATAAAAAGGAGAAGCATTGTAAAAATTGTTGACTGTAAAAGCGACAGAAAGAACAAGACAGGCACAGTTTTGTTAATTAGGGATCAGCCTCAGGTGGAAAGGGTAAATACCATTGAAGCAAGTTTTTCCTGGTAACCAGCCGAGTGCAGCTGCACTGAGCCTGTTGAAGGCCACTCTAGCTTCATGACGCTAAGTTTGAGGAGTTGAGGGTAGAGAGGGGAAGTTTAGCTTGGTTTCCCTTGTAGTAGCGTGGGTAGATCAGTCTGCCTGAGTGCCTGGGGAGTGCAGGTCGACATTCTAGTCGTGTGGAGAAGATTGGCGGCAAACATGCTAGAGGGTAGAAGCTTAGCCGTAGTTAATAATTCTTCGGTCTTGGTAAAGACAAAGTAACTTCGTATGCATTTAATAGTGATCAGCAAACCACAGTATTATTTTAAATAGTGAATAAAAGTGTTCCAAGACAGCGTTTGTGTGTTTCTCTGTACACACCCACGCATACCCTGAGGTTAAGATTTCATGCTGGAGCAGCCATGGCAAAAGAAGAACCAACTGGTAGGAGACAAGCAGCAACCGTGAGGCAAAGGTATTGCTTCATTGTTGGAGGATGGGGCATGGCTGCGACATATTGCGCCTAAACGTGGGAGAGAAAAAATTACTTGTGTCACTATCATTTTAATATTATCTCATCAATTTGTTCATTAATACAATGGCTTTATTGTTTTCTACTTCCCACATGGGCCAAAACACAGCACTAACTTAAAAGGACTAGATTGATTTAATTGCAAAGACAACAGCCTGTTTAACCCTAGAGAGGTGGCGCGGGGTATTTTCTGACCCCAGTCAGTTTTATTTGCAAGTTATATATAATGATTTCGGATACCTGAACCCTGCCTTTCCCTTACCTTTTGCTGCATTCCTTGGCTTTTGTTAGAGGTCATACATTCCTAGAATATAGGCTATTTGTGTTCTTCGGCTGAAATGAGGGCAGGAAATACCCCACGCCACCTCTCCCGTTGCCTGATGTGTCTCGTCTGCATATTGTTTCTGTAGTTACAGTGTGTTTTCAGCTGAACCTTCGAGAAGTTGTTATAATATTTACGTATTTTTTAGTCTTAAACGTAGTGCTGTTTTTATATCAATGTGTTATGAGGAACATCAGGCAAGGTTATTAGCCTAATAAGGGAAGTGGAAGAAGAGGAAGCATTAGGTGGTGAAGGCAGCGAAACTGAAGATGAACTTGAAATACTGAGTTCAAATAGTGAAAGTGAGCAAAGTGCAGAAGAGGATATAGTTATGGCATGGAAAATGGTTCAGCCTCCTCAAAATTAACGTACTCGCTCGCACAAGAAAGTGACTCACTTACCAGGTGTAAAATCTGCAGCTAAAAATGCAAAATCTCCTATAGAATTGTTGCTTGAAAAAATACTGCATTTTATAAATGCAGCACAACCAGAAAATCAAGAACAGGAATTGCCAGTGAAGAAAAGAATGAGGTGTAATGTGTATCTGAGAATGCAGACAAAGACAAAACTTTCGTGTATAAAATGCAAGCAGCAGGTGTGCAAAGACCATAATGTAGTCGTGTGTAGAAGCTGTGTGTGAATTATAATATGAGTATCAACATATGTTCTTACTGTCGAGATGAAAAAAAAAACACATTAATTGTGATACTTTATGATTATGAGTAAAGTGAACATTTAAATATATTTTTTGTGCTGCGCATCACTCCAAATTGCAAGGAACTGTCAATTCAAAGTTTTTGTTTTATGTTTTAAAGTAGATTTCTACAACCAACAGTTATTTTAATACATAGTGTATTACTCTGTATATGTAAGCAATAATTACATAAATTTATTAATTTGGTCCATTTACAACAATCGTTTTATTCCTGGGGTCGCGAGTGACCCCACACCACCACTAATGTAAGACATACATGCGCCACCTGTCTAGGGTTAACAATAATACATAACATAGTACTCAAATAATTACAAACCAGCATGGGAGTGTAAACAGTATTCAAGAGAGAAATTGTTTAAAAACTGATAATAGGGTTTGCCATAAAAATATATAGTAACTGAAGAGTGCAAATTTAAAGAAATAACGTTTACAGTTTACACTTCATTAAGAATATAGTGAAATTTAGTAAATTTAATATATGGTATATGGCTATTTCATATTTCTTTACCATTCTGTCCTATCAAAATAACTTTAATGGTAAATGAATAAATGATTGTGCCTACTTCAATGTTTATCATTGCTGATAATGTCTAAATTAAGTCTAAAATTTTAAAGATAGAAATAAATAAAATATAGTAGGAAAGAAGAGATTAACTTGTTTCTGTAGTGTATAACATTGCCTATTAATAACTAGGATCTGCAAAGATGAACAAAGCATGTGGAATAAATGCTTAATAAGCTTACGGTCCATACAACGAAAAGTTACCGGAAAAGAAGTTTCTTAGGATAAAGGGAAACTCTAGAAAGAAAAATCATATAAGCAATTTGTTACAATTAAAAACGACTATGCCCAGCGAGATAAAACAGAGATGGTCAGTTAGAAATTGAGAGCTTTAGCACAACAACCCTGGGATAGTTTATGCTGACATTCATTAATTCCATTCATTGTGTGATATAACTGAAGAGGTTACTTACAATAGGAATAAAAACAAGGAATAACAAAGTAAGTTTTTCTCTATTATAGATTACTTTTAAATGCACACATAGATTTACAAATCAAAAGCCGGTCGATGGATTTCGAATTTGAATGAAAAAGCAATGAAGGTACCTACTACTCAGGACATGGACGTGGCAATTGTTAGTTATATATAGCGACATAGTGAGAACAGGTTCCTTGCAAGTAAGTTAGATAACAGCCCTCCCGGGTAATAACAGTCGAATGTTTAATATACTGATAATGTCTGATATTCTGTCATGCACACAGACATGTTCAGATGAATCCTTTTCCTTTTTTCTTCTACTACCCATCTGTAGGATGTAGAGGAAGTATTTTATTCAAACCAAAAATTCAATACAGAGATTTCACCAGAAATACATGTTTTCAGACTTCCTGAATAAACAAAATTAGAAAAAAAAGGTTCAGGTGTGTGTGTCTATGATCAGCATAACTCAAACACGAAAAGTCAGTTAAAAACCAAATGTTTAGCATCTTCCAAGAATGCATCACAGAGATTCTCATGAAAATACCCCTACCCATAACTACTCTTTACATGGAAAATGTTTGGTTATTTTCGATTTTCTCAAAAATAGATCAAACTATTTTGATGAAATTACCATGCTATGTATAATATATCTGCATGTTAAGTATAATGTATAGCTGGAATTTTCTGGGAATAACATGTGAAGTCCTCTTAATTTTTGCACAATTGGTGAATCATGAGTTAGAGAAAATCTTACTATGCAAAAAAATGTACATAGATCTTGTTAAAGCACACATTTTATATAAATTATAATTTGTATGGCCTTAACTATTTCCAAAGTACAATCATTTCCTTCCCCCCACAAAAACAACAATAAAAGTTCTCTCTCCCACACTTCCATTTCGCTCCTATCCCTTATTTTCTCCCCCACAAGCAACAGTAATAAATGTCTTGTTGCCCTCCACTTTAATTTCTTTATTATCTTTTACCGTCTCTCCTCTCTCTTTCCCACAAACATAAAATCCATGTTGCCCTGTGCTTTAATGTCTCTCTAATCCCTTAATATCTCTCCTGTCTCCCCCACAAACAGCAATAATAAAAGTCCTGCAATCCCCCCCCCCTTTTAATGTCTCTCCTATCCTTTATTATCTCTGCTCTCTCCACCACAAGCAACAATAATAAAAGTAATGTTGTTCTCCACTTTTCTATCTTTCCTGTCTCCCCCACAAACAACAGTAATAAGTCTTGTTGCCCTCCACTGTAATGTCTTTCCTATCTTTTATTACCTCTCCTTTCTCCACCATAAACAATAGTAATACAAGTCATGTTGCTCTCCACTTAAACTATACTCTTTCCCCTCTCCCAATGACTAACAACAGTAAAAGTCACGTTGGCCTCCACTTTAATGTCTCTCCTATCCTTCACTATCTCTGCTCTCCCTCCTCCACAAACTACAATTATCAATGTCTGGTTGCCCTCCATTTTCATTTCTGTCTTATCCTGCATTTTGCAATGACACATCCACCATCAGAAAGCACTAAAAGACTTCTTGCTATCCATGTACATTACTGCCTCATGTCATGCATTTAAAAAATAAAAAAATAAACAGGAATTCAATTTAAAGTTTCAAAATGTGTTTGGTTAGAAAAAATGTTTCCAATTTGTGTGTTGTAACTATAGGCTTTTTTAACAATGTGTTCATACAGGATATTACATATAACTTAGTCATTCTACAGAATTTACAACATCTGAGCTGCTTTTCCTTGCCTATCAAGGGGTAATTTAGTCTACTTTCTTACTGTGAGCGAGAAACCACTTTTCTGCTATAAATCTGGAGGCCCATGGTTTGAATCTGTTAGATGATGATCATGGTTGTACATTATGTGTGTATGTATGTGATTATTTTTAATGTTATTCTAAGAAGGCAAATGTGGGGTTATTCTAAGGTAAATTTAAGTTCTGTGCACTCTGGAGTTATTTGTGCAATTTTCTTGCAGGTTCATTAAGTGCTATGAATGAAGACCTGCCGGGTTAAAGGACGTTAAATGAAGAATAATAAAATGACATAAAGATTAATAATGATGACTGCCTATTACAGCAATGCTTGATAAAGGATAAAAATACTAACTTATGATTTTATAGTTTTGCAACCTTAAGAAAATGCAATATCATGGGGTATGGCAAATTTAATAAAGATTAGAAGCCACAAGAATTGTCGAAATGCACAAGCCAAAATAGAAAATTTTAAATTCTGAATTTGATATTCACAATTCAATAAGCTGCTGGGTGCCCGAGCCAAATTCTCCCACCACAGCAGCTTGGGAAAAAGTTTGAAAGTCCAGTGCATGCGCAGTGAGGACCTACCATGTACAAGAGCCATACTCTGGCATTTCAGCAGCTTGGGGAAAGTTCCAGCACATATGCAATGTGGACCTGCTGGGAATAAAAGCCATACTCTGGCATTTCATCAGCTTGGGGAAAAGAAATTCCTTACCTAATATATATTTGCTTTTAATAACGGAACAACCCAACACCATTTTACTTTTATAAACAGTACTGTAAGAGGATGTGCAGAGTATGCATATGATATTTGGTGCAGGCATTGAACTGCAGACAATGTTTTCTTTCACTCCCACTTTTATTGATTAGAAAATGCATGTTCAAGTAAATGATAATTAATAAAGTTGAACATTTAAAATAAAGAGAGTTGAGGGTTGTTACACTACATCACTAAAATATTCTTACTTGAACGCGTTTCGGGAGACGGTTTGTTCCCATCGTCAGCATTTCCTCAACACAAAATGCTGACGATGGGAACAAACCGTCTCCTGAAATGCGTTCAAGTAAGAATATTTTAGTGATGTAGTGTAACAACCCTCAGCTCTCATTATTTTAAATTATGACACATCACTGTTACTAGCTTCTAAATCTTCAAAATTAGTCACTAAAGTTGAACATTTTGAAAGCTCACAGAGCAAAACAAAACTAGTTTTACGTCTTCCACATTTTAAACATTGTATTGAAATATTTTGCTAGAAAACTAAGCTTCCAATAAAAATAGATACCAGTTTTGATATTTTCTGCCCAAATGAAAAAAAAAACTATTGTAATTACCAAATGGTATATAAATTATTATCATTATTACTATCATCATTATCATTATATATTTTTGAGAATAACACAATTAATTGAGATTAATATATCTATATACACTGAAACTTATTAAAATATTATACATAAATATTAAGTTATTCATAACATAAATGCTTGCCTGAAAGGAAATTAGTTGAAATATAAATAAGTATCACTTATATACAGAGTGAAAATTATTAAAATAGTTGCATATCAGCAGTTATTCACAGCTTAACACTTGCCTGTAAAAAGTTTAAATAATCATGTTAATTACTGTTTCTACTTTTATTACTCTACTGGAAAATACAAAAAAAAATTTAGAACTCATTTGAACTGGAACAACTTAATTCATTTTAATACCCATTTTTAGTACATTCTCTTTTAAAAAACAATAAGGTAACCCAAATTAATAACAGAATTCATGTTTATAACTTCAGTTCAGTAACATGTTATTGTATTGTGAATTAGTCTTTTAGGTCTAGTGGATTTGTTGAAAATTAATTTTTTCATATTTTCATTATCAATGAAATTTACATGTGAATACACATATTTACATATTTGCTATTTCTTGAAATATACATATATGTTTGTTATTTCTTTTTTTATGAAATTTATGCACAACGGAAAGCATATCTGAATAATTTGGATACCGAATCAGTACATAACTGCAAGCAGTTTTTACTGATTTTGCTTTCAAATGTATGCCTTAGTTATTTTTTAGATCATAATGTTGCTTCACTTTGATTTGCAACACCATAACTTGGGTACAAGAGCCCTACATTTATCTTGGTTTGATAATGAATTAAGAGAGATGAGGAGAATGGTAAGAGACCAGTAATCAGATGGAGGGAGGACAGTGGGAAAGAAGAGAGAGATTATGATGCATCTAAAGGAAAGATACATGTTGTTGCTTGAGCAAATGAAGCAAGATTGGGGGAGAGAAATGGCCTTAGAAATTGAAGAGAGGATCAAAATAGGAGGACAACAAATTTAGAAAATCATTAGAGAATTACCAAAAAAGAGACAAGGAAATGTTTTTGTTAGTCCAAACGAATGGGTCAAGTATTCTCAGACTTCTTTGAATGGGAGAGGGAGAATATAAGTGACTGGAAAATGGAACTACATAATCACAATGTGGAGGAACTGGATATATCATATGATGTAGAAGAGGGGCTGATTGAAGTCCAAAAATTTAAAAGAAATAAAGTGGTAGGAATTAATGGATTGCTCACCAAATTTCTGAAAATTTGGTGAGAGTGTCCAGAAAGGTTATTGTACAATTTATTAAAAACACATGAACTCCACATACATCAAGTAGTTAAAACTACGTTTCAAAAAGCATACTCCTCATCATCAGTTTATCGACTGGAGCTTGCAGCCAGAAAATTCTCGGCCAAGTCATTATGTCTGTGCTGCCCTCTGGGTCCTATGGCTACTCAGATGATATCATCAACTGGCGGGGATCAAAATTCATAAGACAAGGCTGATTCGTGATTAAAATTCTTTCCCATGTATCGAGTGCCAAGGGTGTCTTGATGTGTTTGAGCAATGGGATTTTCCATTTTATTTCATGGTTAAAATTCCAAAAATGGGATGAAACTGCAGACTTGGTTTGAAGACTTGAAACTTTGTTTAGGCTGGCGATTTAGAAATTAAACGTTTTGAGGAGGGAAGTTGTGCAGGGCCCTTTTCCAATTTGCGGAAAAAAAGAAAATTAAGTACATATAAGCTTTGATTGCGGAGGAACAAATGATTGGAGAAGTGAGTTGATGAAAAAGAAATGGTTAAGGACAAAGTAGTGGGATGAAATAAGATTTTTAAAGATAAAGCCCAATTAAAAGGTTTAGGAGAGTTCTTATGACAGGTAGAATGAAATGGCAAAGACAAATAGATAAAGAGTAGATGATAAGCTAATGTATTTCATCTCTAGTGACAAGAAAAAATGCTAAATGAAAAATGGAGATGTACCTGAAAATGGTCAGGAGCAAACAAGGTGCACTGAAATAAATAAATTATACTGAAATAAATACAATCCAAGGCAGAACTCTTACACTATGGTATTCAAATAATATCTTGTCAGTAGAGGCACCTGTTTATTGTGAAATGAAAAATTGGAAATGTTTTTGCAAGGTGCAGTTAATTTGGCTAAAACTGCAAAATTAAATGAAAATTGCAAAATAATTGCCAAAAAGATAAAAATTCCCTACATTTTAATTTGGCTTGGAATTGTTGCACTAGAAAATGACAATCAATATGATTGTCAATCTGGACAAAACTCAGTGTTATATGAATGTTATAACATGTTAAAGAGAATGATATATCATATCGATAGTTGCGGTTCCGGCTGCATTACGCTTACACCATTCGCTTGCTGCAGTTCTTGATTTGTTTGTTTGTGTTTGTTCATTTGGTCCCACCGTGAGCATTGCTTAGGAACACTAAACAGTCGTACAATTATGAAATGTGCAGCATAACTAATGGCATACCTATCTTATCTTTCTTAATGGAGGGGACTCTGCACTGATCCAGAAGGGAGATTGTACCTATGTCCCATGAGGAGGCATCCCTGGGAGGAAGGATGAGGCGAGAGGAGAGGGCGGCCGGATCCAGGAACGACGGCACAGCAATGACAGGGTCCCTAAGTTTCCAGAAGTAGAAACCCCGGAAGACGGACAGGCAGACCGGGAACCCCACCCCACACAGAGGGGCTCCAATGCCCCTCAAAGGGTTTCGGATACCTGGCAGCCAGCCGAAAGCCGAGGGATGGAGATAATTCACAGAGAGCATCCTTTCCCGCTGCCACGCTGCACTTCCGACCTTGAAAGAGACCAATGGGATGAAGGATGAATGAAATGAGGAATGGAATGAATGGAGGAACAGGAAATTTGGGGTCTGAAAGAAACCGCTGCAGCATTCACCTGATGTTTCAGGAAAAAACCCGAAAAACCCATAGATCAGAGTGGGCGATCACCGGGGATCGAACCCGGGACCACCCGAATGCGGGCCACAAACATTGCCACCTAAGTCATCCCACTAGGTGCATACCCATCACCAACAATAACTTTCTTTTTCCTCCTCCTGATGTGCATTATCTAAGAGAAGATGAAAATTTGCAAATCACCACCATTGGAAGAGTAAACTTCTCAGCATGCATTACAGTAGGACAACAATAACAAATAAGTGTAAATCACCATCACATGCAATCTGCCCTATGTATTAAATATTCACCTATTGCACAACATATTAAAGATTCCTCCGTAGTATATGGGGAGTGAGTATGTAAAAAAGACTTTAAACCTTTCTTGAAGCTTTTATGTTCATTAGAATTACCTAATAGTTTTAGGTAAACTAAACTTGTAGTAAAGCTTCATGAATTTCCTTGAAGAGTGTAGTTTGCTTTATCTGAGTTCATCACACATATAGTGACTTCTTGTGGTGCCAAAATTTAGTGAAATGGTAGTTATGGTGCTTGACTGAGAAAAAGAATTAGCATTGGAAGCATTTTGTGTTTTCGATGTGCAAATACTGTAATACACACACTGAATGGCTAAAAAAAGATACACACCTAAAACACATCAATGGCAGTGCTGCATATAGGAAGAATAAAATGATGGCAACTACATCAGGGATAAAGTGACAAGCTATGCTGTCAGATGCACTAGAACTCAAAATGACAAGAATTTTTATTGTCAGCAACGCAGACGTTCATGGAGGCAAACATTCCATTAGAGAACATTTATCATTCCCAAGCAGAGAGACTGGATGAAATACACACTGCATTAGTGTAATTGTCTAGACTTCATATTCTCTAAGACAAATGCGATCTCTTTTATGGTAATTATGTAGAAGAGGTGAATTGTCAGCTAAAGTATATTTTGGGGGGCTTTCCCTTAGAAGGTGAAAGCTCTATAGACTCTGGGCTCATTCGAACATCATTTCATTTATTCAGATTCAATCATACATGTTATGTAAAGCAGCCTGTAAATACCATCCCTTATTTTTAAGGTGCTGGGAATTTACCTACAACTGCCAGACTGAGGGAAAGTTATTTACCTCAAATCATGAAAGAAGAGGAAGAAAGAGTGAAAGAAGCTGTGAAGGATGAAAGAGTTGCAATTGTTTGTGATGAAATGACTGACAGAAAGGGACAATGCTTGTTTGTGGGAGGATTGAAGGTGCATGTAAATACTAATGCTACAGAATGTTCACAAGCTATTTTCAGTGTGCCAAAGAAACTTGATATTCAGTATCATAACCTGGTGTCAATAACTTCTGATTCAGCATGTTTTGACCAAATCTATAAATTCTGTCAGAGTTTTGGTATTAGAAAGGGTAGTGTATATCAAGTGCTGGGCTCATAAACTGAATTTATTGGATAGTATATGAGCCACAGAACTTAATGATTTGAACCATTGTATAATACAAGTGATGCATATGCGTTTGAATAAACGGAAGAGAAAAGATGTATACCTTAAGTTTTTCACACATCAGTATAAGGACGAACCTGCCAAAGTGAAACATTTTCCTATTCCCATTATCACCAGATGGAACTCTTTGTTTAAGAGTGTTGAATATATTGAAGAATATCTCTTTCATAAGGTAGAATATGCTCAGATCATTTAAGAAGAAAGTGTAGCTGCAAAGTACTTCAAAGCCTTGAAACAATATGAAGTTCAGACAACTCACTGCCAAGCCATCCTTGTTGAAATCCGCTCAGAATGATGTAACTTACTTCAAAATTTAGATTACTCCTAATTCCCATTAATACATATATTAAATTCAAAACTCAATGACCTATATAAAAGTTTTCCATTATTAGAGGATGCATTCTTTTTAAGGAAAACCTCAGTAATACTTTAAGGCTGTCCGAGCAAATTCAGGTACAGTAGGCTACTATGTTTAAACTGTGGGCAAGCAATGTTTGACAAAACTAAAAGAACTAATCAAGTCTGATCCAGGGAAAATTGTGATAACTCTGTTGGTGAGCTTTTTGACCTACACAATGTAACAAAAGGTGTTGTAGAAAGTAATTAAGTTTGTCAACTTGTGGAACAAATGCCAATTCTGCAAAAACTACTTCCACCAAAGTGTAAACAGCTGTATTTAGAGATCTGGCTAGTAGCTCTTTCAGAACTGGCTAAGATATTGATGTGATTTCTCTTCCTCTTGGCTTAAAATCTGAGATTTTGTTGAAGCTGCAGTGAAAGTTTTATGGATTCCCGTCAATAATGTAGATAGTGAGAGACCATTTTCAGCCTACTCAAACGTCCTGTCTGAGAAGAGATCAAGTCTGACTCCTGCTAATATGGAGCTAAGGTATCCCTATCATTTGTTGATTGAGAAGATTTGTGAGATTCACATCTTGTGTTGTAAATAATTTTAATTTTGATTTTATTGTACATATTTTGTAAAAATTAAAACTTTATATTTATTGCAATATGCTGTTATGTCTTAATTCATGTACCTTTTACTCCTGGGTACTAAAATTTTAAAAAAAAATAGCAAAATATTTGACAAAATACAATAAAAAGTAGTAAACAATATACCAAAATTTACGTTTAAAACATGACAAAATGTGATACATATTTTCACTGAAAACAAGTGGCTCTACTTAGCAGTATTGAACCTTGCTCTGACTTGCTGATATCTTTAGATTTACCAACTATAGGTGCAAAGTACTGAGCGAAAGAAGCATTTTTCTTGAAACTTACTATAATAGTGTGCTTATCGATTATATTCAATGTCTAATTTTGAATAGAATGACATAAATACTTTGAATTTTGACTTCCATCTACTACTTGCCTTTTCACTAGTGGATCTGGCTTAACCATGAGCTCTAGAAGTTCTAGAAACTGAACTTTATTTTTACTGGTATTTGATACATCATGCCTTCCTTCCTGAAGTCAGCATATCAACCTATTCCTACTCTATAATAGCTGACGCCTAATAATTTCCATTGCTTTCCATTTTAAAAGCACTTACAAATAACCTGCTCATCTAAGTATTTTAGCAATAGGTCCTCAAAGCTATAGATTTTGAGATTCTCATTTAATTGGGAGGCTCAAATGGTGGGCAGAGCTTAACTTTGGAGACACAAGCCCAATAAGGCCACTGCACCTGGTGCCACCAGCCTTATTCATCCTTTTTAGCCTTCAACAGTGTGGTTATGAGGCTTTAAAATATACTATAGAGAAAAGGGTATCTGGAGGTATAGGTTTCTTTATAAGTTCCTTAAGCTTAAGTAAGGAAATTAAAGAAACATGGTCTAGTAGTAAAGAAATATTGTGGGTTATAATGGATGTTAAGTACATAGATGGGAATATACTGTGTGTAGGAATAATATATAACCCCCCCCCCCCCCCCCCCGTATCCTTGCGGTTTCATAATCCTGATCTCCTTAATCAAATAAAAAAGATATAGATAGGCTGAAGGAGAAATTTGTAACTGCAGAGGTAATACTAATGGGAGACTTTAATATCAGGATTGGGGAAAGCAATACATATGTTGGAAATGATTGGATGAGTGATGAAATGGTGTTTAAAAGTGAGAAATTTAGGCAAGGCAAGGACAAATTTGTTGATAAAGAGTGTGAAAAATTTATTGATTTTTGTGAGTTGAATGCTTTAGAAATGTTGAATGGAAAATATGGAGAAGATGAACAAGGAGAATTTACCTTTGTTAGCAATAATGGGCAGGGTGTAATAGATTTTGGTTGTGGCCTCCTAATTTAGGGCATATTTTAAGGAATTTTAAAGTATTAAATTTAAGTTCAACTAGCAGGCATTATCCACTGATTGTGGATTTTATGATGCACACAGCACAAGTAAAACACAATATAAGAGTGGAAAGCTATTGTAAAAAAGAGTATATTAGCTATAAATGGAAAGAAGAATTTTGTGACACATTTAAACAGACTAGAATCAAATTATGGGAAGATATGTCTATGTGGAGCAACATTCATGGTTAAGAATAATCAAATAGAGAATGCAATGGATATCCTTAATACAGTTATGCAAAGGGCGGGAGAGGAAATGAAAACAAAAGAGAGGGTTTACATAAATGATAAGGACTGGTTTGACGAAGAATGTAGGGTATCAAAAAGACAAGTAAAACAACTTTGGTTAGGTGGAGGGAATTAGGTGATAGAAAATCTAGGGACGATTATATGCAAGCGAGGAACTCACATAATTTATTGTTAGAACAAAAGAAAAGGGACTGGAGAGAAAGTAATGAAAGGAATTTGATAAAGTGTTTAAATGAAAATAATGTTAATAAGGTATGGCAGGTTCTTAAGTTGACCTATAATAAATGTGTAACTAAACCCAATATTGAGCCAGGACAATGGATGGAGTATTTTAAAACATTATATGGGGAAGACAGGAGTATAGGAATTACGGGATTTCTGGAAATAGGGAATGTTTTTGTAGAGATACCTATTAGTTGGTGAAATTAGGAATGAGGAAATAATAAAACAAGTTAATTTACTGAAGAAAAATAAAGCTACTGGAATTGATGGCATCCCAACAGAGTTTCTTAGGAGTGGTGTACTGAAACAGGAAGAGTGAAAATTTTATTAGATTTATTTAATTTAATTATAAGAAAGGGTTATGTACCTAAATGATGGAGGGAAGCTATCATCCATCCTATATATAAAGGCAAGGGTAATGTTGATAAACCTAATAACTACAGAGGTATTGCATTACTATCTAATATAGGAAAACTTTTTATGGGTATTTTGGCAGCTAGACTACAAGTTTGGGTTGAAGAATATAATATCCTTTTGGAATTACAGATGGGCTTTCGCAAGGGAAGGAGAACAACTGATAATTTATTTATTATAAAAACATTAGCAGACAAATTTTATAAGAAAAAAGGTGTAAATTATATATGACTTTTGTAGACTTACAGAAAGCTTATGACCGAATTGAGTTGCAACTTCTGTGGCATAAATTAGTGTGTAAGGGAGTAAGTCAGCAATTGGTGAATATTCTTAAAGCACAGTATTTTGAGAACACCATCTGTGTAAGGGTGGAGACAGGCTGCGTAACAAGAGAAATTCAACAAAAGAAAGGCCTCAGGCAAGGATGTAAGTTAAGTCCAGTTTTATTTAATTTATACATAGATGATGTCTTACTAGAAATTGGAAGGAATAATAACTGTGCACCAGCAATTAACAACATCCAAATCCCATGACTTCTTTTTGCAGAGGTGGTAGGATCTATTACAGTAAGTGGTTCAAAAGAATCATTAAAAGAAATTGATGTATATTGTAAAGAATGGAGGTTAAAAGTGAATTAAGAGAAAACACAGATTGTGATATTCAAAAAGGGGGGAAAGTTAAGCAAATATGAAAAGTGGAAGGGAGAGAATAAAGATTACAGGGTGGTGCATGACTGTATTTATTTAGGAGTAAAAATAGATGGAGGTAATAAATGGGAGAAACAAAAGAAGTTTGCATTGGCAAAAGGTAAAGGAGCGATGGCAGCAATTAGAAGCTGCAAATATAGAGTACCTAATGAAATGTTAAATGGCTGGAAAACGTTTATGAGATGGTTGTGAAGGTAAAAATGATGGATGGTATAGAAATATAGGATTTGGATTTAGGATGGGAAAGTATAGCTGAGGTGCACAGGACGTTTTTTAGAGAAATACTAGGGTTACAGAAGGCAATTGTAAGACAGGTAGCGCAATTAGAGATGGGCAGGGTGCCAACTAAGGGGAAGATAATAGAAATAGCTTTAAAATTTTGGTTCAGAAGTTTAAATCTAGGAAAAAGTAATGTGTTAAGTCAATGTATAGAATACCAAGAGATTAGTTTAATGAATGATGGATGGGTAAGTAATTTATGGAACATTTTGGAGAAAAATGGGTTAGGAGACATGTGGAGAAGGAGAGAAAATAACGTGAAAACCTTTTGGAAAAAGGCAAGGAAAGGACTGGAAGATATAGAAATACAAATCATGTTCAGTGAGATTGCCAAAAAAAGCTCATTGGTTTGTTATAGGCCAATGAAAAATACATGGGGTAAGAAAAACTATATAGACATAGTAAATAAAGAAGAGAGAGAATCTATTGCATGGGTAAGAGCATGGAGGCTAAGAGGGTTAAGACAAGGTATTCCTCAAAATCAATGTCCAATATGTGGTGGTAATGAAGACATTGAACACATAGTATTTAAGTTCCAAGGAACAGAAAATTGGAGAAGAGAATTTTTTAAAAAGAAGTGGTTGAAGGGGATAGAAATATGCTTATAATCGAAATGATGTGCAAGGATGCTAGGAGCATTGGACAGTTTTTGTGTAAAGTCAGAAATAAATGGCTTTGGACAGTGGATAGAGAACAGTAAGAGGTATTGTATCTTACTTTGAATGGAAAACTATGGTGAATGTGTGATAGTAAAGTAATCAATAAGTGAAAAGTGAAAAACAAGTGGAAATGGGACATGAAAAACTGAAGCAAGATAATTTATTGGCGGGAAATTGTAAAATGTAGATAAACTGTAGTGATTGTCTACAGAATGAGTTGACAGGAAATTGTAAAATGTTAATAAACTGTAGTGATTGTCTACAGAAGGAATTGACAGGAAATTGTAAACTGTAAATCAACTGTAGTGATTGTCTACAGAATGAGTGGCCAGAGTCAAACTTCAGTAGACAATCAAATTGTAAATCTCTTAGCACAATAAATAAACAAATAAATAAAATATAGAGAAGGTGCACAAATGTGCAAAGTGCATTGGTGTGCTAAACCTAAGGACAAGAGGGGTGAAGTAACATAACAAATGAACTACTTGGTGGAAGTAGATGGTGGTGTGGGAGCATGTTGCCAGAGGTCTCTCACACATACACAAAAAGCTGGACACAAAAAGCGTGAGTGTAGCAAGCCTATAATGCCAAATGGGTGCCGCAACATGGGGCAGTTGACGAAACAGGACAAGACGGTGTGTGGCAATTAGCAAGCTGTTACGGTGCACTGTAGTGGTGTTCTTCATTGCAACATGGCCCGTAGACACCATTTGGATGACTTCACACGGGGAAGAATCATCAGGAAGCTGGCAGAAGGGTGAAGTGTGACGGGTGTTGCTCAGGAGTTTGGAATTGCTCACAGCATTGTTTCACGTGCATGGGGAACCTTCCAAACCAGGTACTGCTGTCCCAAGGAGTGGTGATGGTCGACCAAGCTCAACTACAGCAGCAGATGTCCGCTACATTGTGTAACAGGTAAGAAGAGATCCACGCCAAACAGCGGGTGTAATTGCAACCACATTTAACAGGACAGCTAGGCACGCAATCTCACGATACACAGTGGCACGGTTACTACACAGAGGTGGTCTCTTTGCCCGACGGCCAGTATGTTGTGTTCCATTGATATCCGCACATTGGCGGAACCGTTTGCGATGGTCACAATAGCATCAAAATTGAACCAACAAGGAATGGGATCGCATGCTCTTCTCGGATGATAGCAGATTCAGTTTAAGTAGTGATTCTCGACGTGCCCTCATCTAGCAAGAGGTGGGAACACGTAATGAACCCAGGAACGTCCTTGAACATGATCGTTTTGGTGGTCCGGGTGTTATGATTTGGGGAGGCATAATGTTGCATGGGCGCACCGACCTCCAAATCTTTGAACACAGTATGTTCACTGGTCAACATTATTGTGATACTGTACTCCTTCCCCATGTGCGTCTTTTCAGGGGTGCAGTCGGCCCTGACTTCATTTTTATGGATGAAAATGAGCGACCGCATTGAACAGTGCTGGTGGAGGATCTCTTGGAACGAGAGGATATTCAGCGAATGGACTAGCCTGCTCGTTCCCTGATTTAAATCCCATCAAACACATGTGAGATGATTTGGGGAGATGCATTGCAGCACATCCACATGCACCAATGACAATCCAACAGTTGTCAACAGCGCTGGTGGAGGAATGGAACGCCCTACCACAAGAACTGCATACCAACCTTGTGGCCAGCATGGGAGCACGATGCAGAGCATGCATTGCTGTCCGTGGTGATCATAAAACCGTTTTAAGCACCATGTATCTGTTTCTGAAAATCTAGAGAGCTATGTCGTATTGACTTTGGTGTAGCTTATGGTCTATGAATAAAAGTGGCATTTCTGTTCGTCTCATTGCATATTTTGTTTAGTTGCCTACTGTAGCATACCATAAGAGTTCCCTCTATGTATGATTCAAGTTTCATCGAGCTATGTTACTTGGCAGTGTACAGCATGCGAATATTACTTTTGTCTTTGGGTTTTGCACACCAGTGTATATAAGCTAGTCACTCACTATAAAATTCCGTTAGTGAGATTGTTCTCTAGTAACACCAATATGCATATGTTGGACACCTTTTCACACAGTTCAAAAACACAATTTACATCTGGTTGGTGGAAGCTTTTTGTTTTACAAATTTTGTGGTGAAATCCATGGATGACGAAGCTGGTAACGTATGTTGGAGTTCATATTGATGCTTGATGCTCCTTCTATTTGTCTCTAGTACAAAAGATACCTACTTGTTTCAGCACCATCACAAATTTGAGGAGCTACAATAAATAGCATTCCATGAGTTTAACAAACCAACACCTCATGTGAAAGAGTTCAAAATATATGTCATATGGAGTCATAGTAATGCAACAATTCGAAGTAGTGATTAAAATATTACACTAGATCATTGCTGATTTTCATTACTTTATTTTAGAAAGAGAAACAAGGATTGATATTTGGCCTTATTTCTGTGGAGCAGCCCTATATTTCCCTAATATCATGTACTTTTGCATTTAGTAATAATAAAATTTTTACCTGGCTATTCATGATCTCTGTCATGGTTAAATTTTCTTCTTGGTTTAAATGTTTCATTAAGATATTTAATTTGTTTAAATGCTCATGTTGTGCATTTTTGCCAACATAATTTATATACTTTCCTTACTGCTTGTTCATACACTTCTTCTGTAATTCTAGTGGGTCTGTCACTAAATTCCCTAAATTGCTGTATTTTTTGTTTTTAATCCCTTTCAGGATATGCATGTATATACCGGGTGGAAGGGAAGTCATTGCATTCCTTCCAATATGTGCTTCATAGAATGAACAAACAAGTATAATGACATTTTGTTCTTTGATCAGTCATTTTTGAAAAAGCAAATAGTTTTTATTCCAAATTAGATGTTTAATTTAACGAGAATTTATGAAGATAATAGTTTGTTTCTTGTAAGATGAGTAGAGTAACCTATTACTGATGTAGTTTCAGTATTATCTATGTGACATCATACAAGTCTTTTAAACAATCGCTTAAAAGGATATCCTGAACACCATTTTGCAGATGTAATGTGGCTGTAGCACTTGGCAACATTGCAAAAAGATTGAGGTAGGTCATGCAATCTGAACCAGCTGCTAAACATAAACAAAAACATAGCCTACCTCACTCCTCTCCTTTATTTGAAGGGTGACTAGGGGTTTAGTACTTCTCTTGTCACTTAATCCAAACAAACATGATGAAAGGGTGATGTAATATTTTGGTGAAATAACAAGCACAACTGGCTTGCTATTGGCGTAGATTAGAACAGTGTAAAATGTAAGGAATGCCTTCATTATCCAATAAGGGCTTAACAATGTAGCTGTTTTGTGTTTACATGTTGGAAAGATGGTTTGGTTGATTACATTACAGCACCATCAATTGCAAAACATATTCAAGTTTAATGTTGAACGAGTTGATAAAAATATCTGTAGATTGTGAGTTTAGGTTAAAAAATGCATCGCTGGAAGATTAGATGCAATTATTAAGAGGTAGAAGACATGAAACATTTGTTTGTTTATGCTCATGACACACATGCCACTGTGAAAGCAAAAGTGAATCCTTTTTACATGGTGTCCTCCAGCTAGTTTTAAAAGTGAAGGTGACACCCTTGCTACCATGGGTCAGCAAACCTTGCAACATTGCCAGCATGTCTGTTTTATGTTCTCTAAAGGCCAAAAATATCTCCACAGGAAATGGTCATAGAAAAAATGGAGGTTACAAAATATGTTTCAAATGATGAGATGTGTAACTGGTTTAAATTAATGTAATAACTTCCCTTCCACCTGGTATATGCCCACTGTAAAATGGATCTAAGCAATATATAGACACGTATTATAATGACCTAAGTTGCTTAGACTCAAAATCATACACAGGAGGGGTAGTTCAGGATATAGGCTAGTTGATTAAGTTGGTATGGTGAGGAGATAGTGTGGTGGAATATATGTGACTGAGTTCTATAAAATCATTCTCCAATGATTTATTATACACCAGTGGCAGGGAAATACCTTGCTCTGTGACATCATACTGGCAGACAAAATTGCTCACTATCCGGTGATATCTGTGTAGAATGAAGAGGAAACCTGAAGAACTTCACTTAAACAGTGGCAGCACAGTGCCTATGCTTTAACCGAGTACACATTATTCTTCCGAGATGCTATAATGATAGTAAACATTATTTGCAACTGACTGCAAATTTCAACCCATCACAGAGGGAATAACAATGCATGTGTATGAAAATTACACACAGTAAAACAATGTAACAAAGGTTTTAATGTAATGTATTAATAGACACATGAAGTATGTAACTGCAGAGGCATTCAATTAAATCAATGTGGCTATGAAGCTGCTTCAAACACTTTAAGCAGTAGTACCAGCTTTTTAACCATTTGGAACATTAAAACAGTTTGAACACTCTTCTGTTTGTCTCTCTCTCTCTCTCTCTCTCTCTCTCTCTCTCTCTCTCTCTCTCTCTCTCTCTCTCTCTCTCTCTCTCAAATTCTTCTATGCAATACAGTTTTATACATTTTGGTTTGCTGTATGCACAGAGTACATATGTACATGTGAAACACACCATTACTTTGTGTCACTGCCCTGCCCCGGCTAAACAGTTTCTTGAGCTTTTTTTCCCTCTTTTCTCTCTCTTAAATTTTGCGATATTTAGTGATATAGTCTGGCTAATGCACAAGCAAAGAACATTTTTTAAGTTCAGATCAGAAAGTTGATTTCTATGTTCTGGTTTGCAGGTCTTCATACAGGAAAAGAACTGTTCACATATGTAAGTAGTTTCATATATGCTCAGCATCCTGGTAGCAAACTTGTGCAATTGAGAGAACCTTGATTAGAGGAAATTTCTATAAAACGACCTATAATAAATGTGTAACTAAACCCAATGTTGAGCCAGGACAATGGATGGAGTATTTTAAAACATTAGATGGGGAAGAAAGGAGTATAGGAAGTATGGAATTTTTGGAAATAAGGAATGTTTTTGTAGAGATATTGGATGGTGAAATTAGGAGTGAGGAAATAATAAAACAAGTTAAGTTACTGAAGAAAAATAAAGCTACTGGAATTGATGGCATCCCAACAGAGTTTCTTAAGGAGTGGTGTAATGAAACAGGGAGAGTGAACATTTTACTAGATTTATTTAATGTAATTATTAGAAAGGGTTATGTACCTAAACGATGGAGAGAAGCTATCATCCATCCTATATATAAAGGCAAGGGCAATGTCGATAAACCTAATAACTACAGAGGTATTGCATTATTATCGAATATAGGAAAACTTTTTGCGGGCATTTTGGCAGCGAGACTACAATTTTGGGTTGAAGAATATAATATCCTTTCGGAATTCCAGATGGGCTTTCGCAAGGGAAGGAGAACAATTGATAATTTATTTATTATAAAGACATTAGCAGACAAATATTTAAAAGAAAAAAGGGGTAAATTGTATATGGCTTTTGTAGACTTAGAGAAGGCTTATGACCGAATTTAGCTACAACTTCTGTGGCATAAATTAGTGTGTAAGGGATTAAGTCAGCAATTGGTGAATATTCTTGAAGCACTGTATTTTGAGAACACCTTCTGTGTAAGGGTGGAGACAGGCTGTGTGACAAACGAAATTCCACAAAAGAAAGGCCTTCGGCAAGGATGTAAGTTAAGTCCAGTTTTATTTAATTTATACATAGATGATGTCTTACTAGAAATTGGAAGGAATAATAACTGTGCACCAGTAATTAACAACATCGAAATTCCAGGACTTCTTTTTGCAGATGACCTAGTGGTAGGATCTATTACAGTAAGTGGTTTAAAACAATCATTACAAGCAATTGATGTATATTGTAAAGAATGGAGGTTAAAAGTGAATCAAGAGAAAACACAGATTGTGGTTTTCAAAAAGGGGGGAAAATTAGGCAAATATGAAAAGTGGATGGGAGAGAATAAAGATTACAGGGTAGTGCGTGACTATCTATTTAGGAGTAAAAATAGATGGAGGTAATAAATGGGAGAAACAAAAGAAGTTTGCATTGGCAAAAGGTAAAGGGGCGATGGCAGCAATTAGAAGCTGCAAATATAAAGTACCTAATATAAATGTTAAATGGCTGGAAAAAGTTTATGAGATGGTTGTGGAGGCAAAAATGATGTATGGTATAGAAATATGGGGATTAGATAGAGGATGGGAATGTATAGATGTGGTGCACAGGATGTTTTGTAGAGAAATACTAGGGCTACCGAAGTCAATTGAAAGACAGGTAGCACAATTAGAGATGGGCAGGGTGCCAACTAAGGGGAAGATAATGGAAAGAGCTTTGAAATTTTGGTTGAGAATTTTAAATCTAGGAAAAAGTAATGTGTTAAGACAATGTATTGAATACCAAGAGAATAGCTTAATGAATGATGGATGGGTAAGTAAATTACGGAATATTTTGGAGAAAAATGGGTTAGGAGATATATGGAGAAGGAGAGAAAATAACGTAAAACATTTTTGGAAAAAGGCAAGGAAAAGACTGGAAGATATAGAAATACAAATCATGTTCAGTGAGATTGCCGAAAAGAGCTCATTAGTTTATTAAGTCAGTTATTTGTAATTGCAATGATGGCACTCTATCAATATCCACTGAAAATGGTGTTGCAAATATGCATATGTCAGACTGGTGATTTACAATATCTTGAAATGTGTTATCAAATTCTTGACTTCCAATATTTGCACATAGTTATTCACTTTGGTAATTGGATGACATACTGTCAACATTTCTGAAAATGTGAGGGTTGATGGACTTTCACTACTATATTCTTGTATCTCAACCATGACCAATACACTAACTTCAATAAAACTGTCATGGCCCACCTTTATTACTGCACTATTGTATCCACCACTGTGCCGGTTCATGTTTATGGTGATGTGCCTCTACCACTCGCAACTGGCTCTTACATCACCAACACAGCAGCTTCCAACCACTGTTATACACCATTGGCTCTAGGAGACTACACTAGCCACTTCATTAAGCACAGATATCTGAAGGAGTTCCGGCAGGTCTTGATGACACAAATAAATATAAAACAACTTTTTTGCAGGCATGTCTATTTCAGAACTGGCTGTGCTAGTTCTGACTCATTCTGGGACTGGCTCTTGTGACTCTTTTGGGAACACTTTTTATTTCTTACCAGCACTGACTACTACAATTCAGCATGATGGCATTCTACTGCTTGAAGTTTTTTGAAATACATATACATAATTCTAAAAGTCTTCACAACTCAGAGAGAGAGAGAGAGAGAGAGAGAGAGAGAGAGAGAGAGAGAGAGAGAGAGAGAGAGAGATACTCTCTTTGAACTGAAAGCTTGATTAAAATGCTTGCCAGTTTAAATACTTAACTCTGTATTGGGTGTGTGGACAGCCATTGCAGGGTTTAAATTGCATAAAACAACAGTTAAAATTAGTAACAACTTAGCATTTGGGTGTGTGGACAGCCATTGCAGGGTTTAAATTGCATAGAACAACAGTTAAAATTAGTAACAACTTAGCATTCTTCATCATACCCTATAATGTCCTCAGCTACTGTAATTTTAATTCTAGTCCATTTTCTCTAATGAATCCACATTTCTGTTGCTACCTTTATATCCTCTAGCACTTTATTTTGAAATGCTTCTATTTCATTTGCTTTAATTACTGTTAAAATTCATGCATCATTTGTGATGAGATGATGTTTTACAATTATGTTTATAACTGTATTTTATCCATACTAAATGATCACTATTACATTTGTGTATTTGGCAAAGGAGGTTAATTGCCCTGGAGAACAGAAGAGTGGGGAAGGGTAGGTACATAAGAACGAGTTCTTAAGGGTCAGAGCACTGTATATATTTTATTCTACATTTGTAATTATAATTCATGCTTATTATTTTTTCTTTTCTTTTTTTTCCTTTCATTATGTTAGTATATAATTACCAAAAGTATACATTTAGTATTATACACTTAGGTATTGTAAGATTCTAGGAACAGGAAAAGCATGTATGGCCCTGAGGCCCATGTGATTGTTGTATTTTATAAGGTTAGACTGTAACCTGCTTCTTCTTCTTCTTCTTCTTCTTCTTCTTCTTCTTCTTCTTCTTCTTCTTCTTCTTCTTCTTCTTCTTCTTCTTCTTCTTCTTCTTCTTCTTCTTTTATATTGTTTATTTCTTTGGCATTAGCTGTTGTTTGAATTGGCCCATGCCGTTTTTCAGACAGACCCCTTAACAATATGATATAGTGTCATTATAAATAAATAAGTAAGTTACTATTAACATCAACACAACTCATTATTAGAAACATATTCCGATGATCACTTTAGCTTCCTAATCCACACTCACTAAGTCCAATTGGGTATTTAACCACTTACTAAAAGCAATAGCCATTTATCCCAATTTTCTTTTCTACTGACCAGTTTCATTCCATTTTCACCTTCTGTAAGAATTCTCCTATGTTTCTTAATTGGCCTTGATCCACTGTCTTTAAGTAATGTGAATCCTTTATTTCTCTTAATCACTTCCCTTTTGTTGACTTTCCTGTACATTCAAACATGTGTTCTTTACTTTCATTTATCTCACAAACTGGACATATACCCTGCAAAATATTTTCCCTCATCCTTCTTAATTTCCATACCCCTTGTTGAAACCAAGCAATCTCTTCACTTCCTCTTTTGCTACAGACATTTATATACTTTTCTTTCCCAAATTCCTCTTTATTACCTAACAACAAGCCAATGACATTTTCTCTCTTTTGAGTCCCAAATAACTCCTTCCAGTCCATCTCCTCTAAGCTTCTATCTATTTCTAACCCCTTCTGAGATTATTGGCCTAAATATCACCCAGCTCATTCTTCAATAACTGTTTCCTAATTTTCTATAACCTTAAGTTGATTCCCAGCATTTATTTCTGATATCTCAAATTTTAAGGACATCTGCATAAAGTGACTGCTGAACTTGTTCTAAACACTTCATTATTCTTGCTGTTATCAACTCTCAAACACTTACCTTTCCTAACTCCAATAAAACCCCTGCACCCACTGTATTCTAAGGTACCCCCAAAATAAGCCTATAAAATATTCTTTGACAAAAACCATACTATCCTATTTATTGGCTATCCCCAAATTTCAACACCATATAAGGATGATGACAATGAAAATGATTATTTTATTCACCTCATAAAATACACAGAACGGGAGGCATGTCAAAGGCTACAATAAATATCATACAAAGGGTACCATTAAAATATATGTTATCATTCAAATATTCATGTACAGAGTAATGGCAGTTTTTAATTAGAAACTCTTTGACTACTTTTGAGAATTTTAAATTATGTAGTTCCAGTCTTAAAGTTGGATAGTAATTTGTTGTACACTGAAGCTAACATGTATAGGTACCATTCTTTTGCTAGTTGAAATTCTCTTTCTATGAAGATACAGAAATATCTCATTGTTTCTAGTAGTATAACTGTGTTTATTAGCATTTATGGTGAACTGTTGCTTATGCTTATGTATATAAACACAACTACTCCAACTATACAGACCAGGTAAGGTAAGTAATTTCAAATCTCTAAAAAGTGGTAGACAATTTGTTCCTGAAGGTTTACTTGCTATACAGCAAAGTGCACAATTTTGCACTATAAAAATATTATGTATATACTTTGAGATTTTACAAGGGCATGTTAAATCCTTTCAAACCATTCTGTGTTCAGTACCATTTGCCATATATAAGCATTTTATCACTGGCCAGTCTTCCCTTTGTCTTAGGCATACTTTTGTGTTTTTCCTACCCTTTTCCTTATTGATCTTAACTTCCATGTAGGTAAATTCACTCAACTTGAATTTATTTGGCCTTCACAGACAATTTTTCACTTCTACTCAGTTGTTGCTTCTATTTTATTATTTTTAAAGCATAATTTTAGTTCTATCCTGGTTCATTTTCAACTCCCACTTCTTAAAATATCATTCTATCTGCAAATAATTGTAAACCAATTACTGATATTGATCTTGTTGCCAAATTATCAACATGTAGAAGACCAGGGATATCAACATTAGTGATAACTGGCATATGCTTGTTAACTTCATTCAAGTTTTCTAAAATGCCATCAATAAAAAGTTGAGTAAAACTAGACTCAGTCTTCATCCTTGTCTAAGACCTCTTTCTTACCATATTCACAAGTTACTTCCCCAAAGCCATATTTGACACAAAGGGCATTCTGGCAGTATACTATTTGCATAATTTCTGCTGTTCTATTACTTCTGACCTTGTTAACAGATTGTAGCAAAACATTTCTCTTATTACCCTGCTATAAGGCTTTTTCAAAATCTATAAATACTCAGTACAGCTTACTCCATTTCTTTGTCAACTATTTAACTAATAAAATTTTTATTATTAGTAAATTCTCTATTGCTCTTCTCCCTATCTAAAACATGTTTGGAAATGAAATTCTCTTAATAAACCTTCATCCACTCCTGTATTTTTTCTGCCAATAAACCAATACACTTTTTCAAACTTTGATAATGAAGCTATGCCTCTATAATTGCTTGAATTTACCTCCTTGCTTTGCCTACTTTTTTTACATTCACTAATAACTTTCCAAACTTGCTGGGTGTCCCCTAATTTATTGTTTCCCTTCTCTTTCTAAAGCTTTTACTCTCCCCCACTGTTATGCTCTATTAGCATGCTATATTTCTGTCTCAGTCATTCACATTTCACATTACTCTCTCTCCATTTGATCACAGCTTCTCACACCAACCTATGGAGCTCTTTACACTCAATATCAAACCAATTATTGTACTTCCCCTTCTACTGTTGCTTGTCACCATATTTTTTGTCGTCCTCCATGTTCTAGGGGTACCATGCTAGCTTCTAGATCCTGAGGTTGCGGGTTCAAACCTGACAGAGGGCATTTTTTGGGCATTAAAATCCTTAGTATGACTTCCTTCAGAAGGGAAGTAAAGTTGGTGGTCCTGCGTCATAGATTTACAGCATGTAAAAGAACCTCAAGCCTGATAAAGAGGCCTCTGAGCAAAAATTTCTGGTTTTTCATGCCCAATATACAATGAGACTCTAAGAACCATAGCAGTTAAAGAGTGTCCATAAATAAAATCTAATTTCATTTTTACTGTGGTATTCCTAGCACACTTTAGTGGAAATTCACATCATTTTAATGACAGTTCATTTTTTCATGAGATAATAATTAGGTTCATCTCATAAATATGTAATTTAACCTTTGCCAAGGAATTCATCACTTCTATCATGAGGCCATATTTTGTTAGCCTTAGTTTAATTCTACTTTCATTTCCAGTTTCATTTTCTCTTCATTACATTTGTATTATATTGTCCAGGATATCATTAATGGAAAATGGGAAATGATATAGCAGAGCTGTCACTGGAGGGAACACAAGGTTTGACCTATCCTCCTGTTTTGCTTTCAATTTGCCTAGCATCCAAAGCTTCTATTCTATTAGCAGTTTTCAGTGATGAAAGGTTTATTTCTGTTAAAGCAAGGAAAAAGTAGCAGACTTGGAAGAAACTCGTCAGATAAAACAAAAAGAGTTGCTGCAAATGGTATCTTCATTTTACAAGACTTCCAAAAAATACCTTGAAAAGTGGGCAAATAGTTATTTCAGTGGTGGAAAACATGGATACTCCTACACTCTCTCCCATCATGGTCTGAAATACAGAATAGTTTAGCAATTTTGCGTTCATATATCTCCCAGAGAATTGCATTGTGTATGAAGACGTAAGCAGCTTTATTTGATCAGTGGCAGTGTTCAAAAGTAATAGCTACAATGAATATTAATCACTGGAACACTAAAAATGTATCTGTTTCTGACTGCTGGGTTACATTTTTCTAATATGAATTGTGAAAATGTTACTCTAAGTCTCTTGTCAAAAGCAGTACAGAAAGTGCTGTGTTTTTCAGGTACTTCAGCATCCATAGAAATAGTTTTCTCTATTATGAAAAATGTCTGGATATCAAAAACATCTCAATTGAAAATTTCCACTCTTAAATCCATTTTGAAATCTATTATACAAATATCATGAAATTGATACCTCAATGGGATATTCCAGAAAACCTTATTTTGAGCAATAACTTAAACATTTTACTTTCTTTTATTTTGCGTATTTTGGGTTACAATATTGGAGCACATTTACAATTTTTGGCATGTTAATATTAGAAAGTATACCATTTTTACCAGTGTGGTTTCTAGTTGTCTCTCAAGAAAATTTAACTCACAAATTAATATTTTTCAAAATTTCTCACTGTTTTGTTGAAACGAAAGTAGTAAACTGATGATATGTCATTAAACAGCATGCAGCAACACAGAAAAATTCAATAATTTATCAACACAGTAGAGCGCTAAACTGAGTTTGTATATTAATTGTTTTTGAAATTCTTCAATCTTTCTTTTGCTCTTCTTCTTCATCATCACTTGATGGCTCCCCTCTAGCAACTCAAAGCTCCTGGAAGAATTTCTGGTGTATCCTTGGCATTTCATTACACAACAACAAAAGATCAGGCTTCTTGTCAGGCAATAATCCAAATGCAGGATTTAAGGAGATTTCTAAGCTTCTTTTTCTCATTTTTCTTCTTATATCTATGATTTTGAAATCCGTTTTTCTCTATGAAGTTTTATATTTAATGGTACAGTCTTCTCCCTTATTTACTTGTACTGCTTTACATCATTCCATGAGCACATATCATTTGAATTTATATTAAAAGGTTTTGCCTATAGCTTCAGAAATTTTTTCCAATCAACCATTTCTTCTGTTGTCATCTCTTTGACAGTTTAAGGCATGCCAGTCTTCTTTGCTGTTCTTATAATGCTTGCAACTTCAGTTGGAACACAAATTGGACCACTTTTCAGAACATGTTTAATTTCCCTCTCAATACATGCATCGAGTCACTCTCATTTTCCATGTGTCCTGTAACTAAATACTTATGTGTAATGAACTGAATGTCTAGAGTTTGTACACTGTATAAGTACATGGAAAATAGGAACTTGTTTTTGTTCTGTGAAACACAATTATCACTAAAGAAGATAACTTCCTTCCTTCTTTCCCTGTCAGCATTGCATTAGGAACTGGTGAATATATAAGTGGTTATCTTATTTGCTCTTCTTCAACTGGTACTTTCATCCCATAGGTAACAAAACCCTTTACAAGTTTTACACTTAGAAATTGTAAAATTCTAGACACTTAACTTTCTCTTATAAAATAAGATTGAAGTTTCACTTTAGGGAGGGATATCACTGCCTGTAGATTGAATGTTGAACCATGATGTTGTCAGTTTCTTTTGAATGCTGTTTGTCAGCTTCCTTTTCTGATTTGGAAAGGGCAACTTCTTCTCTGTGAGTATTTATTTCACTCTTGTTCTCATTCTGGACCTCAGCTATGTTATGTCTGTACTGCTCACAGTATGTGCACAAGTCCTTTTTCGGCTTAAAAAGGAAAGGTAGAATTTTGTATTAAAACATGTTTATATGCATGCCTTTTTCCTTGGGAGCTCCAATTTCACAGTTCTCAATATACAGATGATACATCCTGCTTATGTTTAATGAACCATCTAAATACTCTCTCAACGTTCTCACCCTGTAGTAATGAGAAGCAAATTTAGGGAAGCTTTTTATATTACGGTCAATAACACCATTAACAATTTCATTTTCTATCTTCTTCGGGTTTCCATGCTTTTCCCTTTTATCACATTCAACCATACCATCTTGGCTTTTCTTTAAAATTGTTAATATTGAATTGTTAGATATTGGAAGTGTAGGTAGATTTAAAGTATTGCTTAGAGTAATTTTGCTGCCATCTACTTCAAATAAATATAAATAGTTGTTTGATTGCTTTGTTTGTGTATTTCTTGCTTATTTTGGTATTACTTTCTATATGAAATTTAATATGTAACACCTCTGCATATTCTTATCAGCAGTTTTATAATAATTTTCAAGTAGCCATAATCTATTTTGTGGAGTTAGTTTTGTTGTGCATTTAAGGTAACGGTTACTTCCACGTGGTGGTTGCATTTCTTTTTCTGGGTGGTATTTACTACAGACATAGGCTTTTTCTGAATTAACCTTATGCTTTTTTACATACTTTTTCCAGTTGTTTTCATTCCTTAGCCACTTCTTACTTTTATGATTATTCTCTGTAGCACCTTCATAATCTATGGCAGCTTCATATTGATTGTTATCAACACAGCTTTCCATTTCTGTTATTAGAGGAGGAATCTAAATCTCAGCCATGATGTCATCAACACTCTTCCAAACCCGCAACATTTTCATTCATGGACTCTGGATTTACTTCAGAGTTGCTATAATCTTCAGAATTAAAAGTGTTAGTTGTAACTAAATCAGTACTTGTGTGTAAATTCTCTCCTAAGTCTTCATTTGTATACACTGGTGTTGTTGGTTGAAGTTTTGTGAATTCTTCTGCACCAAGATCTGTAGATTCAGGTGTACTTTCTTCCTTCTGTATACAATCAACAGATTCAGGTGTACTTTCTTCCTTCTGTATACAATCAACAGATTCAGGTGTACTTTCTTCCTTCTGTATGCAATCAACAGATTCAGGTGTACTTTCTTTCTGTATACAATCAACAGACAGGGGCATAAGAGAATGTAGCTCTTCCCTTAGGTGATCTTCAACTGAGGAAGCCATAGATAGCAACTCCCAGGTATGTTAGTTCCACTATCTGAAACATTATTAAAACTAATAGAACCAAAAATTAAGCAGGTTATATTATTGTGTGATTAAGTGTGAGTACTAAATCCTAAACACAAAGTTATGTGAAAAATTAATAAAATCATAATGTGTAGCTTACCTTCATAATGTTTTGTTGAACTAGCTGAAGCTAACTGCATCATCTTCATTACCCTGCTCATTTTTTGTATTCCATTAAGCTTCTGTGCAACTAAATCATTAATATTCCATCACAATTTACTCTGTCTCATCACTACAATATTTACTTGCAACAATAGGTTTTCAAAATGACCAACAATAAAAATTAAAATGGAGGGATTATACAGGTAAGCTAACTATACACTACAATGAAACAATAGAAAACCTCTCTTAAATTAGTTCCTGATTGCAATACTGAGTCTGAAATGTCCCATTGTGGCATAATAGAATTTCGTTTAGCAATGAAGCATGTTACGGAGCTACAGTGAAACAGGTCAGATATCTCAGTGTATCTCTAGAGCCTTTATAATGGTATACTTAGGACCACACTAAGATTTTGAAAAATTAAAAATAAAAAATAATAAAAAAAAATTGAGATTTGAATTATCCCACTGTAGCGGTTGAAAGAATGTGTACTTTACTATATTACAGCCAAATATCTAAAAATTGAATTTCTCTGTGCAGTCGCACTGTTGCACTGAGGTATCAAAATGTATGGGTTGCTACTGAAAACAAACAAGTACCATAAAAAGTAAACAGTTTTGAGAAGCACTTCTGGTATAAAGACGAAACTCATTGACTATTAATAGTACAATGTGATGTATACTCATTTTCTTTGTTTTATATAATGCTTTTATATGTGTTTATAATTGTTTTTTCTAAAAATGTTATTTCACATTTTAGACTCAGAAATATGGTCATCCTGTTTGTATTCCTTTCCATTTTGTATAGTCACTCTATAGTAATATTTTAAAGCTAATTTTTGGCATACTTAAAATTACATTCATGTTTTACATTCTGAAGTATTCCAAGAGGATGGTTCGCTTCTTCTTTCCCAGATGTCTCACAGAAAGCAGCTTTTGTTCAATCTGGTCAAGGCCATTTGTAAAACCCTTGACCATGCTGAAGGATAAGAAATACTGCCTGACCACATCCAACCTCTTCACTGTGGCAGCAAAAGTTGATTATTCTGGCTCATCCTCTGCTTCAACATCCTCAGTGCTTTCTCTCTTGTTACACAGCTCTGCAATATCCATCTGTGATGTTGAGGTTAGATGTCATTGTAAGCTCTTCAAATGTTGTACCATCATGTCCCTCTAGTATCATCCTTCAATATAGTATCATCCTTCAATCTTGCTCGAAATTTATGTCATCTTCAAAACATGCTTTACTAGGGGAAGTGTTATCAAATCCCCTATGGTGAAAGCTGTTTCTTATTGTTTCTGGGTTGACCATTTGCCATCTAACTACAAAAATGTGTATGGCTTGTAATATATTAAGTTTTATTTCCTCTTTCAAGGAAATATATAGCTTTCTACATAACTGCTTTCTAAATTTCACCTTTGTTGAATGAAACATACAAGCATGCAGAGGCTGCAGATGGCTGATATGGTTAGGAGATGGAAAACCAAATCCCTTGTGGTGAAAGCTGTTTCTTATTGTTTCTGGGTTGACCATTTGCCATCTAACTACAAAAATGTGTATGGCTTGTAATACGGGGTTATTCTAAATTAGTTACCTGATAATAAAGCTAAATTATACATAGTTATCTTACATAGTTTATTTCTATTACAGACATTGACATTAACATTAAGTTTTATTTGCAATGTTTACAAATGTTCAATGTGACTCCCTTTTGTCACTCGGCAGATATCCCACCTGTACGACAGTTCATCCCAGCTACGAGTGATCATGGCCGCATCTACCCGAGCTACCGCTACGTTAATTCGCTGACGAAGCTCATCGAGATTGGTCGGCACTGGAGGGTTGTACACGTTATCTTTAATGTAACCCCACAGACTAAAATCCAGCGGTGTTAAATCGGGAGATCGTGGAGGCCAAGCTATGTTCCCGCCATGTCCAATCCAAGCGGGAGTGGTGTGGGATAGGTACTTAGTGACCTCATGGTGGTAATGAGGAGGTGCTCCATCTTGTTGAAAAATGAAATTCTCTCTCATATCTTCTTGCAGCTGTGGCATCAGGTAGTTTTCTAACATATCTAGATATGTGATGCCATAAAAAAAGTCTTCTCATAAAAAAAGAATGGTCCATACACTTTCACGGAGCTTAGCGCACAAAACACATTCAATTTTGGTGAGTCACGTGTATGTTCCAGGCATTCCGTCGGTTTCTGTGAACCCCATATCCTTACATTGTGGCTATTAACTGTACCACTAAGGTGAAAAGTTGCCTCGTCACTGAACACAATCTTATTAAGAAAAGTGTCGTCTTCTTCCATCCTGTTCAGCATGTCCACACAGAACTCATAACGTTTAAGCTTGTTATTAGCGCTCAATGCCTGAACCAGTTGCAGCTTGTACCCCCTTACACTGCAGTCGTCGTCGTAAAATTCTCCATACCGTAGGTTCTGGAATGGTCAGCTCCAAACTTGCTCTAGTTGTAGACTTCTTTGGACTTCGTGCATAAGTTCTCACGGCTTCCACAATGTGGCCTGCTACAGGAGGGCGTCCTTTCTCTCGGTGTCCAACACAACCTGTTTCTACGAATCGATCATACTATGTTTTGATAGTTTTCACCTGTGGGGGAGTTTTTTGATACTTTGTACGAAAACGTCTTTGTGTGGTAATTTGCGATTTAGTTTCGTGAAACCACAGACAACACTGCGCGCGCTCCGCACCGCTGTAAGACTCCATGGCAACTGCTTACTAGGCTCCAGGTGTTGTGAGTGCTTCACATTTTCCCCGCCAGATGAGCGAGCGAGTGCATGTAGTGAAGTCTGCCGACCATGTTTAAAACTTGATGATATGACATAAGGTTTGATGAACATCGGAATAAATTTCCGGCAACAGTTTCGAAATAATTCATTCATACTTTCAGGTAACTAATTTAGAATAACCCTGTATATTAAGTTTTATTTCCTCTTTCAAGGAAATATATAGCTTTCTACATAACTGCTTTCTAAATTTCACCTTTGTTGAATGAAACATACAAGCATGCAGAGGCTGCAGATGGCTGATATGGTTAGGAGATGGAAAACTACTTTTATGTTATGCGGAAAATACACATTAAGAGGATGGGCATGACCTTTGTCTATAAAGAATAATATATTTCTTCCCATTGATCCCATTCTGGCTTCTAAAGAAATTAAAAAAAAATTCTAGGAACTCAACCAGGCATTCTTGTTGAAGCAAATTAAAGAAGGCACTTGTTTCTTCTCCATTAAGAATATTTTTAGGGTCATAGCCCTTAAGAATATGAGACAATGCTTCCTTCTTCCAAAACTCAAGAGTTTCTTCCTTTATACAGACACTTTCACCATGCATACTTTGAATGAAAGGTTGTCTCTTTTTGAAGCGCTCAAATACTCATTCTATGTGCAGAATTCCTCCAAGCCTAACTTAGCAAGATTTCTAAAGCTTTTTCTCGAAATGCTTCCATCAAATGGGTTATCCTCACTCAGTTTTCCTTTGAATTACTTCATTAATATGCTTTCTAGTTCACTGAAAGGTGTAACTCACATATTCCTTCATTTCTTGAACCTAGAGCTGCAGTGCAACTTTGCATGCAGAAGATAATCCTTTTACTTTGAAATACTGAAAGGCGAAGAGCGAGCCATTTCAACTTTTTTTTGCCATGTCTTACATCAGAATTTAGGGATTTACCTCCACATTTCAATAATGGCTGTCTTTTGTTGAAGAGTTAACATCTTTCATTTAACAGCCATTACAAAGTCATTAATTACCACTGCAACACAAACAGTTGCAACTCATAATACATGCTAAAGCTATCAGGAGGAGACTTTTACGCAACTAACATCATAAGTCAATGCGGAAAGAATGAAAATGAAGTTACACCATGCTTTCGCTTAGACAATGCCAAGAGGAGTAGAATGCTTATCATTTGCTAATTCTTGCACTTTTACATGGACTAATCAGATTCACTGAGGGACATGTAATCATTTCAACAAACTGGAGCATCAGTGACATTAGCTAAACAGGATCTGTGCCATTTCTAGTTCAGCGTTGAGAATCTGAATATGCTTTTAGCATCACATTCAACAGAATCTATATATCAAATTGGGAGATATTGAAGCTTTGATGAGGTGGTCATTTTGGCAACTACAGTGGGTTTATATAACATTGTGCTTATGGTGCTCTTGCCAGTACATTTGAAAATGTTTGTTACAAATGGTAATTCATTAAAATTCAGAATGTTAAAAAGAGATTCTACTGTATTACTAAATTCAGTCTGCAATGCCTTTCTTTGATGCACTTAATTCATTGACTGCTTCCTTGTACTTCAGCTTTTGTGCTTTGCATTTCACCTTAATGTCTTTGATTTCTTTAATGTCTTTATAAATTATACATTTTGTTTACAAACCTGTCTTTCATTCCTTGCATTTTATTCAGTATGTCTTAAAAATTTATTGTGTTTCATTTGTTCTTAGGTTGAATTCTACCTTCCCATACTCATCCACTTTTGGCCTAGTACTCCCCTATACTTCCCAGTTTTCTTTAAAGTTAAGGACATTTTTATTTTGTTTTAATAAGCCTTCTTTGGGTATATACCAGCACAGGCAAGGCTGTAGTATTTCCAATATATGTTAGGCATTTATTCCAAAAGTAGAACAATAACTTTCCATCATAAAGGGAAAATTTAATTCAATAGCATACATTATAAACTGCAAATGTTCTGGAATGCCATTCATAAATTATAATAATTTAAAAACTTAAATGTGAAGGTATGAATATCAATAGTTTCAAAACATTAACAGGGAACCTTTAAGGGAATGTTCACAAGAAAGAGTTCATAAAAATTCACAAGGTCAAAAGAAAGTGTCTCACATGCACCAACCAATAGATGTAACCTCAAAAGCTTAAGTTGGTTTTGTTAACATAGTATGTTAAGGTAGGATTATATATAGCGGGTTTTTCTGTATACTCACTTCAGGTTGAGAAATATGGTTCTAATCACTAACAGTGGGGTTGTTGATGTATCCCTTTAGATTCTTGAAGGCTATAAAGGTATCCTCCTAGTATTACTATCTGAGGCCATACCATGGACTTCTCATACACCTGGTAGCCGTTTTCTCTCAATGTTTCAGCAGTGATGATCTAATTATTTTATTCTAACATGCATTTCTCAGCATTTCATCAAAATTGCAAGAACACAGAATATGAGAAAGTTTTCTGCCTTTTCGCAGCAGCATTTATAGTGGGATCTACATGGCACAAATCCAACAACTGGCTGATATACACAGTGTGGAGAGAACTACTCCTTTACTCTTATGTGGAAGACTGCTCCACTCTGAGAAAGACTGTTCTCTCAGTTCTTGTACCTTTCTCTCTTCAGTGGTTCCTAGTCAATAAGTTGGAGTAATACCAAGCACTATCAATGAATGAGTTGTCTGTAATTTTGATTTACAAATGGCATGAATATAGTTGTTTTCTGACAAACTGAACACCTTGCACACATTGATGTGTTGCAAGGAAATCTCCCAAGCAGTACTGAACTGCCGAAGACCCTTTTATCCTTGAAGAACATTGAATTTACACATCAGAAGGGGGCTGCAGAATATATCCTTAGCTGCACCTTTCAAATAATTATGGTAGATTTATTGAGGAAAGATGTTGAAGATCCTGTTAGATATGATTTGAAAGGAACGATTGAACAGAAACTTTTTGATCTGTTTAGGGCAATGAATTTATGTTGTGACTAAGACAACAATTTATGTTGTGTTAAGACCATTACTAGTAGTGCAGGCTTACTCTTGAGACTTAAGAAGCATAGCAAACGTAGAAAATATCATTTTACTGTATGTTTAGCATCTCTTTTTGTTGAGTTCATCAAAATCACTTGAAGATATGCTTGTGGTATAATTCATAAAATCTGAATCAGCATGGTAATCATTGGAGCCAGGTGTACCTTCATCATTATATGAAGCATGGTAATCGTGTAGGTATATCTGCACCAAATGGGGAATTTTTCCTGATGTATCTGCAGGGTAAATGTTAACTAATGTAAGAGAGATTAATTCCTGCTTTAATCAATGTTTTATAATAGTTATTCAATATTATCCACGTACAGAATGCAACAAAAAAGACCTGGTGTATTATTTAATTATACGAGGGCGGATTGAAAAGTAACACACAATAATTTTTTTACAAAAAAGTTTAATTGTTAAAACAACAAAAAAGATCACAAATGAACTTTCACCTTTTACCTACTTTTCGACATAGTCATCAAGTTTCTCAACACATTTCTCCCATTGTGATACCAGTTTCAATATGCCCTGTTCGTAGAAGCCTGTTTCCTTGGAGTATAGTCATCTGTGGACTGCTGGTTTCACTTCTACATCTGCTGCAAAGGATTGGCCGGCCAGGAATTTCTTCATGGGCCCAAACGGATGAAAGTCCGACGGTGCAAGGCCCGGACTGTATGGTGGATACTGGAGCACTTCCCAACCAAATTTGGTGATTTTCTGATGAACAGCAGCAGCAACATGGGGGTGAGCATTGTCATGAAGAATTTTGAAATCGTCAGCATTCATGTTGTGGTGTTTGTCACGAAGGGCACGATTCAACTTCCCCAAGTTTTCATGCAGGCTGCAGCATTCACAGTGGTCCCGTGTTCAGCAAAGTCCACCAATACAACACCATGCGTATTCCAGAACACCGTCACAAGCACTTTCCTAGCAGATTGAGTCGCTTTGAATTTTTTCCTAACTGGGGAACCAGCATGATTCCACTCCATACTTGCCTGCTTGGTTTCGGGCGTGTAGTGATATGCCCACGACTCATCATCACTGACGATTCCTTTCAGAAAGTCATGCCCTTCTCCGGTGTACCGCGTTAGGTGATCCGAACTCGTCATCATTCGCTGGCCCTTGTGATTGTCTGTCAGGTTCTTAGGCGCCCAGCAAGCACTAGCTTTACGAAATTTCAACGTGTCATGAACAATATCGTACACTGCACAATAGGAAATATTGAACTGTTGCGATAAGGGTCGCAGTTGCACACGCCGGTCATTCAAAATTGCCGCCTCAATGCCCCGGACATTCTGCGGGGTTGCAGCTGTTACCGGCCTCCCGGAGTGTGGCGAATCATTAAGGTTCACACGGCCCTCTAGGAAGAATGCACACCACCTGGAGACTTTGCTACGGTCCATACAATCATCCCCATACACGCCACGCATGTCCCTGTGAATATCACTCGGTTTATGCCCTTTGGCCCACAAATATCGAACCACACCTCTCTGCTCTTCACACGTGGACGACAGTAACATGCGTGCCATATTTGTTGCGTAGTTCACGCTTCTCTCGCTAGAGTTGCACATGAAACAAAAAATATCCTCTGCAGTGAAAACTTTAAGCTACATCTGTGTGAAATTGCAACATTCCAGCTGCAATACCAAAGCCGAAAAAAACTATTGTGCGTTACTTTTCGATCCGCCCTCGTACTATTTTGAGTTGGTTTATTGACACTACATCACTTTTTATAAAATGGGACATATTTCGAGAGCTAAGTTGCTCCCATCATCAACCTGATGCCAACTGCCAGAGCGTGGTGTCCTTTTGCTGGAGATTGCTGTGCCTTGTCATTCTCTGGTGGCTCTTCGAAGAATTTTATTCTGAGGTTATTGCTTGGAAGTAACTCAAAATTGAAGACTCGATCTTTGTTTTTCAAAATGAACATGCTCTCCCAGAATGTTAGTTGTTTTTCATTTGAAATGCATTTTAAAAGTACCGGTTCTGGATAATTTCATGGTTTTCTAGCCAAAAGTGAGCTATTGCTGCAGATTTTTCTTCCTTTTTACACTTCAGATTCCTAAGATGTTCCATTTTATAGAAAATAAAAAATAACGAAAAAGTTTCTATGTAAAGGGAAATTTGGGGTGAGGGGATTTTCTTGGAATCTTTGTGTTGCATCTTTGAAAGATACTCAACATGTATACCAAGTTTGGCACTTATCCGACATTTTGCTTTAAGTTCTGCTGTTAAACACACACACACATGGACATTTTGCTAAAAGTGAGTTTTTGGATTCAGGGGGCTTCAAAATATGTATTGCTGATGAAATCTCGACATAGAATTTTTGGGTGGAACACTATACTTCCTCTGCCTACTAGGCATGTGGTAAACAACGTAAAAGAAAAAAAAGGATATGGGAAGGGCACTGCTCCTCTTTTCAACCTTAATACATTGCTGAGGGGTGTGCCTGGCCTGATCAGTTTCTTATACATTAAGTTGTTCGGCAGTAAGACAGAAATGGATTGAGACTGACAGTGCATCCGTCGGCTTATCCCGCCTGGGGGCAGAGCGTTTTTCATGTCCAGTCAGTGTGTGATTCATTTTGGGGGGGGGGAGTGGAGAGTGAGTGGGAGAGGTGTTCTCAGCTCTCGAGGGTTCGTTCCAATAAAAAAGAAGTTTAATCGCAGGCCTCAATAAGGGTGTTTATGAGGTTCATTTCAGTGCCGTTCACCCAGCGATTTCTATCTGTGTGAGGAGAGCAGCTTACCATCCTAGCCTCTAGTTCCCGAGGTTGCGGGTTCAAACCCGGCGGAGGGCGATGGATTTTTTTTCGGGCGTAAAAATCCTTAGCATGGCTTCCTTCGGAAGGGAAGTAAAGCCGGTGGCCCCGTGTCGTAGATTTACGGCACGTAAAAGAACCTCAAGCCTGATAAAGAGGCCTCTGAGCAAAATTACGGTCTTTCACGCCCACTATAGAATGGGACGCTAAGGACCACAGCAGTTAAAGAGCGTCAGTAGGATATATAGAGGAATTCGAGCACAGTTTTTTGCGTTTATATGGGAAAGGATAGGGAAAACGAGGCTAGATGCGACGGTTCAAGGAGGAAAATGCGTTTATATGGGAGAGATAGGGAATACGAGGACTGACGCTAGGCTAGACAGTGGTAGGAGGGGGAGTGCGCTTTATATGAGACAGATAGGGAATACGTGGAGAGGTGCTAGGCTAGACAGAGGCTGAGTAATGTATGGTTTATATGAGCGGTATAGGAAAACGATGAGAGGTGTTAGACTAGACAGGGCTTGAAACGTAGTGCATGGTTTATATGAGAGATATAGGAAAACGAGGAAAGGTGTTAGGCTAGACAGAAGTCGAGGAGTAGAGTATGGTTTATATGAGAAGTATAGGAAAACGAGGAGAGGTATTAGGTTAGGAGAATTGAGTTTGTGTTTATAAGGAGAGACGAGAAAACGGAGAGAGATCCTATGCTAGGATAGACAGGTGTTAAAGTTAGGTTAGATAGGAAACCAAGGAGTGATACTCAGCTAGAGGGGGGCAGGAGGGAATGAGCTTTTGAGAGGTAGGGGATACGGGGAGTGGTGTTAGACTAGACAGGGCTTGAAACGTAGGGCATGGTTTATATGTATGAGAAGTATAGGAACAGGAAGAGGGGTGCTAGGCTAGACAGAAGTTGAGGAGTAGAGTATAGTTTATATGAGAGGTATAGGAAAACGAGGAGAGGAGTTAGACTAGACAGAGGTCGAGAAGCAGAGTATGGTTTATGTGAGAGTCATAGGTAAACGAGAGAGGCGTTAGGCTAGACAGAGCTAGAGGAGTAGAGTATGGTTTATATGAGAGGTATAGGAACAGGAGGAGAGGTGTTAGGCTAGATAGGTAGTGTAGCAGTAGGAATATGGACTTATATACAGGAGAGATAGGGAATAGGAGGTGCTAGACTTGAAAGCGACTTTAGACGTGAACTTAGTGGAAAACTGTTTCATGTCAATGTTCTAGACATGCCCATCACGTAACCTATTCAGGGAAAAGATGACTCGTTCAGGGGAAAAAGGTGACTGCTCAGGGAAAAAGGAGGCCCACAAAGGGAAAAAGTTGACTAGCAAAGGGAAAAACGTGACCAGCAAAGGGAAAAAGGCGACCAGCAAAGGGAAAAAGGTGACCAGCAAAGGGAAAAAGGCGACATGCAACGGGAAAAAGGTGACCAGTAAAGGGAAAAATGTCACCAGCAAAGGGAAAAAGGCGACCACCAAAGGGAAAAAGGTGAGCCATAAAGGGAAAAAGGTTACCTGCAACGGGAAAGCTAACCCACTAACACTAACAGGTAAGTAATTCAGGTAGTATTGCAAGAGGCTGACTGGATCATAGCAGTGTATGATTTCACAGGTAATTCAGCTAGTATCGTATGTATTTAGGCTAATTCGTCTAGTAACACAGGATAGATTCCAGATGCTAACTGCATCATGGCTTTGCATGATTTCACAGATAATTCAGCTAGTATCGTAGGTATTTAGGCTAATTCAGCTAGTGTCACAAGAGGATAGATTCTAGGGTTGGGTATAGCATAGTTTCATATTTCACAGGTAATTCAGAGGGTATCGTAGGTATTTAGGATAATTCAAGTAACATAGGTGTTTAGAGTAATTAAGCAAGCATTACAGGAGGGTAGGTTCCAGGGGTTGGTTATAACCTAGCTTCGTATTTCACAGATAGTTCAGGTAATATCGTAAGTATTTGAGGTAATCGACAGAGCTTCACAGATATTATTGATAATTTCGATCAGAGATTTGTATCACAGCTATTTAAGGTAAATGCAGATGATTCAGGTTGTATCAATCGTATTTGAGTCATTTTAACAGGTAATTCAGATAGTATCACATGTGCTCGTGCTAATTTAGAGCAGGAATTCTTATCAGAGCTAGTTAAGGTAATTTCACATGATTCGGGTAGTATCACAGGTATTTAAATCATTTTCATAGCCAATTCAGCTAGTATTGTGAGCATTTAAGCTAATTCAGCTAGTATCACAGGAGGCTAGATTCCAGAGGCTAACTGCATCATAGCTATGCATGATTTCACAGCTAATTCAGCTAGTATCGTAGGTATTTAGGCTAATTCAGGTAGTATCACAGGAGGCTAGATTCCAGGGTTGGGTATAGCATAGTTTCATATTTCAAGGTAATTCAGAGGGTATCGTAGGTATTTAGGATAATTCAAGTAACATAGGTGTTTAGAGTAATTAAGCAAGCATTACAGGAGGGTAGGTTCCAGGGGTTGGTTATAGCCTAGTTTCGTATTTTACAGATAGTTCAGGTAATATCGTAAGTATTTGGGTAATCAGCATAGTTTCACAGATGCTCGTAATAATTTCGATCAGAGATTTGTATCACAGCTATTTAAGGTAAATGCAGCTGATTCAGGTTGTATCAATGGTATTTGAGTCATTGTAACAGGTAATTCTGATAGTATCACAGGTGCTCGTACTAATTTAGAGCAGGAATTCGTATCTGAGCTATTTAATGTAATTTCACACGATTCGGGTAGTATCACAGGTATTTAAGTCATTTTAACAGGCAATTCAACTAGTATCACAGGTACTCATGGTAATATAGAGAGTAATTCGATTATAAAACTTTTCTCATCCAGCGTTACAACAATTTATATACTTTTTTCTAAATCTTACAAATTTTTATATGTTAAACAGTTATTGTACGATGCAGAGAGGGATAAACTGTATATGGTTTACAAACTGAAAAGCTTTGCGTCAACATACCTTTATTTTAGTTCGTTGTAGGAGTCTATCCCCTTTTATCTAGGCTTGAGACTAGCACTAGGATTGCTCCTAATGGCAGGGTTACCACCTTCCCTTCCATCTTCTTCTTTCTTCATCAGACGTCTGCTAGTTACATACACAGCACACGAATAAACTCCATTTTTAAGATTGTAGACTCACGAGAAAATCTTCATCTTCGACTTACATTCTCTTAAGCACTGTTTGTAATACTGTAATGTCCGTACGCATAGGTAGTTATTCCATCCTCAGCAATAATTCTTTTATCATCAAACGGAGTCAATGCGATTTTATTCACTTGCACTGTGGTAACAGCATGCTTTCGTGATAGGATTAGATTCATGGGCGTTCTGATGATTTCACTGGTTTTAAGACAGTCTGTATAGCTGTCAAACGAAATGTACTGCTTAATAACGCTACGTTTTATTCCTTTAATCTTTTTTATCATTGACCCTCGAATATCTAAGGCATACATCTTAGGACGTAGTCCAACAAAGCGTAGGATGATTTTGCTATTAGCCTCATCTTTAAATTTTCCCAGTACCTTCTTGTTCTGAGTAGAGTAACATATATGGTTGGCAGGGTAATCAGATGTATCGAGATGCTCAAGAAAACGTAGCTTGTCCTGGTACACATCTTCAGTTGTAACACGATGAATGAACGAATCAGTGTCCATATACATAAGCTTCAGGTTTTCAGCTACATAATAAGGCAACAACACGTCGTAATGATAGTTATACATTAATGTCTTGGAGATGTCCAACACACTCATACCAATGTATATAGGCTTGTTGAATACAATCTGACGAGAGGCCATATGTACAGCAGCTAGATTATCAGCATATATCGTCCTGTCGATAAACGTAGGCTTGGCGATCAGCTTCTCTAGAGTTTTTTCATTGCTCACCAGTCGTATATCCATACGGTTACGCAGGTTCTCCATAGTTTTTCCAAACATGGCGTTGTTAAAGAGTTTGTAGAGATCCTTCTCGAAATTATTTGCAGCTTGTTGTCGTAGCCTGTTGTTAAATTCCACATAAGGTTTCAACCACCGAGACTATAGGAATTGTAGCACACGATGGATTTTTGTTAGTCGTAGTCCATGACTAAGAGCTTGCTTCAAAGCCATGTAATGCACTACATACTTCTTTCGAGGTCCAAGATGGGGTATCAGTTTCTTTGTAGATGCTTCCAATGGTTTCATACACTCTGGCAGGAAAGGTAGATCGTTGTGTAGATCGTGAAGTTCTGCAGGATACTCGATGTCGACTTCTAATATGTACCCATGAGGATCATCTTCTTGTAGTGTTTCTAAGTTGATTTCTTCAGGCAAAACCCACTGAAATCCACCAAAAGGAAGGGCGTGACACATTGCCCAGCCATATTGGTTATTAGCGTCCTCGTATGTGATAAATTGGGTTGGTCTCGACGGATCAAACTTCTCCATATAAGTGTTATTAGCCTCAGCATACCGATGAGAAACTTGGCATAAACCTCCTCTTATACCTGATTCCACCATGAGTAGTTGATCATAATCTTGTAACAGCTCTAACTTAATTCCAGTATACAGTAACATAGCGTCCCATGTTAGACCTGGAGAGGTAAAATAATGGGCGGGATCGACTTTGTGTGTTTTAAGGCTTTGCTCTCTGAACGTCTCAAAGACGTCAGCTAGAAGAAGAACATCCGAAGTTAAGTAGAGATCGCTGTACTCTCCCAGGTTTCTCACATTAAACAGCTCCCATACATTTCTAACATGATCGTAGTCAGCATCAGTAATTTCTTCTTCATTTAATCCATTGTAGAAGGAGTCCTTAGGAGGCAAGCAGGTCTCGTTCAGGGCATCCCATGACGTAACAAAATCATATGGAAATACACCCTTACGGGTCATCAACTTCAATTTGTCTTCTCCAAAGTACTTTAGCGTTTCAGGATACGAGGTTAGATTTTTTACCAACTTATCCAAGCTTGTACTGAGGAATCGGAAGCTATCCACAAATCGAAGCTTTATATCTCCTACATACTTGGTGAATGAGATATAGCTTTCTTCAGAGTTAGGAATTACCTCCACACGTTCACTTGTACAACCCAGCTCCTTAACAATGAAATGAGAGTCATATCCGCTAAGGTTATGCATGAAGACTGGTATATATTTAGGTGTTTTGCAGGCTAAATTACATTCATTATGAAGACTTCCACGATATTCACCGCTGATGTGATCATGGTCGCGTACTTTATAGTTCTCTTCTGTAAAGGGTTTTCCACACAAGTAGCATGTCGTAGAAGACTCGAAATCCTTTTGCTGTTGATCCGTAAGTTTCAGAGGTTTAGCAGATTTGTATATATTACCAATCATTTTTGCAAGAGATGTCAGGTACAGCATAAACTTCTGAGCAGCATCAGCACCACGATACACATAGGGTTGCTTAGGAAGATCAGTTTCGAGATGTTCAACACTGGATGTAGGTTTCACGTAAACACAGAAGCTCATTGGTGTGTGCTCTTGATAAGGGGTTGTATAGGAAGTTTCAGGATTGGGTGTACACGTATGGCATGGAGTGAGAATACTCTCAAAATCAGCATAGATGACATAAGGTACTTTCAGCATCCTCTCAACATTTTTAAACTGTGCAATTGCTTTCTCCTTGCTAGGCATAACAACCCTTGCAACACCATGTTGAATACAGACGGCTGCATGTTCTTGTAGTTTTTCCAGTCCACTTCGTCCATATCGATTATCAAAATGTGTAAAACAGCGCTTGCAGGTATAAACACGTTCATTACATTTAGTTTTCTGGCGTCGAACGAGCTTCTCAAAATTCCTTATATACACGTAGTGATGTTTTCCACTGCTGCCATTCAATAGTAGCAGGTCGCGATGTTCAGGTAGTTCAATATCAGCAACCTTTATCGGATACACTTCGTGCTTCTCATCGAGCCCGAAAACGTTAATAGACATATTGTTAAGCCTCTCAAATTTAGGTATTTGAGAAAGTGGAGTAGGGTAGGAAACACAGCTGAAGTCGTACTTGTCTTGAAGTTGTTTGTATTTGTTCACACGCTGTGCATTCTTCCCTATGAATTTAGCTAATATAGAGTACATGAAACATTTCTCGTCGGTAAAGTTCTGAATGTTTATACACGCTTCTTTAGCTCCGACAGATGACGGTAGTGGTATGTAGCTACTTCCTCGTAACGGGTTGTACTTGTTGATACGAAGTCGAACTCCTTCCACAGCAAGCAAAGCCCAGCTGCTACCCTTAAGCTGAGACTCCTCCATTTCAGTCACCAATTTCTTGAATTTCACTTCCATCGTTGACTCCAGATCAGTTTCCAGGAAAACAGCTTGATTCCGTGTTTTAAATGTTTTGTCACAGGTTTCTCCAATACTGTTAACAAATCGACACTCAGCCAGCAGATTAATTTTAACACTCTTATGAATGCTAAGCTCTTTATACACAGCCTGGATTATACGTTGTTTTGCCTCTTGCAGATACATATACAGGTCCTTAGCTGATTCGCATCGTATAAAATACGATTTCAATCGTCCTTGGAATGAAGTTTCGTATTCTTTCATATCACAGTCCTCCATTGTTGACAGTAACTGATGTTTAGTTGGCTCCAATCTTCTTTTCCTCTGAGGGCTGCTTATTTCACATATATCTTCGTGTCGCTGCCCCTTATAACCATCTTTGAAGGTTACATTACAATGTTTACATTTGAAGAGCTTCTTGCAGCTCATCTCGTGTCTTCTCTTGTCATAACCTCGGAGGAACTTCTTCCCACATTTTCCGCATGCATATCCAGTAGCGCTTGGAATAATATCCTTATACGCTGAGTTATTCATCTTTATTCTTGATGTAATAACGTATTAATCACTGATCAATGAAATGTAGACCTCTTCACCTTGATACCACTATAGAAATCTGATTATTCTTGGAGAGAACACGATGTTAACACCTCAAGACTAATTAGCACAATGAAGTCCAATGCCCTAGATCACCATATTTATAGAGGGAGCACGAACCTTTTAGATCAATCATAAACTCGTTCCATAACCAGCTGTATATGATCGCTCAACGTGTATTAACCCCCCCAGCCATATAACCTCAAGTCCAGAGACAGGATGTTTATGACGTCACACCCAGAGACAGAATGTCTAACAGCATCAAACACGTTTAAACTCGTCTAATAACTACCTGCTTATGCTGTCACACCAGCAAGAGAAGCATTCTCCCACGCTCATTCAGACATATATTTCAAATTCAAAGCCTACCACCACCACCTATTGTGCCAAGGTTAATTCAAGCTGTATTAACACAATACTTAAAAGTAAAAGCTTAAAAGGAAACCTAGAAGATTTTCCCCCTTATTTACTTAATTATTTCATGTTTTCATTCCCTTTTCAATTCTTCCTTTCCATCTTCCCACAGAAAGACCATTACATTTCACTGCAATCACGAGAAAAGCAAACGCTCATTCAGGCATATATTTCAAATTCAAAGCCTACCACCACCACCATCACCTATTGTACCAAGGTTAATTCCAGCTGTATTATCACAATTCTTAAAGTAAAAGCTTAAAAGGTAACGTAGAAGATTTTCCCCCTTATTTACTTAATTATTTCATGTTTTTATTCCCTTTTCAATTCTTCCTTTCCATCTTCTCACAGAAAGACCATTACATTTCACTACAATCATGAGCAAAGCAATTTTTCCATAGTTACACAGATTCTAAGCTTCTAAATCGAACCCGGTAATACTTTTAATAAATGTATTTTAGCTCCCCAATATCAGCATCTAGCATTTAATCTTTACTCGAACCTGATATGATCCATAAGCTTGAAGATATATGAAATCACCCCTTCGGGATTCGATCTGAGTACTTTAAAGTAATATTTGTCATGATAACGATATTTAAGGACTAGATACTCTGTTTACGTTTACCTTGACATGTCTATCTAAATTAAATTACGAGTTATTAAATTTTTGCAAGTAAATTTCATTGAATCGGTATTCGAACCCAGAACACCAGGAACAAAATAAGTTATATTAGTCTGACATGTTAAACAAAGCTGTATACAGTTACATCATCGATCTAAGTGATATATTCTAGTGTACAGAGGAAAATTAAGGAAGTCATTAAAATATCGGGAATCGAACTAAGCACAACTGATTGAAAATTATATACAGCATTAATTGTTCATCATAAGAGCTATCAATTATGCTTTAGTCAACTCCTCTACCTCGCATAGTTCCCGAGATAATAAAGATTTAAAAATTAAGGATCGAACCCAGGATGTCAGGTATCTAGTTACACATTCACAAGAAACTACCTAATAACATAAATGCAATAAAGTTTATGTGACGTCTTTATCTTTTTTAGTTTAGGAGTTATTAAATTTATAATTAAATTACATTTTATCAGTATTCGAACACAGAACACCAGAAACAAAATTATTTACAATATTAGTTTGATATGTTAAAAAGAGCTGTATGTAGTTACAGCATCAATCTAAGTGATATATTCTAGTGTACAGAGAAAAATTAAGGAAGTCATTAGAAATCGGGATTCGAACTAGGGACAACTGATTGAAAATTATATACAGTATCAATTACACATTATAACAGCTATCAAACATGCTTTAGTCCATTCCTCTACCTTTCTTAGTTTCCGAGATAATGGTGATTTAAAAATTAAGGATCGAACCCAGGTCACCAGGTACCCAAATATGCCTTCACAAGAAACTACCTAATGACATTAATGTAAGAACGTTTATTTGGCGTCTTTATCTTAATTAGTTTAGGAGCTACTAGAAGATGAATTTGTAATCCCTCCTAGGATTCGAACCCAGGCATCCCGGTCAACTTGGAACAATACCCTAATGACGCGGCGCACTCCAAAGAATTGATTAGTTTTATCCCATTGTTCTATCTCTTTTCATTCAGGAGATATAAGCGATTAAACAGTAGAAAAAGAAGGGCGGAGCTTGCCGGCATAGATCAAAGAAGCTTATCAGATGTCGGCATCTCTCTGTGTGCTCAAACTTACCTTCTTTTTCTACTGTTTAATCGCTTATATCTCCTGAATGAAAAGAGATAGAACAATGGGATAAAAACTAATCAATTCTTTGGCGCCGCGTCATTAGGGTATTGTTCCAAGTTGACCGGGATGCCAGGGTTCGAATCCTAGGAGTGATTACAAATTCATCTTCTAATAACTCCTAAACTAATTAAGATAAGGACGCCAAATAAACTTTCTTACATTAATGTCATTAGGTAGTTTCTTGTGAAGGCATATTTGGGTACCTGGTGACCTGGGTTCGATCCTTAATTTTTAAATCACCATTATCTCGGAAACTAAGAAAGGTAGAGGAATGGACCAAAGCATGTTTGATAGCTGTTATAATGTGTAATTGATACTGTATATAATTTTCAATCAGTTGTCCCTAGTTCGAATCCCGATTTTTAATGACTTCCTTAATTTTTCTCTGTACACTAGAATATATCACTTAGATTGATGCTGTAACTACATACAGCTCTTTTTAACATATCAAACTAATATTGCAAATAATTTTGTTTCTGGTGTTCTGGGTTCGAATACTGATAAAATGTAATTTAATTATAAATTTAATAACTCCTAAACTAAAAAAGATAAAGACGTCAAATAAACTTTATTGCATTTATGTTATTAGGTAGTTTCTTGTGAATGTGTAACTAGATACCTGACGTCCTGGGTTCGATCCTTAATTTTTAAATGTTTATTATCTCGGGAACTATGCAAGGTAGAGGAGTGGACTAAAGCATAATTGATAGCTCTTATGATGAGCAATTAATGCTGTATATAATTTTCAATCAGTTGTGCTTAGTTCCATTCTCGATATTTTAATGACTTCCTTAATTTTCCTCTGTACACTAGAATATATCACTTAGATCGATGATGTAACTGTATACAGCTTTGTTTAACATGTCAGACTAATATAAATTATTTTGTTCCTGGTGTTCTGGGTTCGAATACCGATTCAATGAAATTTACTTGCAAAAATTTAATAACTCGTAATTTAATTTAGATAGACATGTCAAGGTAAACGTAAACAGAGTATCTAGTCCTTAAATATCGTTATCATGACAAATATTACTTTAAAGTACTCAGATCGAATCCCGAAGGGGTGATTTCATATATCTTCAAGCTTATGGATCATATCAGGTTCGAGTAAAGATTAAATGCTAGATGCTGATATTGGGGAGCTAAAATACATTTATTAAAAGTATTACCGGGTTCGATTTAGAAGCTTAGAATCTGTGTAACTATGGAAAAATTGCTTTTCTCATGATTGTAGTGAAATGTAATGGTCTTTCTGTGAGAAGATGGAAAGGAAGAATTGAAAAGGGAATAAAAACATGAAATAATTAAGTAAATAAGGGGGAAAATCTTCTACGTTACCTTTTAAGCTTTTACTTTAAGAATTGTGATAATACAGCTGGAATTAACCTTGGTACAATAGGTGATGGTGGTGGTGGTAGGCTTTGAATTTGAAATATATGCCTGAATGAGCGTTTGCTTTTCTCGTGATTGCAGTGAAATGTAATGGTCTTTCTGTGGGAAGATGGAAAGGAAGAATTGAAAAGGGAATGAAAACATGAAATAATTAAGTAAATAAGGGGGAAAATCTTCTAGGTTTCCTTTTAAGCTTTTACTTTTAAGTATTGTGTTAATACAGCTTGAATTAACCTTGGCACAATAGGTGGTGGTGGTAGGCTTTGAATTTGAAATATATGTCTGAATGAGCGTGGGAGAATGCTTCTCTTGCTGGTGTGACAGCATAAGCAGGTAGTTATTAGACGAGTTTAAACGTGTTTGATGCTGTTAGACATTCTGTCTCTGGGTGTGACGTCATAAACATCCTGTCTCTGGACTTGAGGTTATATGGCTGGGGGGGTTAATACACGTTGAGCGATCATATACAGCTGGTTATGGAACGAGTTTATGATTGATCTAAAAGGTTCGTGCTCCCTCTATAAATATGGTGATCTAGGGCATTGGACTTCATTGTGCTAATTAGTCTTGAGGTGTTAACATCGTGTTCTCTCCAAGAATAATCAGATTTCTATAGTGGTATCAAGGTGAAGAGCTCTACATTTCATTGATCAGTGATTAATACGTTATTACATCAAGAATAAAGATGAATAACTCAGCGTATAAGGATATTATTCCAAGCGCTACTGGATATGCATGCGGAAAATGTGGGAAGAAGTTCCTCCGAGGTTATGACAAGAGAAGACACGAGATGAGCTGCAAGAAGCTCTTCAAATGTAAACATTGTAATGTAACCTTCAAAGATGGTTATAAGGGGCAGCGACACGAAGATATATGTGAAATAAGCAGCCCTCAGAAGAAAAGAAGATTGGAGCCAACTAAACATCAGTTACTGTCAACAATGGAGGACTGTGATATGAAAGAATACGAAACTTCATTCCAAGGACGATTGAAATCGTATTTTATACGATGCGAATCAGCTAAGGACCTGAATATGTATCTGCAAGAGGCAAAACAACGTATAATCCAGGCTGTGCATAAAGAGCTTAGCATTCATAAGAGTGTTAAAATTAATCTGCTGGCTGAGTGTCGATTTGTTAACAGTATTGGAGAAACCTGTGACAAAACATTTAAAACACGGAATCAAGCTGTTTTCCTGGAAACTGATCTGGAGTCAACGATGGAAGTGAAATTCAAGAAATTGGTGACTGAAATGGAGGAGTCTCAGCTTAAGGGTAGCAGCTGGGCTTTGCTTGCTGTGGAAGGAGTTCGACTTCGTATCAACAAGTACAACCCGTTACGAGGAAGTAGCTACATACCACTACCGTCATCTGTCGGAGCTAAAGAAGCGTGTATAAACATTCAGAACTTTACCGACGAGAAATGTTTCATGTACTCTATATTAGCTAAATTCATAGGGAAGAATGCACAGCGTGTGAACAAATACAAACAACTTCAAGACAAGTACGACTTCAGCTGTGTTTCCTACCCTACTCCACTTTCTCAAATACCTAAATTTGAGAGGCTTAACAATATGTCTATTAACGTTTTCGGGCTCGATGAGAAGCACGAAGTGTATCCGATAAAGGTTGCTGATATTGAACTACCTGAACATCGCGACCTGCTACTATTGAATGACAGCAGTGGAAAACATCACTACGTGTATATAAGGAATTTTGAGAAGCTCGTTCGACGCCAGAAAACTAAATGTAATGAACGTGTTTATACCTGCAAGCGCTGTTTTACACATTTTGATAATCGATATGGACGAAGTGGACTGGAAAAACTACAAGAACATGCAGCCGTCTGTATTCAACATGGTGTTGCAAGGGTTGTTATGCCTAGCAAGGAGAAAGCAATTGCACAGTTTAAAAATGTTGAGAGGATGCTGAAAGTACCTTATGTCATCTATGCTGATTTTGAGAGTATTCTCACTCCATGCCATACGTGTACACCCAATCCTGAAACTTCCTATACAACCCCTTATCAAGAGCACACACCAATGAGCTTCTGTGTTTACGTGAAACCTACATCCAGTGTTGAACATCTCGAAACTGATCTTCCTAAGCAACCCTATGTGTATCGTGGTGCTGATGCTGCTCAGAAGTTTATGCTGTACCTGACATCTCCTGCAAAAATGATTGGTAATATATACAAATCTGCTAAGCCTCTGAAACTTACGGATCAACAGCAAAAGGATTTCGAGTCTTCTACGACATGCTACTTGTGTGGAAAACCCTTTACAGAAGAGAACTATAAAGTACGCGACCATGATCACATCAGCGGTGAATATCGTGGAAGTCTTCATAATGAATGTAATTTAGCCTGCAAAACACCTAAATATATACCAGTCTTCATGCATAACCTTAGCGGATATGACTCTCATTTCATTGTTAAGGAGCTGGGTTGTACATGTGAACGTGTGGAGGTAATTCCTAACTCTGAAGAAAGCTATATCTCATTCACCAAGCATGTAGGAGATATAAAGCTTCGATTTGTGGATAGCTTCCGATTCCTCAGTACAAGCTTGGATAAGTTGGTAAAAAATCTAACCTCGTATCCTGAAACGCTAAAGTACTTTGGAGAAGACAAATTGAAGTTGATGACCCGTAAGGGTGTATTTCCATATGATTTTGTTACGTCATGGGATGCCCTGAACGAGACCTGCTTGCCTCCTAAGGACTCCTTCTACAATGGATTAAATGAAGAAGAAATTACTGATGCTGACTACAATCATGCTAGAAATGTATGGGAGCTGTTTAATGTGAGAAACCTGGGAGAGTACAGCGATCTCTACTTAACTTCGGATGTACTACTTCTAGCTGACGTCTTTGAGACGTTCAGAGAGCAAACCCTTAAAAGACACAAAGTCGATCCCGCCCATTATTTTACCTCTCCAGGTCTAACATGGGACGCTATGTTACTGTATACTGGAATTAAGTTAGAGCTGTTACAAGATTATGATCAACTACTCATGGTGGAATCAGGTATAAGAGGAGGTTTATGCCAAGTTTCTCATCGGTATGCTGAGGCTAATAACACTTATATGGAGAAGTTTGATCCGTCGAGACCAACCCAATTTATCACATACGAGGACGCTAATAACCAATATGGCTGGGCAATGTGTCACGCCCTTCCTTTTGGTGGATTTCAGTGGGTTTGCCTGAAGAAATCAACTGAGAAACACTACAAGAAGATGATCCTCATGGGTACATATTAGAAGTCGACATCGAGTATCCTGCAGAACTTCACGATCTACACAACGATCTACCTTTCCTGCCAGAGTGTATGAAACCATTGGAAGCATCTACAAAGAAACTGATACCCCATCTTGGACCTCGAAAGAAGTATGTAGTGCATTACATGGCTTTGAAGCAAGCTCTTAGTCATGGACTACGACTAACAAAAATCCATCGTGTGCTACAATTCCTATAGTCTCGGTGGTTGAAACCTTATGTGGAATTTAACAACAGGCTACGACAACAAGCTGCAAATGATTTCGAGAAGGATCTCTACAAACTCTTTAACAACGCCATGTTTGGAAAAACTATGGAGAACCTGCGTAACCGTATGGATATACGACTGGTGAGCAATGAAAAAACTCTAGAGAAGCTGATCGCCAAGCCTACGTTTATCGACAGGACGATATATGCTGATAATCTAGCTGCTGTACATATGGCCTCTCGTCAGATTGTATTCAACAAGCCTATATACATTGGTATGAGTGTGTTGGACATCTCCAAGACATTAATGTATAACTATCGTTACGACGTGGTGTTGCCTTATTATGGAGCTGAAAACCTGAAGCTTATGTATATGGACACTGATTCGTTCATTCATCGTGTTACAACTGAAGATGTGTACCAGGACAAGCTACGTTTTCTTGAGCATCTCGATACATCTGATTACCCTGCCAACCATATATGTTACTCTACTCAGAACAAGAAGGTATTGGGAAAATTTAAAGATGAGGCTAATAGCAAAATCATCCTACGCTTTGTTGGACTACGCCCTAAGATGTATGCCTTAGATATTCGAGGGTCAATGATAAAAAAGATTAAAGGTATAACACGTAGCGCTATTAAGCAGTACATTTCGTTTGACAGCTATACAGACTGTCTTAAAACCAGTGAAATCATCAGAACGCCCATGAATCTAATCCTATCTCGAAAGCATGCTGTTACCACAGTGCAAGTGAATAAAATTGCATTGACTCCGTTTGATGATAAAAGAATTATTGCTGAGGATGGAATAACTACCTATGCGTATGGACATTACAGTATTACAAACAGTGCTTAAGAGAATGTAAGTCGAAGATGAAGATTTTCTCGTGAGTCTACAACCTTAAAAATGGAGTTTATTCGTGTGCTGTGTATGTAACTAGCAGACGTCTGATGAAGAAAGAAGAATGGAAGGGAAGGTGGTAACCCTGCCATTAGGAGCAATCCTAGTGCTAGTCTCAAGCCTAGATAAAAGGGGATAGACTCCTACAACGAACTAAAATAAAGGTATGTTGACGCAAAGCTTTACAGTTTGTAAACCATATACAGTTTATCCCTCTCTGCATCGTACAATAACTGTTTAACATATAAAAATTTGTAAGATTTAGAAAAAAGTATATAAATTGTTGTAACGCTGGATGAGAAAAGTTTTATAATCGAATTACTCTCTATATTACCATGAGTACCTGTGATACTAGTTGAATTGCCTGTTAAAATGACTTAAATACCTGTGATACTACCCGAATCGTGTGAAATTACATTAAATAGCTCAGATACGAATTCCTGCTCTAAATTAGTACGAGCACCTGTGATACTATCAGAATTACCTGTTAAAATGACTCAAATACCATTGATACAACCTGAATCAGCTGCATTTACCTTAAATAGCTGTGATACAAATCTCTGATCGAAATTATTACGAGCATCTGTGAAACTATGCTGATTACCCAAATACTTACGATATTACCTGAACTATCTGTAAAATACGAAACTAGGCTATAACCAACCCCTGGAACCTACCCTCCTGTAATGCTTGCTTAATTACTCTAAACACCTATGTTACTTGAATTATCCTAAATACCTACGATACCCTCTGAATTACCTTGAAATATGAAACTATGCTATACCCAACCCTGGAATCTAGCCTCCTGTGATACTATCTGAATTAGCCTAAATACCTACGATACTAGCTGAATTAGCTGTGAAATCATGCATAGCTATGATGCAGTTAGCCTCTGGAATCTAGCCTCCTGTGATACTAGCTGAATTAGCTTAAATGCTCACGATACTAGCTGAATTGGCTATGAAAATGATTTAAATTCCTGTGATACTACCCGAATCATGTGAAATTACCTTAACTAGCTCTGATACGAATTCCTGCTCTAAATTAGCACGAGCACCTGTGATACTATCTGAATTACCTGTTAAAATGACTCAAATACCATTGATACAACCTGAATCATCTGCATTTACCTTAAATAGCTGTGATACAAATCTCTGATCGAAATTGTCAATAATATCTGTGAAGCTCTGTCGATTACCTCAAATACTTACGATATTACCTGAACTATCTGTGAAATACGAAGCTAGGTTATAACCAACCCCTGGAACCTACCCTCCTGTAATGCTTGCTTAATTACTCTAAACACCTATGTTACTTGAATTATTCTAAACCCAACCCTAGAATCTATCCTCTTGTGATACTAGCTGAATTAGCCTAAATATCTACGATACTAGCTGAATTATCTGTGAAATCATGCAGAGCCATGATGCAGTTAGCATCTGGAATCTATCCTGTGTTACTAGACGAATTAGCCTAAATACATACGATACTAGCTGAATTACCTGTGAAATCATACACTGCTATGATCCAGTCAGCCTGCTGCAATACTACCTGAATTACTTACCTGTTAGTGTTAGTGGGTTAGCTTTCCCGTTGCAGGTCACCTTTTTCCCTTTATGGCTCACCTTTTCCCCTTTGGTGGTCGCCTTTTTCCCTTTGCTGGTGACATTTTTCCCTTTTTTGGTCACCTTTTTCCCGTTGCATGTCGCCTTTTTCCCTTTGCTGGTCACCTTTTTCCCTTTGCTGGTCACATTTTTCCCTTTGCTGTTCGCCTTTTTTCCTTTGCTGGTCACGTTTTTCCCTTTGCTAGTCAACTTTTTCCCTTTGTGGGCCTCCTTTTTTCCTGAGCAGTCACATTTTTCCCCTGAACGAGTCACCTTTTCCCTGAATTGGTTACGTGATGGGCATGTCTAGAACATTGACATGAAACAGTTTTCCACTAAGTTCACGTCTAAAGTCGCTTTCAAGTCTAGCACCTCCTTTTCCCTATCTCTCCTGTATATAAGTCCATATTCCTACTGCTACACTACCTGTCTAGCCTAACACCTCTCCTCCTGTTCCTATACCTCTCATATAAACCATACTCTACTCCTCTAGCTCTGTCTAGCCTAACGCCTCTCTCGTTTACCTATGACTCTCACATAAACCATACTCTGCTCCTCGACCTCTGTCTAGTCTAACTCCTCTCCTCGTTTTCCTATACCTCTCATATAAGCTATACTCTACTCCTCAACCTCTGTCTAGCCTAGCACCCCTCTTCCTGTTCCTATACTTCTCATACATATAAACCATGCCCTACGTTTCAAGCCCTGTCTAGTCTAACACCACTCCCCGTATCCCCTACCTCTCAAAAGCTCATTCCCTCCTGCCCCCCTCTAGCTGAGTATCACTCCTTGGTTTCCTATCTAACCTAACTTTAACACCTGTCTATCCTAGCATAGGATCTCTCTCCGTTTTCTCGTCTCTCCTTATAAACACAAACTCAATTCTCCTAACCTAATACCTCTCCTCGTTTTCCTATACTTCTCATATAAACCATACTCTACTCCTCGACTTTTGTCTAGCCTAACACCTTTCCTCGTTTTCCTATATCTCTCATATAAACCATGCACTACGTTTCAAGCCCTGTCTAGTCTAACACCTCTCATCGGTTTCCTATACCGCTCATATAAACCATACATTACTCAGCCTCTGTCTAGCCTAGCACCTCTCCACGTATTCCCTATCTGTCTCATATAAAGCGCACTCCCCCTCCTACCACTGTCTAGCCTAGCGTCAGTCCTCGTATTCCCTATCTCTCCCATATAAACGCATTTTCCTCCTTGAACCGTCGCATCTAGCCTCGTTTTCCCTATCCTTTCCCATATAAACGCAAAAAACTGTGCTCGAATTCCTCTATATATCCTACTAGCGTCCATAAAAAAAACTCACGATAGTAACTGAATCAGTCAGCTACTGTCTTGTAGCTAATGATATGCTCCCTAATGAACACTCCATCACTGTTAGGACATGGGAGGATTAGTGCGCAAAACAATTCATGATGAGCAGCACTTGGTCAGGCATTATTTTGCATTTTTGGAACCAAGTTTCCACTGCAATAAATCACGTGAGTTGCATGAAAATTAAAAAATGCCAGGCCCTTCTTACCATTTGATCGAAAACCTCGTCAATTCTGGGCACCTCATCCTCGTTCTCGGGAAAGATTCGTTGAATGACAATTGTATGCACTTCTCTTCATTTAGACAGCGGGGCGTGGTTTATTTTGCTCATAGGGCGATACATGTCTGAAATGCTTTTCACATGATATCTCTCTACAGAATGAGGGGTGCAGGCCAAATATATAATGTTGAGTCAACAAACCTGTGAATAAGTTAAACATATATTCCTAATAATGAAACAGTTGTTCCAGAATGAGGTGCACAGGCCAGAAGCGTCATTTGGGACAACAAATACTGTAAACAAGTTAAACAGACGTTCCTAACAATGAAAACATTGTTACAATGTGGGTGTTTTCCCCCTTTTTGTTTCTGTTCTGATTTTGTATGGCAATATTCTGTGTGCTATTTTTCACCGAAGTAAATAGTCCACTTCAGTGAGACCTGCATGAAGCGTCACCTAATTCTCAGGCGTTCTTGCCTAGATGTTACGAGAATGAGATTTGTCATATGCTTCCCTTGCTGTGCAAAGTTGTATGATCATGGCAGCTATCGGCTTACCTTGCAGTTTTGAAAAGCAGTATTTCAGCAATCATTGTAAACTAACGGGCAAATATTGCAAATTCAACTTCAGTACACGCGCAGGAAAATATGTTGATTGTGTTTCGATTAAGTAGTGAACCGGAAGCAAAAAATGTTCCAGTGTTGAGTGCTTTGCTTACAAACGTAAGCTGAATCAGCAACACATTGTTTATGTGCTTAGAATAGCTGAACTCGTTAAACATTGTTACTGCTGATCAACAAACTTGGCGAAACATGGATCAAATCCCATGCAACGCGTGGTTTTGTTTTGTTTCATTTCGTTTTTTTTTATAGGAAGCATCATTATTTATATAATCTGTGCCAACTATAAAGTTACACAAATTATCGGAACCTCTTTAGGTAAAGCCTTACCCTTAATAAGGGTAAATTATGGAGCGGGATCGTCCTCGCGGCAGGGAAGGAGAGGGAGGGATACGGGAGGTGTGTGGGTCAATAGTGAATCTCTTAATCTCGAGTCGTGTTATTCGATGCTTAGCACAGATGTCATTGTGGTTAAGTAACTTTATTTACACGCACTTTGTTCCGTTCCCTTTAGCTCCACTCCCGCATTTGATCCTGTCGCACAAAAAAATTAAATTTGAATTTTATTTATGGACGCTCTTTAACTGCGTGGTCCTTAGCGCCCCATTGGGCGTGAAAGACCGATAATTTTTTTCAGAGGCGTCTTTATCATGCTAGAGGTTCTTTTACGTGCCGGAAATCCACGTCACGGGACCATCGGCTTTACTTCCCTTCCGAAGGAAGCCATTCTAATGATTTTTACGCCCGAAAAAATCCATCGCCCTCCGCCGGTTTTGAACCCTCGGGAACTAGAGACTAGCATGGTAACGACTACACCACGGAGGACGACGAGATTTATATATTCGCGTCAGAGGCCGATTTCGCGAATTGTTATTTACATTTACTTTACCACCACTCACGAAAAGTGCACGTTTGCCAGCACTACATATCGGTGCGTAGTTTCACTTTATTAAGTTTCAGTGCCTGTTTTATGTACCCGCAGTTTATAAGTTTAACGGGTTCGCCCACGCTTACTGCAAAATGCAAGTGGTTCCAAAATTTCAAGTCCTTACATGTCTGACTACGCACGACTCCAAATTGCAAGAAATCTTACTCCTGCATTTTAGATCTGGTCATGTAATTTTCGTTTTTTCTGCCCAATCACTTGACCAATTCCTTTTATATCATTGGTCGACACAATTTCCTTAAAATAAACGTAATTTTCCTATTGGTGATGAATATTATAGAAATTTCCCCACTTACCTTTCTCACATGTTTTTGAAATATAAATATTCTGACCGTTCCCAAGAGAACTGATGTGATCTCAAGACACGTTTCTGGCAAATTGTTTACTCTAACTTAAAGCCTTGGGGTCTTTTGTCCTGGTTACGTTTGCCTATGACAAAGAAGTATACCGCTCGACATATCGGCACCGCTTTCGCAAAGTGGTCTTTTGTATTTCCAAGCAGGTCTGCTTCCCAGACAGCGTTTGTTGCTGTCTGCCTGCGGTATTATATACATGCCTCTAACCGATATTATATGTACTTATAAAAATGTATCTATAAGTAATATGTGGATGCACATCATTTATCAAATTACTTGCTTCTGCACGTAATGTGTAGTTTCATATGCCCCACGAGAAAACCACTATCATTTCAAAGAAATGATGGGATTTTTCTCGGATGCCCCATATATAAACTTTTTACTAAACCTAATATATAATGTGTATATTAATATCCACGAGTGCAAATCGTCGTGTACTTTTTGTGGCGGATCGACTCTGAGAATATGAGCTAACAACATTTAAGTACAACACATACGCAAAATATCTAGAATTACAATTGCACAGAATAAAATAGTGCTTAACAATGACACTCAAGAAACCCATAGTATAGATTGATTAAACAAAATGAAAGTAATGACAACATAAAATGAA